>JAPSGF010000005.1:5204687-5345886 GCA_035772895.1 Perdix hodgsoniae | reverse complement strand
ATCTCCTTGAATAACCCCAGTTCCTCAGGGGCAGGACAGCACAAGAACCAAAAAACTCCTTGAGGATGTAAGTACTACTCAGCAACAATTATCAACAATATTTTCATCACAAATCCAGAACTTAGCACCATACCAGCCTTCACAAAGAAAATTAACCCAACCAGGAACCTGCAAATTGCTGCTGTATTGTTGACTGATGATGATGATTTCTGCTAGTGATACTGTTGACTTTTGTTACTCTTGATTATGTAGGTGTAATTGCTTTCCTGGTAACTGTTGCTCAATACATACTTGCTTTGTCAACCATAGGTATACTTGGGTGTGGTGATTTGTAGTAACCTATAATAAAGTAGAAAAACTTAGGAAATAAAGCCTCTGTGTCCTTCTGTGTTACAGAATCCTGTGAGCCCACTGTTGCGATCTCTGTAACTCTTTAGATCCTGAAGGATTTTAAAAGCTGCATCGTATCAGTTGTCAGAAAAAATCATCAGTTCTATTCTGGCCATCACAGTGAAGAGAAACAGGCCTGAAAAGACCAGGAAACCTCCCCTACCCTCCATCTCTGTAAGTTGTATGCAAACAGTATGGTCCAAGGGACACTGGTAGGTGGCAGTTACTGAAACTGCTGCTTCACCTTTAGCCAACCCTCAGGTTTTGGTCAGAGAACATCACCTTCTGAAATGTCAGCTGCATTGCATTAATTAAGCACAAAAAATAAAGCTATCAACAGGCAGTAGTACTTGCACATGTCTGTAGAATCTGAAATACTGAGTATGCAATTGCATTTTGAAACAGTGCCAATTAGTATCAACACACAAAAGGCAGATAAGGAGAAACTCCAAAATTGAATTAATAAGGATCAGTCTCTTAATAAATTGCCACTACAAAGGGCATGCACAGCAATAGATCAAAGAGCTTTGGAGAGCTGCAGCACTGCAGCAGATGAGTAATGCCTTCTGATCTGCCTTGGTTACATGGCTCTGACATGCTTAGGAACACTCTCAGGAATTTGATACATGCGTGTTAATTGTTGTAGTTTCCCCTGTAATCCTGGGAAAACTTTCAAGTTGTTGAAGGAAGTATAATAAAGACACATTGTGTTGTCTTTCCCAGCTCTTCCTCTCTACAGCTGTTTGAGGAAGAGACAGCTTAACAGAAATGGAGATGGGGGAGCTTTGTGGAAGGAGGCCCTCACCATCAGCATTGGAGGAACAGGGGCTACGTCTGTGCTACCAGCATTAGGCACGCCTGCACAGGTAGGGGAGGGCTTGTGAAGGGCTGCCTTCTCCTGTCCTCAATCCTGTGCAGGCGTTTGACCATAACGTGGGCTGGGACAATCCTCAAAAAGCCTTAAAGAACCCCAGGGGAACTTCTGAAATGTCTCATCCACCCTCCCCTCAGGAGTGAACAGCCAAACTGCAGTAAACAGAGCCTCATCAGATCAGTTACTAACACTTAATGGCTATGCATTCCTAATATTGTGAGAAATACCCCAGGACCAATCCAAAATCTGGTGATTATTATGGTTAAGAAAGAGTTGTGTTGCTAATCTTACTGAATATGGAGGCTCAGCCTCAGGGCTGGCAGAGCTTCATAATGCTTTAAGGAGCAGAGAATTCCTCTGCACAAATACTGCCTCTTGTCAGTCCTGTCAGGGCTCTGGCCCACACAAAATGACACCCACGGCTAAGGTTCTCAGCAGGAGTCATAACCAGCACATCCTGGGCAGCTCTTTGACACCTGAAGGGCACGGTGGACTATCTCTTAGGTATAAAAGGGGAGTTTTTATGTTCCACCAGCTCAATTTTTAATATTGGCTGATCACCCTAATTTTAAATTACTTCAAATCCTGGTTACCCATCCAAGACCCTCTGCTGTTTCACAGAAAACGAGGTGTTGGCAGGACCATGCTGACACCACCTGTGATCAGAGGCTTTTGACAGAGCAGCCTGGCTGCTCCAGGTGTGGCATTCCATGGGATTGAGGATTACACTGCACTCACAAAAGGCAATCACTGCTGCAAGCCTTCCCTAAAGGGGAGGAACCAGACTAGGGAAAAAATCACATGTGATTTCTGGTGTTCTCAGATTACTGCACTTGAGAACATCTGCAGGTGTAATTCTGCTGGCACGTGTAATTGCTGGTACATTTTATTGTACTTAGATGCCTATTTTGTTTTGGCCAGAGGGTGAGCAGTTTGACGTCTAAATACCCTTACAATCATCTATGACATAGACTATATCTACAGATGTGTTCTTGACATAAAATTGGAGACTGAGTTGATGTCCTTTAAAGAAGCAGTGCTTTCATCCCCTCATTGAGTGACTGAAGACAGCAGGTTTCAGGTTTCATAATAACATCAAATCTAATAATACAAAACTTTTGTCAGCATATAGTTAAAAGGTGTTAGTAATGACGTTTTGAGAAGTAAAATATCCCACTGGTATTGTTAAACACGTTGATGTACAGTACAGCAGCTGCAATCAGGCATTTGGAGATGGCAGCTTGCAAGCTGTGCTGCTGTGCTGGCAGGCAGCAGGTGGTGCCTTCGAGTCACTGCATTTTCTCACTGCCAAAAGCAGGGCCGTGCAGTTCTTGTTCCAATGTAAAAGAAACTTCATGGCATTCTGCAGGGTCTTCAGCTGAGGGGTAAGGTACAGTGGTAATGCTCTTGTCAAAAACTGTATTTTGAGCTATTGATATTGATACAGCCTGGCCAAACCACTCAGGATAGACCTATCTGTTTTGGATAGATCTATCTTTTTTTGGGTAGCCCCAGGACCTGATGTGCTTGTAACATGTCTGGGTGGCAATTGCTGGTTAGGCAAGTACTGGACAGTCAGCTCTGTTCACTGGTGCAGAGCCCACCAAAGGACCATCAGGCTTCTGCCAGCACCACTAGTTCTGACTGTGCTGACAGGGCATCACGTCATCGCCCCGTGTCAGACCGCCAGGTTTTGCTGTCATAACCACAGAACACAGAAAGGCCATTTGCAGCCTGCTTTTTGGCTAGCCAGAGGAATTTCCATAGTTCCATATTCGTGCTGTCACTGAGACAAGAGAAAGGTCTCCTGAGATGGAGCAGAGAGCTCCTCAGATGACAGGATTTTCCCCTCCTCAGAATACAAGTCCGCCAAAGGAGCCCACATTCCACAATTTGAATTTTGCATTTTCTTCACATTCTGCTCATGACCTCCTCCTCCCACAGCCCTTCAGCTGCCGGCCTCCTTACCCCTCACAAGCCCTTTCTTTTCACATCTTTCATCCCTGGGTGCACAGATCCATATTTCTCCCACACCAGCACTGTCCTTGTCAATCACATGAATGCTGACTGGCATTCTAACTGAAGGAAACCTACAAATATTGGCTGGTTATGTCACTCCTTGTTCTACAAATTCCTTTTTTTAAAAAAAATCTTCCATTGATTCATTTCAACATGAATGCTCCTACAGAATTTTATCTTGACTAATAAGTTAACAAAAGCCCATGAGATACAACTGAATTGGAACTCAACATTTCAGGCTTTCCTTTCCTGTTGCTTTTCCAGTATTCCAAACACTGTGCTGTGAAAAGACAACACTTGTGTGACAGCAGGATGAAGGAAATAATATTAACAAAAAAACTTCCTATTTTCTTTCTAGTTTCTTTTTTGTTTGTTTTTAATACTTTCTTCTTGCCCCGATGTTGTTAAAGAGCCGTGAGTACCTGAACATCCCCATCATTTCTTTAAATAAAGTGTGATGCATCCAGAAGCACCTTCAGTAGAAGTGATGGTGGGGAGATTTAATGTGTGTAATTTGCTATAGAATCTCATATTTGCTGTGAATCATTGCTATTAAGGTACTGTCAGAAACCCAGGAACAGTGTCCTAAAGGGACTTGCATATTACTCCTGGGGGAAGGTATCACCACAGTATAACCTGTGAAGAATTGCTACATTTTCCCTTTATTGTATTGTCCCTCTATGTACACACATACATGCACACATATACCTGCTTGAAATGCATACATATATATGGGTACATATATACATACACACACTTCTGTAGATGTGTTTATATACCTACATTTATACAATTACAAAACAGTCATTGGCTTTAGAAATTACTTCACACATTTCCAGGGAAAATAATTTGGCAAGTGATATGTTGGACTATTATTGTTCATTGAATTGTGCAAAATGAGCAATAGGAAGAAAAAACTGCAAACAAACAGAAGGAAAAAAAAAAAAGGTTGTGAATTGTTGTTGTGCAGTACTTGATAATACCCAGGAACACTTCTCTAGCACTTTTCATTTTCCCAACTTTCAGAAAGCTAATTAATTAATCTTCACAACATTCCTACATAGTAAGTGCTATTCACAAATAATACTTCAATTAGCAGATTTCCAAACAGCTCCAAAGGAGAAAAAACACCCATGCTGCACATGGAGAGCAATCTCAAGCCCTCGTTCTGTGACCACCCAGATGCTCTCCATGTGCTCCACATTCTCCAGGAGGCTGGAACTCCCAAGAGACATCATGATGCAAGCTAAGTTCCAGTGTGAGCAGCAAGACGTGCCAGAATAAGGTCACTCAACATCTCAATTAACCGTAACAGTCTACAGGTGACCCACAAGGTGGTGGAATCACAGTTAATAAGGTCAGCTCCCAGGAGTGATGTGGTGAGTGTGGAAAATAAGGCTCAGCTGAAAAGCAGGCGCTGTAAGAAGGCTCATGGTGAGGTCGTACACATAGGAAACAAAAATGTAGGTCAAAGCTATGGACTGGTACTTGGAAAAGGATGATTTAGAAAATGATTGTGAAAGCCTGATGAGTTAATTAAGAGCACATGAACTCCCAACATGATGCAGCAGCCAAAAATCCCCACCAAAACCATGGTATCTGGTATAAACAACATTACTTCCTCTGAGAGCAACAGTACTCAGGACATCATTGGAGTACTGGCTTCTCTCTTCTCATTTCCATTTATTAAAAGAATATTACTAAATGTAAAAGTGGTCAGAAAAAGTCTATAATAATTATTTAAGGTCTGGACAATTTCTTTCAAAGAGAAATCAAGGCAGTTTAATTCCAATAAAGGGAAGAGATAACAAATACTTGTATAGAAACACACCTGGCTATGAAAGCCTTTAAGCTAATAGGAAATGGGTGAGAAGTTGAAATCTACAAATCCAGCCTAAAAGGAGAGATAACTAGCGATTTCCAGTTGCAGATTCTCTCCAACTGGACATTAAAGCATTAACATGGAATTCTTAATGGGATATAATTTATCTCTGGAAGAAGCTGCAAGACTGAGGATGGAAGTACTAGATGAAATCGTGACGCAGCACAGGACATCTGAGCAGATCACTGTAATGTCATACTGGGGCATTTCCAACTCATGCAAGGTTTCAGGTTGTCTAAATTGTACATATATTAGCTGTCATTCCGTCTTATTCTGAAAAGAAATAAGTTGTTTCTTGTCCAAGAAAACTCAGATGTAGACTAGAAAGAACTAAAATCCTATTCCTGGTGTATATGTCCTGCTCAAAATAATTCCTCTTGGCCTTTTCTAGCTACCATATGCCATTCAATGCAAGTTGCATAGTACCCCAGGCCTCTTCCTTACCACATAAGCACTGTGCTATAATCTACGTGTTTCACAGTTGGAGATACACTGCAGAGCCACATCTGGCTGACTGGGAAGCAGCTGTTTTTGTGGTCAACATCTGCAACAACCATGCTTGCACCTACAGCTTCTTCGGCAAAAAGATTTGCTGGCAGCAATATGAGGAAATAGCAGATGTATAAAGCACAGGCAGCTCCTTAAGACCAAGCAGTACTTTGCATTAAAGAGGCTGGAGGTTGTATGTGCATGTGGAAAGGTCAAAAGCAGTGCTAGGCTGCAGGTAGAAGTGTCTGATGTGCCAATCTGTTGTATCCTCCACCTTGTCTTATGTCTCACAGCTACTGCCAAGTGAGGATGGGCTTGCCATAAGCCACAGGATGACTTCTGTGCTCTGGATACAGGAGATGAGGCTTTTTGGAAGATCCAGCCATAGAGTGGGCAGACATTTGGAAGCGAGGCTTCCATGGCCGCACTAACTACAAGATAGATTCCTGGTTGCCCCAGCCCAAGGACTGGACCTGCAGGAGTGAGAAGGAGCCAGCCTGCTGCAAAGCCACTGCTGCAGGACAGTGACCGTGGCACCAACACGTGTATCAGTGCAGCCAGCAAGGGACACTGGGGCTGTGGGACTGCATGGATCTGACTGCCAAGCCAGAGCTGTGGCCCTGCCTATGCCCAGTGAGGCCCCCAGCTGACCCAACAGAACCCTCTGTGCTCTGAGGTCCTCAGGGCCATGCCGTGCCACAGCTGGGACCCCTGGTGCTGCCCAAGGCAAGTCAACACTGCTTAGAAGTGAGCCACATGATGCTCATGGCTGTACTGAGGGCTAGATGCCTCCCAGTGTTCTCTGTACATCCAGAGATATAAATAAAATAAAGCCACCTAAGGATAAAATTATAGGTCATAAAACCCTTGGAGTTCGTGGTGGATCAGACTGCATTTCCAGGTCGGTAGGGATCTGATATGTCACACCAGCAGTAGCAATCCCCAGGGCAGTCTGTTGCACAGTGCTATTTATGAAGGATTATGAATTCGGCTGCATAACAACAGTATGTAAGATGGGTTTTGAAGAGGTACTCTAGAAAACAGCATGAAATTTTATTTTATTTTAAGTAAAGGCCCTTCAGAATTGTGTAAGTGCAGAGGAAACATATGACGTTAATTATTTCTTTGTATCATTAAAATTGAAAAAAGAAATAAAGCTTCGCCAACAAATAACTGAAATACAGCAGCCATTATTGTATGTCAAATTACAACTTGAAGCAATCCTTTATCTCCGTGTTACAAATTCACAAAAGCAACTGCAGTGTGTTTTTAATTATTAACTACTACATAATAGAGTAGGCAATACAATGTACTAGAGCTTTTCTTTTTCCTTTTTTCCACATGAGAGATCTGAACTTAAATTCTGAAAATGGCTCCAAATCAAGGTGAATTCTCAGATTTCAGTCTCAACCTTTCACTGTCCATGTGATAAAAACAGACCACAATTAGAAGTGCTGATGCTATCCAGTGTGAAATGTAGATCAACGTGCCCACATGAAGGGACCTTGCCCAACGCTTGCATGCTAATGGCAGCAGCAGCACATCCCTCATCTAGAAGAAAGGAAATCTGATGACACCATTCATCTGCCCTGTCAAGTGACCCACAATGCCCAAAGAAGAGAACATTCTGTAACACAAATCTGTAACTAGCAATTAGAAACATCTGGAGTGATGAGCACAGTGCTCTCCAGTCAACAACACTGGAGCCCAGCAGCTGTTTGCTGTAAATTCTGCATGGGCAAAATGCAGCGCCCACTCCATTATCTGGGAGTGAGATGGGCACTTGATGGCTACTGCTGCCAGTCAAGGTAAGGTGCTTGTTAATGCCACTTGATCCATCAAAAGGAGTGAATGGAAACAACGCCAGGTGTCCTCTGCTCCAAGGGCTTCCTGCAGCACAGGGATGGATGATGTTTAATTTCCCATTGTTTGCCTATAGTAAAATCCACTTTGAGTGGTTTAGATCAGCGTTTCTCAGCATCTTGATATGTTGCAACAGCAAAAAAGTAGAGACTGATTCTGTCTCTACTGAAGAACACAGAATGGAGCAATAGTAACTCAGCCTGCCCTCACACATTCCCTTCAACCACTGGGATTTGCTGTGTGGAGGTGGAGGGCTAATACCCAATGATGCCTCTTTAAACAAAGAAGGACACTCTGTACTCAGTCTGTACCTTTTCTCCTACACCAGGTGTAGGAGGCTGGGCTGGGCATTCAGCGTGGAGGAAACAACAAAAGGTAGGACTGCCTTTGTGTGAGTCTGGCTCCTCTGTCAGAAGCCATGGGGTGAAAACACAGCTCAGCAAAAACAGGGAAAGAAACACAGCCAAAGTGCAGTGAGTCAACGTTGTTACTGAGCCACACATCAGCTCTCGTGATGTATTTACCGTATGTTTCACTGAACAGCTAATTTCTGGACTAGAGGGTATGCAGATAGGATGAGATCAGCAGTAGAGCCCAGGACAGTTTGAGTGGAGCTGTCTGCGAACAAACAGGCTGTGCCACAGAAATGACAATACTGCCACAACTATGCTGATAAGTAGGTGAATTTTCAGAAATACCACAGCCATCTTCCAAATCCTAAAGGTTAAACTATTATCACGAGCTTTGCATTTTGCATGACAGGAAATAGATTTTAGGAAGACATTGCCTTGAGCTGCCATCACAAAAACAGAACTGTTAATAGCGCTTTTCTCAAGTTTTAGGTAAACAGAAAGAAACTCATAGAGCTGCAAGGTGGAATCCTGATTGCACTGCATTCAAGGGCTAGATCCTCTTCTAGAAAGAACTCTGCATGTACTCATACATGATCTGGCTAGTGGCCTGACCCTTCAGCAAACACCCAGGTGGCTCTGCGTGCTTCTCTTTCCTTCACTTTCTGGAGACCAAGACGTGCTTTAGGAATTTGCTGGCAGGGCTTAGCAAAGCTGTGATTTATCTCTGCTGTATCTGAGGAAGCTGTCTCAGAGCACTAAATTCTGCATTAAATTTCCAGAGAACTGACACATCTCAAGGGCATACGTGTGAATTCCTGCAGTCATTTCTTACAGGAGTTTTCCTAAATGATTTTTTCTTGCAAACTTGTTATGCTCTGATACATGTCGTGAATTATTGTCCTTCTCAAAGGTAACTGTTGAAGGCTAAGTTTTGGGATATTACAGATTATGCCCAAGATCATTTTTTTAAAAAGATAGCTATAGTATTACAGTGCGTTACAAGTTCTTTGCTCCAGTTTTCTTGTACATAGTGTAATTCACATCACTTCTCAAGCAGTGAGATGTGTTGTACAGTTCTAAGCCTGTCTAAAGATGCTCTCTAGGGCTTAGGCAGTCTGCTCAGGTGTTTTTTATACAGTAAGTTTATTTGCTGCCTAAACAGCTGAAATCTTACTCCATGCATTATGAAATTAGCTAGATGGGAGATAGATTTCTCCTTAGTCAGACTGAGCTTTTCAGAAGACCTTCTCCCAGTTTAGTACCAGCAACAAGCATCACAGTGTGATATAAGTGCAGGTATGACCTAAGACCTGGGTAGTAACTACTCCCACGTGTGCAGCTGAAATCCACTGAGCTCATGATTAGTACCAAATCAGTACTCATTGCCAGTATTGATGAAAGTCCTTCCAGACTGGCACTAATGAGTGTGGATGGCTGGGAGAACACAGGGCAGTCTGGGCCACAACATGTACAGGACCTCCGGGTATGGTGCTATGCTTAGTGTGAGCAGCACGTCTACAGTAGCTCTTCTTTTTCTGCTTTTTTATCCTTAAGGAAGCTGTCGGACAAAGCAATAAAGAATATTTCCTGCCTTTTACAATTCGGTGTGACTGCAGTGCCTTTGTTGTGCTGAAATTCAGCCTGTGGTGCCAAGGGCTGGCCGCAATCCACACTGTGCTCACCTCCTGAGGGTACAGAACTGTCACTGTTCCCAATTTGTACCAGCTCTGCCCACTTGGAGGGCTGACAGGTCTGTGGCTCTCATGGCAGTGCTGAGGCTAATGTAGGAATTAGTTTTCTTTAAAATAGAATGCTATAAAAATCCAAATTGAGAGATTGAATAGCAAGCCTAATGCTAGGAGAATCCTAATGTCCCAAGGACTCCATACTGATGGCCTGCCAGCAAACCAGACCCCTGCACACCAGGCCTAAGCTGTGCGTGGAATGAAAGGGGTGCAGACTTGCACAGTATCACTTCTCCAGATACTTTTCCACGAGCAGAAAGCCCATCCAGCCTGGCAGCTTGAAGCAATTTGTGTAGCAAATAAAGATTGTTTGCTCTTCTGATGGAAAATATTCAAAGAAAGAAAGGGTACAGGGTGCAGGACTTATCAGCAAGTCCTGCTGTGCCTCACAGCACCAGCCACGGTGCTCAGAAAAGTGCCATGCTAACTTCATGTTCTAAATCTGCAGTGCACATGTATGCCCATCTCTGCCAGCAGCCTGTTCCTCACCCATGGTGGACAGCCTGAATTCAGCCCCATGCATTCTGGCAGTGTCCTGAAATGTATTCTCTCTACATCCAGTCTAATTAAGACAACAGAGTATTCAACTATTCCAGTTTAATATGAAATACAGCCCATTTTGCCTTGTCTCCTGATTTCTCTTGCAGAATGTTACTAAGGGTAGGCCTTGAAGCTGTGCTGCTCTGTAAGAGCACATCCCAGCTGCGCTGCAGGCACGTACAGCCCTGGTAACTCATGCTGAGAACTGCGGCACATGTCATGTCACTGGATGGCATCCCTGTACACCCTGAGGAATGTCATCTCACAGTGCCTCGCTGGTTGACTTGCCCTGTGCCTTGGCAGAGATGGGGTCAGAAAGGACCTGCTAACACTCATGAGTGTTGGCAGAAGAGCACTGAAGAAGCAAGGCTGTAAGCTCCCCTCTGCCAGCAGATAGAAAGTGAGACTTCTGTCCTTCAGCCCTGGATTTAAGAGGAAGTTTTTCACTCAGAGGGTGGTGACACACGGGAACAGGTTGCCCAGAGAGGTTGTGGATGCCCCATCCCTGGAGGCATTCAAGGCCAGGCTGGATGTGGCTCTGGGCAGCCTGGTGTGGTAGCTGGCGATGCTGTCTGTGGCAGGGGGTTGAAACTAGATGATCTTTGAGGTCCTTTTCAACCTAGGCCATTCTATGATTCTGATTCCTATGGTGGCTCCAAGTGCTTGTGGCCTGCAAAATATTGCCTACGGGCAAGTCTTAGTTCACATGCCCATTCCTTTCACTCACTGCTTAGACATATGGTGTCTTGGAGATGAATATCAGTACAAACCAAAAGATACCAGTGAGGATCATCAGCCCTTGGCACGAAGGGACACCCCACTCTAACATGGATCTCACGCTGTTGACACTGCTAACCCTTGGCCTCAGCTCCTCCCAGCCATTCTCAGTGCATGGCGCTGAGGAGCAGAAACTCCATCGTGCTGGAAAGTCCCCACACTCTAAGGAGCTTTGTATTTAACACTTGACTCAGTTTGGCACCCAGCAATGATAAATTAAGTGATGTTTCTGGGAAGGCAGCCAGTACTGACAAAGCCCAAGAAAAATCAATCTTAACAGAGAAATAAATTAAATTCTGTCACTATCTATCAATATTTGCTCTGTCTCTGAATAACAATTAGAAGAAAATAGACAATTTGCTTTAAATATGGAGAAGAAGGGAGCTACACACAGTTACATTTTGGAAAAAGATATCTTTTGCAGAACAGTTATTCAGAAAATGCTGCATGGTATCACTGCAATGTGCACTGCAGGAACAAACAATGTAAGATCTAAAGAAATATGTTACTGTCACCTTTAAAGTCTTCACTCCTATAGCTGCAATCCTCTCAATTTATCAAGGCTGTGTTTTATAAAAAATTCCATATTGACTTTATAGCCCAGATGAAGCGAAAATATAGCACATACCACCTGAGTAGGAAAGCAGATTCAAGGGGGCACCTCAGAGGGCACCAGTATCACAGCATGCTAGTGAACAGCTCTGTGAGAAAAGAACCAGCAGCATGGCCAGGAGCAGGTATTCAACACAAAGACATTACCTCTGCCTGAGAAAATCCCTGAGCCTTAGACTGCCAGAGACTGGTCCAGAATATGTGCAAGTCAGGGATGCAAAACTACACATGGTCTTGTTCTCACATTCTTTTCTAGAGATCTGCTGTCAGATGGAAGGAGGCGGAGGCAGAGCACAAGCTGGACACAGACCCTGTCCAAACCAGGCTTTCCACTCCCGTGTTTCACATAGAGGTATTGCAGTAGAAGAGTGTTCACTCTTATGCCAGACCCCTGAACCATGGAAAAGCTCAGTTTTATGGATGCGACCAACTTCAGGGGTTTCCCACTGGCTATGTACATGTTGCCTCTACTACTGCTCATATTTTCATGTTTAAATTACACTTCTCCCATTAAAATATGTATTTAAATTATTTCAAACCTTCTTTTACACATTTGGGGTATGTTTCATCACTCATCTGTTCTCCAAATTGAAAGAATTCTGTTCTGCCTCGATCTCCTGTGATCATATCTACATCATTTTTTCCTGTCTTTTCTCTGCATTTTCAGGTGTTATTTTTTGTTTGTTTGTTTTTCTCATTCTTGTGGAAAGGTTAAGGGGTCTTTTATTTATTTATTTTTTTTTAGCTGTCTTTCCTCCTGATGACCTGGTAATCCTCAGTTCTGCTTGGCCGGAGATGGCACAGCACTGAGTGTCAAGGACGGATGCTCACTGAGGACGGATGCTCATCGAGGCTTAACAGAAAGGGTTGGGTCTGCAGCACAAATGTTACATATGAGCTGTCCATACTGGTTGCTTCCACAGCAGCCATGTTGGAGCTGTAACGGAACATGCAGAGGTAATGGAGAACACAGATCCATAAACCCAATAACTTAGCATTTTAGCCTATTCCTGGAACAAATAAAGATGTTCCCTTGAGCTGTTGTACAATCTCACAATAACAATCAGACATACTTTAAATAAGGTTCCATGACTAAACACTTCAGTTGTCAGGAGAGAAATGGAGAAGGAGCTGCTAGAGTTTTAACATCTCACACCTATAATATATTCTAGCCTGTATGAATTTCCTCCTTTCTTCCAGGCAGTCCTCACTGAACATCTGACAAGCACAGCCTTAAGGTAACCTTCATACCCATTCTGTGTTCTGAAACACCAATAAGAATACTCTGCAAGATGCCTTTCTGTAACACTGAGCAGCCTTACAACCGATGCCCTCTCCTGTTGTGGCACACAGTCTGGGTGAGGGTGCAGAGCTACCTTTCTCCTCATCCTCATCAGCACACTTCCACTATTATTGTTAATTGGAAAGTCTAGATATAAAAATAACTTTTAATTGTCCAAAAATAGGTCAAGGAAACCACTGGGTGTGTATAAAAGACAGCCAGCTTTAAAGCACTGACTAAAAGTGATGAGGCTCCAAATTCATGTGGTTGTAATTCTTGATGCAAGCAATGGTGACAGTAATTACAACGGCAGTCCCTCAGAAGCAGGCAAATCCCCAGGCCAGCCTGCCAGCATGCTCAGTCACCAGGCCTGCATTGCTGCAGAATACTTATTCACATTTTGCCATGAAATGCAGTGTGCTCTCTATTCCCACTGCTCCCCTCCCACATGGGGCAGCACCCATCTCCTCAGTGCCACAAAGTGGAGCGGTTCCATAAAGAAATAAGTCCCGGGTGGCTTTATTTAGGGGACACAGACTGGATCCAGAGGTAATCCAGCCGCTTTCTTTTAATATTTGACTGTTTGTGTTACCTCCTCCATCAGTAGGTTTTCCAGCTGCATTATTCCCGTTTTCCTTCTGAAGCATTCAGAGCTCACACTGCGGACCCCATGGCCAGCTACAGCCCATGGCCAGCTGCACCACTGCCACTGATGGCCACTGCTACCAATGGACAATGACTACCAAGAACAATGGTCGAATGTGGTGGCACATCTGTCCGATACAACAGCAAAGCCACATGGTTTTGGTTGAAGGCTTCAAACTACACGGCAGTACAGATGAAACACATGGCTCCTCAAACAACCCGAGTGCTAATTGCTGATTACCACATCCCGCGTGCTGAGCTTGATGCAGTCAGCCACCAGGAGGAGCCAGTGTAATTTATTTCCAGGCTGATCATGGCATCAGGTCATAAAATTAATAGAGTGTGGATGCAGGAGGGGAGATGCTCCTGGCTTCTGCTTCCCCAGGAACTCATTGTAGGCTGCTCTTCTGTCAAGCACATGCCCAGGTTTTCATGTTAGATACCCGCCATCCTCTGACGGCGGTGTTTCCCTACAGTTGGAACCACTGGGTCTTGGACTCTGCCTGTGATCCAGGCGTTCAGCAGCATTTGTCTCACACCATTGTCTCACACCAAAGTGATGATGCATGGCAAGCTGAGCAGTCAGTGCTTGGGGATCATCAAGGCTGCCGGAATGAAGGAAGCTCAGGCTTTTCCTTTTTGTATTCTTAAAGAAAAAATATGTGCCTAAGTCTGGGTTTCAGCTTAACCTCATTTCCTCCATACACTCCAAAAGAAAACAAATGTAAGATGGTCATAAATGTAAATCAAATACTGGCGTTTCATATAATTGGAGCATTTTAGATCACAATTGAATCACAATATTCTTGTAGATTTAGGGGCTGCTATAAACCCACTCAAGCAGCAGAGCAAGATCAGTGGGATTTTATATATACTCGCAATATATTAACAAGTTATCTGAAGTCCAGCCATGCCTCTGTGTCTTTTCCTGCTTTGGGTAGAAAACGCAAAAATGTGTAACACTAATGAAGACAATTTCCCTGCTTTGCATTGCTTGTCACCAGCACTTGTGTTTGTGCTGAATTCCATTCTCATGTGCTGCCTTCCTGGGACTTCCGCCAAGGCTCTCGTTTTTGGAGAAGAATCAGCTTTCAGATTTCCACCACTGGTTGTTTTCAGGTTCTAAGCTTGTGCAGCACACTGGCAGGGTGCCTGCAGCCCATCACACCACAGTCCTGAGGAGTGGAACTACCAGGGCAACCTTATGCTTCTTGTCCTTCAGCACCTCCTGAAACAACAGCATTTAGTCACACGATTTAAGGAGTGAGACGTTGCATTTATTAAATATTTTGCTCTACAGAACCTTGGGAAAAGCCCCCCCCCCCCCCCCCCCCCCCAAGTGACACTCTGTGGAGTAGCCACAATGATTAAAATTCTGAAGTATGAGGAACATATGACTCCAGAATTATTTTTAGATTTTGAGTAACATTAATTATTTTAAAGACAATGATGCTCCTGGCTTAAGGAGGCCTAAGTGCCAGATAGCTTAAGGCTGGGATTTTGTATGAGAAGCATCACTGTTTGCTGGTGTTGGGAAACTCTTCCCTACATCTGCTATTGGCTGCTGTCAGGCAGGATACAAGAAAAGCCACCAGTGTGTATTTATATACGTCTGCATCAGGAATACCATTCCTATAAGGAACTTCCTTTTCTTTGTTGGACTTCTCACTGCCAGTCTGGTCCTGTAAAGCCAATTTTTATTGTGCTCCAATTCTCTTTAATAAGAATTCCACATTTGGAAATCACACGTGACTTAAATTCGTAACTGCAGTGACCAGTCACTGCTCCCAACCAAGCTAACTTCTGCAGACAGTCGGGAAGTAGAAACTACAACCAGAGAGATCAAACATTGGCTCATCATGTGATGGTAGAAGGCTTGCAGAGCAGAGGATTGTCTGAGCACGAAGCCATATAAATCCAGCACTGGTGTTTATACTATGTTGTGCTGGGTCCCCAGGTGTGAGGAGATGAAAAAGGACATTTTCTGACTGAACACAAACCAAACATGGATTTTGCAGAAATCACACATTTACATCCTTGCTCCTCAGACAGCAGCTGACAAAAACCCTGCCTGCCCCACCCTAATCCCAATCATGTTGCCCTCCTCTGCTTGTCCAATGTAGTAGAGGTTTTAATGAGGTACAGTGGAGTTAAGTGAATGCTAGATGAAATGTTTAGCTTGCTCAGGTTTAAAATAGTGCCTATTATTTGAAAGCTTTGTGCAGGAGCAATCATTAAGTGAGACATAGTATGGTTTTGGCCTGTTATGCTGAGTTGAAAAAGTAGGTCTGTCCTTTTGCAAACAGCATTTTACAAGGCCACTTGTGTTAAGAACAACTCACGGTGGATCAAGAGGGAAATCTCATACTGGCTTTACCACAAAGGGAAAGAAATTTATTTCAGTATGCCACCTTCCAGGCACTGTGATGGCCCTGGGACAAGGCTCCTTGGAGGAAGAGGACGTGCTTGGAAGTACAAAGCAATGCCACTCACTTCTGTGCTGCAAATACTCATGTACGAGTGTGGCTGCATCGCACGTACTAGCAATTTAGGAAGTCCCTATTACAGGCCAGCTCTGACACGTATTCCTTTGGGAATAAATAGTCCTCCAGCACAGCTGGCAGCTGGGTGCCAGTTTGGGATCACCTTGGCAGACCATTTGGGTGTGGTGGTGGCCCTGGGCCCTGAGCAGTGCACAGTGTGCAGCTGCAAGGGAATAGATAGCTGCTGTTCACACACAGCTACAACAGATGTTTCCATAAGCTGCTTCCTCCTCTGTAAGGACACTGATGTCTACGTCCTTGGCTGTGCTTGGTGTGCAATGGCTCAGCAGTTTTGCAGCTGTTGACTTAGATATGCTTTACTAAAAGCTGCTCTCTGTTCCCTCTTACACCACAACTTTAAAAGAAGCGGGCTTTTAATCAGACAGCATTGTATTTGGGACCCAACAAGGTATGGTGGCTCTGCTGATGGGAGTGTGATGGAGCAATCTGCTCGGAACGGGGTCCTCCTGACCACAGTACAGAGTGAGAACAGGAGACATGGAGTGGGATGGCCATGTCTGTGCCCAAGCAAACCTTCTGTACACCATCCTGGCACTCTGATTCCATCCAGCTTCTTATATCTACAGCTGTTGCCACTTATCTAGGTTTGCAGATGTTGACTGTCAAATACAGAAGGCTGAATAAGGTGGATGGAAAAAAGAATGGAGCAAAGCAAAGGTTTTCAGCAGCTAGTACAGAAGTCTGGTCTACCTAGTCTCCATACCCACTGTGCATTTGAGAAACTGATACACAGCTTTAAAAGCTATGCTGCAGAAGTTCTGACATTCTTAAAAATAGAATAAAAATTATCTAATAATTAAAATACAATAATTTTAAATTGTCCTTTTTCAACAAATTAACATTATTTTATGGCTGGGAGATAGTTATCTTAAGTAATTACCCTAATATCCCAGTGACAGACTGATGGTGACCTTTCGACTGCAAGTGAATTATGCAAACTGGTATTTTCATTAAACATTAAATAACTCCCTTGAGAGAAAAAAATGTTACTCAGTGTTCATTGGCTATTAAAGCCTAACGATATGATTTACCACAACTTTGTTTTCCACCTCCAAGGGCTCCGGAGGAAAAAGGATTAAAGCTTGGCATGGGATTTGAGGCTCAGACATGTGTAGGCAGGTCAAACGAAATAAAAAAAAGCAAAGCAAAACAAATCCTAGTTACTCCATCCCATGTTCAAAGTGTACATTCTCTTTGCCAGAACATCAATATGCCAGGAAAATGCCTCCAGGCCCACACTTTCTAGTTCTTTGAGTACCCTGGAGCCAAGAGGTGGCCTTCCCATTAACTTAGCCTAATTCTCATCATCGATCCTTACTTCATGCCAAGTTATTAGCATGCTCTTTAAAATGTCTACCGTTCTCCTCCTTTCAGCTGCTCACATAGTCTGTGCACACTCTAAAAATCAGCCTTGTGTCACTCAGGCTGAATCAGGCTTGGAGGCAACAAAATGATAAGTAAAAGCCTATGGTAACGTCAAATGTACCTGGTGGACCAATGCATTGGGAACACTGGAGAGCATGCTTCCAGCACAGTGGGAATGATGAAAGTGTGCTGAGTTATGTCAAAAGTCATTAGGAGTAAGGCCAAGAAGACAGGCTTTGGATATAAGAATTTCTCTGTTTATTTTTAACGATTCCTGTTGTAAAACGTGGCCCTCGGTAACAGCAGAAGCTGTACCAAAAATGCAGTTTCTTGTTAGCAATGTGGCAGACAACTTTAGTCATTAAGTGTTGCCACTACAATAGGTTTCTACAGCTTAAGCTTCTTTTCAGAAACTTCTACCGTTGCATGAACAGGGATGAATGCACTACATTCAAAATATCTCAGCATATGTACTGAGAAAAGAGTACTCAGGCTTCCCAGAACTGCACCATGAACTGCACGTAACAAGGGAGCTACAGCAACTGCATCCCAAAAATGCTGGTGTGCTCCTGACACCACGAATCTTGAGATGTGTGGCACTTCATTGCAGTGCTTCACATTAAAATAAATATATAAAATACCTTGGCATCCAAGTGCCTGTTCTGAAGCCAAAAAGTAATGCAAAAAGAACCATTTTCACTACGTTCTCTGCTCTGATCTTACTTGCAGATGTTATTAAAATAGCTAAAAAGTTAACTCTTAGCTCTTCTTCTGTGTTATTTTTGTCTCTGCTATATTAAATAGTTCCTTAGTTTCCAACATTTTTTTTTCACTGATAGGGCTTATATTCTGTCATCAAGTCATCATTCAAAGTAGGCATAAACTAAACAGATCCCTGTAAACCTCAGTGCATTGATACAGTTTGTAAGGCAGAGAAAAATGGGACCCATGAAACTCATGTTTGTCTCATGAAAAAGAAAAATAAAATATAAAACTGAGCTTTTCCCACATTTTAAGTTTTATTTGGAATTAAGAAAAGTTTATTATTACTGCTAAGCATATGGAATGATTATTTTTCATTGAGCCTTTTAAGCACTACTGCAATAGTAGATTCCAGAACCAGAGTAAACATAATATTCTATAAGATATTATTCACTCTGAAGAGGCTAAAAAACAGTCTTGAAATACAAATCTGCATTTTCTGAATACATGTTAGTTTATGATGTTTTCCTGCAAAGAAGTTATATTTATAGTAATAAAACAACTTCTCCTTAATAACTTCATTTAACTTGTGCTTTTTAGCAAAGCTGTATTAATCCTTTGTTGTCATTACATATTCAAAGTTGTTATTAGAGACAGAAAATTCCCATCAGTGTTTCACATTTGGTCACAGTACAGAATCTGTCTAAACTCCCAGAATAGGGAAACGGAAGGAGAACATTGGTGCCTGTGCTAACCTCCCCAGTGGGGTACCCCACACCCACTGGGGTAGCACTGGGCTCCCAGCATGTTTGTTAACAGGGAAGATAGGCTAGCCCTGCTGAAGCAGCTGCTTGCCCTGCAGCCCCGCACTGACATTTGCCCCCGACTCTCTCCATTTTCAGCATGGCTGGTGTACATCTCTGTTTTCCCATTCTGTGGTGCAGGAAGTTCCTTTCAGAAGCTTTGCACCAAGACCTGGACAAAACCCTACAGTTCAGATTCAAGAGAAAGACTTTGAAATTACTTACACATGTGGGCTATGGTTTTACCTGAAAGGAATGTAAAGGAGTAATTAGAACTAAGGTAAAAGCATTTATTTGTTTGGTCACATACCTTGTTTATGACCCACGGTCTTTGTCCACTCCATGAACAAAGCACTGCAGGTAAACAAAGGACAGGAGCAGTCAGTAGGTGAGGGGCGAGGCCACACCGTGCTCACAGTCACTGCCTCCATGCTCCAGCCTGACGCCAGCTCCCATTCCCACTTTCCACTCAGTCCCATCCCCACTTCCTTCTACCCTTAATTATGCTGATTCAATTGGCTGTGTCACACAAAACAAAGTCCCTGCAAGGGCTGGGTTTCCAAATGTCACTTTTTTGTGACCCACCTTCCCTTTGTTTTTTCAAGCTTAGGATTGCACATGGTGTTACAGTAAATAAAGAGCAAGGTGGAGCAGCCCCGGCAATCCAGGTCCCCAGGCTGAGGCCGGCTGTTGTATGAGTTCCTATACCAACACACCCTGGTAGCAAAGCGCCTAATGCTGGCTGCATGCCCAGTAAAAGCTTAGGATTCCAGGGGAGAAATAAATACAAAAACGAAGAGAAACGAAGAAAAGAGTCAGAAAAGCAGTACTCCTCACGTGGCCTGGTGCTGGCCTGAATCCTTCACACTGGATACAGGAAGAGGCACTGGCTGCTGAAAGAGGCGACGGGTGATCTACATTTTCTCCATAATGGCTTTTTCCATATCCGGACAAGAGTTTAGTCATCACTGTTGGATATTCACTTTTTTACACGTGGCGATAACCTCAAAGGATCCAGAAGTTTGGACATGGAGTACCTCCAACTCCAGTTTGGATGACAGTAAAAAGAACTTGGTACATCTAAACAGTGTGTAAATGAGCTACAGCAAACACAACTGTGACTTGTGGCTGTGGTTAAGTTTTTGAATAAATGCAATGTGACAACAGGGATTTATCCCAGATCAACATTTGCATAGTAGAGTGCTTGTGCAATTTTTTGACCTGGAGCTGTGATCCTGCAAACTAAATATACTGACCACACTCACAAAGAACAATAATTTAAAGTGAACAAGCACTGAGGACAACCTGAAACCTGCTGTGCTGCAGGTGATAAAGCAAAATCCCTTCTGCTCACCCTAGGAAACATTCAGTGCTTGGTTCAGTTGCGTAAACAGGTGCTGTGCCATTGGAGATATGACACAGAACTAATGTCCTTCCAGTACAGTATTCAGTGAGCAAGTCAGATACACTTGGTTATCCCCCCAAAAAGCCAATTATATGCATACTTACTTGGCTTACATACAACCACTGATTATGTACACCTGCTTGACCGGTGAATTGTCAGACAGCTAGTTTGTCTAGTAACTGGTCAGCTGCATCAATCTCCGTTAATGGTATTGATGAGATAACATAACTAGTTGCCATCATGTAAATATGTAGAGCCTCTTGAGATGCTTTGTAGTTACTGATTTAGATGAGTATAGGTCTAATATGGACTCTAGAAATGTTGGTTGAAAGAGACCTCCAGAGGTCATGTGGTCTGACATGAACATCCCAAACCACAATTCTTGACCAGTGTCTCACCTTGTATTATCTGAAGCTAGGAAAACTGAGAGGAAGAGCAAAGGCTCCAGGCACCACCTCTCCCTGGAGCAATGTCATAATAACACATCATCTAGCAGACAGTCTGTGAAATGCTTTGTAACTATGTTAGAACAGAGGACGTGGACACTGTATGCTTTTTGATGTGGTAGATTTAGCTTAGGCATAGCAAACACAGCAATCTAAGCTATGCATAGACACTGCACTTACTGTAACCAAAGATCTCACAAACTGCTGTTCTTCCTTCAGCTTTTCCAGAAGGATGAATGAGTTCTTATGTGATGTGTCCTTCCCGTACCTATCACTACACCCTGGAGACCAATGATACAAATGTCATACACTGCTGGAAGTCACCTATGTATTTATAGACTAAGAACACAGCCACACAGGTCATGCCAAGATTTATCTACTGCAGTGTTTTGTCTTTTATATGTGGTCAAAAGTGGATGTCTAGGGAAAAACTATAGGAATATAGAAGATAGCTACTGGTATTTTCTCAGAATAAGCATCCAGCTTGCTGCCATAGGAGGCCTAGGGACTTCCTGAGCCAAATAAAGTATTATTTTATTTAATGCTAGCACATTACCCTTTATGGACAGTTTACACTTAAATCCATGCACGTCACATTGCCTGAGATCATCATAATCAGAGCTGAAACGTGTCATGTTGCAAGACTCTGCTAAACCACCCCAAATAATCTCTTCATCATTCAAGGCATACACTGAACCAGAGAACATATGCAGATGCTATGGTTCAAAGCCCTAGTCAAAATGCAAGCAGTAGCATGTTCTTTGAACACTACCTCATATCTACCCAACACATATTCAAAGATAGAGAGACCAGAAGAAATCCTTAGATAATCTAAACAGACTTCCAGTCTAAAAGTTAATTGTATTAAAATAAATACATAAATAAATAAAATTGTATCCAAGTGTTGCACCTATTACTTGGACAGTGGAGTCAGTCTGTGGATTAGAACACTTCAGTGTACATTTCTGCATGTGAGTTCCAGTCACTGCCAGTGCAGCTAGCACACTCCAGGCTGTGGAAGCTCTTCACACTGGTGCACACAGAATCACAGAACTGCAAGGGTTGTAGGGACCTCAAGAGATTATTGAGTCCAACCCCGTGCCAAAACAGGTTCCCTACAGCAGGTCACACAGGTAGGCATCCAGACAAGTCTTTGATATCTCCATAGAAGGAGACTCCACAGCCTATCTGGGCAACCTGTTCCAGTGCTCCATCACCCTTATCATAAAGAAATTCTTCTGCATGTTAGTATGGAGCTTCCTATGTTCAAGTTTTAGGCCCTTGCTCCTTGTCCTATTGCTACACACCACCAAGAAGAGCCTGGCCTTCTTCACTCGCCTCTCACCTCCTTTTAGATATTTATAAACATTAACCAAATTCCCCCTTGGTCTTCCCTGGGCTGAACAGACCCAGTTCACTCAGCCTTTCCTCATGCGGGCTATGTATGCTCCAGGCCCTTTATTCTTTTTGTGGCCCTCTGCTGGACTCCTCTTAGGAGATGCCTCTGTTTTTTGAAGTGAGGAGCCCAGAATTGGAAACAGTATTCTAAACATGGCCTCACCAGAGCAGAACAGGGGGGGAAGGATCACCTCCCTCAACCTGCTGGCCATGTTCCTTTTAATGCACCCCAGAACTTCTCAATTGAGCAGCCCACAGTGACACAGGTGGCATGGACATGTCTGGGTGTCTTATTCTGCAAGCTGAACTCCTCAGACTGACAAAATCAGCTTCCAGAATGACATCTAAAACTAACTGAAAGTTCATGTGCTTTTGTGTATCACATCAGTCTGAAGTTTCAAACTCCACCGTTATTAATTTTTGAAACACTGCTTTCCAACAGATGTAATGAGTCATATCACTAGCCATCACAAATACCAGTCTACAGGGATCAGCTGCAGAGGAATTAGATGCATAATGTGAGCATCAGGTAGGCACATTAGTTAAAAAACTCAAGAATATAGTGTAAAATTGCAGCTCTTCAGGAGAACTCGTGGTCAAGCTGTATCACATTTAGATCTGTTTTTTCTACTTTCTTGACGCACAACAGTTTTTAATGCAATTCAAATTATTGTGTATTTTTAGGCACGTAGGCACTTAAAGAGGTATTCAAATTTGTTGCAGAACAGAATCACTCAGGTGAAAATTATTTGATGACTACATCTGGAAAATGCATGCTTTTCAGTGTCTGATAACATCTGCAATCACTTAGCAACATATTTGTGACAGTGACCAGGAAAACTGCAGAATGACATTTTTAACTGTTTAGACACAGTGGTTTTTTCCCATTTTAACCAAATCAAATGTTTGACTGTAAATATCAAGGAAAAAAAAAATGGAATTCGGCATATAAGTGCACTGAAAGTGAATGCTATCATAATAGAAAGGTCATTGTGACTACAGAAAAGTATTCCTGTGATTCCAAGGAAGTAATGCTAAAACGTTTTTCCTGCCTTCCTTTTTTTTTTTCTCATTCACATCATATGAATGATTACTGCTATGGTTCTGCAGTCTGCTCACCGCAGAACAGTTTTCATTTGCCTTAGTGGCTTAAACTATGTCAGGCATATTGATTATCTGACTTCTGCACTATTGAGGACACAATAAATCTACTAATACATAGGCTTTAATTTTGCATGCATTTTCTGTATCTTAGAAAACAATATTTATTGCACATATTTTAGCCAAATACTATTAAAACGAGGCATATTAATATGTAGCATGATATATTAATAGATATCTCTTTATTAATATGTATTAGTATGTAGCTCTTTCTGCATGGTTTTACACTACATCACCTCAACCTTTCCATACTGCATATAAAATAAATTAAATGATGTGCTCATCCTGGAAGCAGGCCTATGAAAAATTCACAAGTTACCATAGCATCCAAGGCTTAGTTATAGCAGGTCTGTGCCTTTCATCCTAAACACAGGGAAATGACCTTTCAGTTATATATGTGGAATGCTCCAAAAGTAATGCCTCCTATTTTATTATGTTTGCCCATGAGAGATATTGGTGGTATGGCAGTAGAGGTTGAAGCTTCCCACCAATATTCCATTACATGTGGCTGCTGTGTGACAGATGGAAACAGAGGGGCAGTTTGACAGAATGGTCTGACATGGAAGTGCTTATGAAGTAAAGGTGAGGAAGTGAATTCCTCCATGTGGAAAAAAATTGCACCTATTGACATTCATTGACGCTTGCTGAATGTTTATAGAAACCAAACAGAGTCTGTGAGCACAGTGAGGTGATGGGTGGTGCATTTCAGCAGTGACAACAGTGACATGAAAGACAGGCCACATTCAGGACAGCCATGTACATCGGTCACATCACAAAATGAAGAACGTATTGAACAGCTCATCCACGTGAATTGGCTAATGCTGGCAACTGTGTTGGAAAAACAGCATTTTCTAGCTGAGAATTTGCTCTACAAAATAGAGCAAATTGTGCTCTATGTATCTGTTGCAGTTTTCATGGAAATAAATAGGAGGCGTTATTTTTGGAGCGACCTTCATACCACATGATTTTTAAATTTACGTTGAATTTGCTTCTTCATAGTCTGACTATAGTGATCTCAGCAGCAGCAGAAAAAAAGTTCCACAAGCACTCCATTTCTCTGGCCTGCTAACAGAACAGAGAGCCAGAGTTTCCGTTCAGCTTGTATACATCTGGCATCAGCAAACACATTTGGTTGGTGGGGCAGGATTTGGGTTGCCCAAAACTGGACATCAGCATTGGTCAGCCAAGTAGCACTTACTTTGTGGTGTACTGCCTGCATTGACTAAACTTTAAGAAACCATGGGGTCTTTACAAAATGGCAAAGAACAATGAATGCTGAGTCATGCATGAATAATGAATTCATATCCCTTTCCTAATCTCTTCTAGGTTTTACATGACATAAAAAACAAGCAAATACTCTTCCAGGTCAATGTCTTAGGGGGATCATTAAACCACAAGTCCCAAGTTGTTCACATTTCAACCCACTGCAATTGCATGATCATTTGTTCCTTGTTGGAAATGGAATTCACTCATGGATGATAGTGAATGAACATACAGAGACTGCAAGCTGAAAACCTACCCCCAAAATCTAGCTTGCTTTGTAGTGGCAGTTCCTGTAAAGCCGAGGTGGATGTTCTAAAATCTCTTGAGATAAATTTGCAAGGATCTTCCCCGAGTATCTCAGTGAGGAGTTGGGTATCAAAAAAGAAGTTTGGTTGTAAATTGCAGGTGATTCCATTGGCTAAAAGTCTCCCCTGACAGTATATTTGATCAAGTGCCTGCATTTTCTAGTCAGAAAGAGTAGTTTTAATTTTGGTTCATTCTCGTACTTCATGTAAAGATCTGTAAATAGAGATTAGTATTCTGAATCTCTGCATCTGATCTGGAGCTCATTAGGCATTAAGTAGACATTAGATGCAAGATCACAGCACTTATGAATAAACAAGCAGCATACAATTTGGATATATCTCAATTAATTGCTGTTACTGTAAATTCTACATCTAAACATGTATTTAAGAGAGGAAAGGATTTGTCCTGGAAGTTGTCACTACTTAATACCCATCATATCTCTTTACAGTCCAGATGTGATGTAAAGCCTATAAAACTACCTAACAGTGATTAGGGAGCTGGTGTCATCTGATTGACGCTCCTTACGCTAATTAAAAGTGTCTCACCAGTGTCTTCTGCTTCCCTCCCATTAGCTGTGCTACTGTTTTCTTTTCTCTCTGGAAGTTCTTTGGAGCAGGAACTAATTTCTGGGGAAACAGCTTGCCTTACACAATAGGACCTTGACCTTTGACTGGAATCTTGGACACAGCAGCCTTGTGTGTAAGAATATGAACAGCCTGCACATGTCTGAACAAAGCCTTCGGGTAAGAGAAAGAAGAGATCTTTCCTGCGTGTCTGAAAGCACACATGTTAAGAACAGGCCATAAGGGATTTATAAACACATAGGGGTTGTGCTGCTGCTGTTCATTGATTTCTTTTTCCTGAATTTATCAAAAAGACAGGAAATCTTTAGCCAATAAAGTCAAACTTTGCCTAGAAGTAAGGTTTATTGCCCTTCTCCAAAATGAAGAAATAGATGAAGAAGATATTCCAGACAAATCCTCTTCACTTTTGGTTTCCAATCTATGTATCCTGACATTTCTAGAAATAACCTTTTGCACTTGCTGAACCCGCCCCTGTGAATACTCCTAGAGGTCCTCCACCAAGCAGCACAAGGGCTTTCAGCATGCCCCCATCAGCACAGGCCTGGGCCACAGGTCTCCATGAGACTAACATTTGAGTATAATTCATAAAAGGACGTTTTTGTGTGCTGCTGTCGTGTTGGAGGGGCTGGAATCTCTCTGCACTGGATGGCTGCACTTGGGCCTGCCCACACGCTGTGCCAGAGGAACACAGCCTGTCTGCATATCAGAAGGCTTGCAGAAGTGACAGGTGCTGTCCCACAGGGTCAGGACTCTACAAGGACATAGTACCAAGCAGTACCACAGCTATTAGGCACCAGTATGACCTGTAGCAATAGCAGTAGTACCTGTAATACCAGTCATGTGCGCTACACCACAGTGCTGCATGGCACAGCTAGGCCCTGCTCTGAGTCGTCTTAATGGCACAGTTCCTCCCTTTTGTACTTCTTTGTGAGGACACACAAACTGTCTTTCCCTCCAACCTTCCTGCTTCCTTTCCAGCAGCAATCCCCCCTTTCTCTAGTACCTTGGAGGAATCAGAGGGCCCAAAGACAGAACTGGGTCAGGATGACTGATGTCCTCCCATCCCTTGTGACTCCCAGTGCTATGGCTTCCTGTGATGAAGTCTCCAAGAAACAGATTGTGTGACCCTGCAAGATGAAATTAGTTGATGAGTGGAGGGTTTAGCGATGAAAGAGAGCTTTCCATCTATGCTCCCAGCCCCAAAGGCATTTAGCATTATGAGCAGCCCTGTAATTAAAGATGTACATCCATCTATCTGCAGCAGCAGCAGCAACTATTTGGTGCTACTGATTACAACCAAAAAGCAGGATGAGCACAGATACAGTGACTCGCTAATGCAGCAATGTTCCAGCAAGTGCACGACTGAACAAAACATGTTCTCTCCTGGTTCAGTTTTGAAGAGGATTCATACCTCAGATGATGTATGAATCTAGATCTATAATCTAGATGATTGGCAAAAAACATGGAATTGTACATTCCCAAACTCTGAAAGATTCTCAGGAGTTTTCCTGAAGTCTCAAATCCTACTTTTTAAAAATTTTAAATCTGGAGATAAAGCTGGAGCTGCACCTCATGGCCGGGTCCCCTCTTCGGAAAAAGTATTGCCCCTTAGAGCAACTCCTTTTTTCTTGCATGACTTCCTTCCTGCTTTCAGGACTTCAGTGATGACTGAAAGCATGGCTGTTCCTGATGTGACCTCTCCCAGTGGAGGCATCTTCTTACATACATGTTTCTTTGGGAGGCAATTATTTTCTTCCTCTTTCTGAGGTTTGCAATTTGGGAGCCACTGCTTTCTTTCAAGCTCCCGCAACACTTGCAGGAACCTCCCCAGGTAAAATCAAATGTTATCCCAAAGGGCTACTGAGGCTTTTAATACAATCTGACTTCACTTTTATAATTTGTTATTCACTGATCCCCCCTCCATTTCCCTGAAGTACTGTAAGCTTCTGTTGAGCTTCACTGTCTGAGCTTGGATTTCTCAGCATTTTGCTTCTTTCCTGAGAAAACTTCTCTGACTTCATCCTGCTAAAGCAATGGTTTCAATCTGAAATTAATTTTCCATCTATCAGTTTCCAATGGATCATTTCCAGTTCTCATCATTTTTCCCCATTATTTCAGTTGCTGTATCGCATCTAGTACTGATGACAGTCTTTGTCTTCTGACTCGCCTTTTCTCTCTTTCTCCTTTCACAATCAGGTTTACTGGTGACCACGTGGAAAACCACAGAAGCCCCACTCTGCAGCTACAATCCACAGTGACTAACTGCCTTCACTCACCACCTCACATCACCCAACACAGAGTTTAGCATAGAAGAGATTGACTAGGACTGTTCTAGTCTCTTCTCCAGTTTTGCTGGTAGTTTCTTGCCTTTTCCTTCCTTTCTTTGTGTATAGTGAATCTCACACCTGTACAAAAACTGAACATGTGGTTATTTTGCCACATAGCTGGACAATTTCCTCTCTGGTTCTCTCCAAAGGCACAGATAACAGACTTTGAAGGACATAAATGCAGTGTTCATCATATGGGTTCTCTAGTTATAGCTGGAGAATCTAAGAATCCTCATTTGGAATGTCAGTATTTGGTTAAGAATATCCGTTCTGTTGTACACTGACATCTGCTACAAGCTAGTGAGCAAAGTTTAGAAATCTGTTTGAAAGGCTGCATGTTTCTGTGAAAGCTACGTGCATAAGGTCAACACCTGCCCTCCATTCTACCTCCTTTGTATGGTTCCTCTCCAACTGCAAGGGAAAAAAGAACTTATTTTGGCTTGTGTAGGGTAATAGGTTACGTAAAATAGGTGTTACCCACCAGTGTGCACCTCAGTCACACTGGGAATGTGGGTAATCCTTTCCTGGACCATCCTAGTGGCCTGTAACCAAGGCTGTTCTGAAACTTCCTGCACTCTGTTTCTAGGGGTGGGAAATCAGCTATGCTCTACTTCTTGGGCATGATGACTTCATTTCAGCAGTGCTTACGGATGACTTGATTTCTGAAAGGCATTCATGTAGCTCAGGTACGGCTGCTCTCCCACATCTTTAGCTGAGAAGGAAAGCAATGCAGCTGGCCTGCAGCTGGGTCTGCGCCACCCCAGTTGGACGGCTTGGGGTACGTGAGCTGGCCCAGCGTGACCCAGTGGGGTGTTCCCAGCCCGCTGCACTGTGACTGGGGACACGTTCCTTTGTGCTGAGAGTGGTACAAAACCCAGGGAGAGGCAGTGGAGGGAGTGGGAAATCCCAGGATGCCATTCCTTAAGCAGGCATATCCGCACTGCTGTGCAGAGGCCTGAAGGATTTCTAGCTGCTGCCCAGAAATGGGGCCCAGGGTAGTCAGACCTGCCATCTGCTCCAACTTGCTAGAATGCTAAATATGAGCATTTGGAAACCACAATGCTCTGCTTCTAACTGCACAGGCATCTGCTTCCTAAGCACAGATCAAAAACACCCAGGCCGCTGACTGTGCCTCCCGAGTGCGAACCGATTCGGCTTCTTCATGCTTGGTTGTGCCTTCATGCGTGCAAATGCCCACATCCTCCCTCAGGACTGCACAAACATCTACCTATGCCTGGTTTGCTTTGCCTCCACCTCCTGATAGATCTTGCCCACGCTTCTTCCTCTCCATTTCCTCGTAGAATGCCAGACGTGTGAATTTGTTCCACCTATCTTGTCCTTGTTGCAAGCCCTGCTGAATTCTGCCTTCTTACATACTAGCAGGGCAGACTGGCGATGGAGGCTATTCTTAGGATATCTTCAAATCACAGACCTAAAGGCATACAAAGGGGCACTTCTGATGCTGCCTAAGGAAAGTGCAGACCACAACATGCCACAAGCATCCACCCCAACATGCCCTGACAGCCAAACAGGGAAGCAGTGTGAGATGATCATTCTGCACCAGGGGATTGGCAAGCTTCCTGAGCACTATTTCCAGATTTTGTAACGCTCAAATGGCTTAGTGAAGACAGTGATAGTCTGATTCAAAAATCTGGCTGGATTCCCCAGGAAAACACTTGAAAACTTAGCTCTTTTTTAGTTGTGCTTTCACATTTCAGTAGCTGCTGTACCATTAACAGCTGGGCTTAGCACCTAGCTTCCGAACTGGATTGAATGAGAGGAGTGTTTACTGATCAGACTACTTTCAGTCTTCGTGTGCAAGCAGAATATAATGATGAATGGTATAAGATATATATATATATATGTATATAGATACACAAAATTTTGGGGGCTTTACCTTGATGGCAGCAAAGACAGAATTTGTTTTTTCAAATATTTTCATGTTTTACCTCCTTGGCAGAACATTTTAAAGAAGTATGTAGGTCAGAGGTGGTTCTCAAGTCAGGAGCAGCTTATTTACTTGTTTCAGTGAAATCAAAGTTCAATGCATTCTCACTGGTGTATCAGTATCTTCCACCTTGCATCCAGCAATGGCAACGATAATAATTTTATGGTAAATGTTAGGATCTATAAAAGGAGATTTACATTCTACTCACTACCAAAATATGACATTTTAAATTTTTACCAGCTGATATATGTACAGATAAAATCTTAGAAGTGTGAAGCTCAGTATTTTAATGCAAAATATAAATAACAACTTGAAGGTAATATGCTCATATTTCACTCTTAAGCCAGTCACAGCCTATTTTGGGGTTCCACGCACAATTTTTTAGAACCTGTATTTGGCAGAACAGCTAATGTTTGTTGAGAACAAGTAGCACAATTATTCCAACACCAGACAGCCATAATTCATTACTTCAGACTTCTTCAGTGGATTTTCAATTTTATTTAACTGATTCTGGATATAAACAACCTTGATGATATAGCCAACAGTATCCTAAATTTTCAGCATGTCTACTCTTCTCCCCAGAAAACAGGCAGTTCAGGAAGTCTGACAGTCTTACCCCAGTCCATTCTTTTCATCCACAGTTCGGCCACCCATCAGCCCCCTGCAGAGGACACTCGCACTGCCGGCTCACTCCAGGAACTCTGAGCCAGCCTACATGCCCCAGCGTGGGGCAAACTGCTAACCCCATCCATCAACAAAGAGAGAAGAAAACAAGCAGCCTAGGAGGGAAGTCTCTGTAAGGCTGCAGTTTTCACATCTGCTTATGTACCTCCTGTTAGTCTGTGCTGTGCCTCCAAATACAAATTGGCATTTCATCTGAATGGGCTTTGGAGAAGCAGAGCGGATGGATAGTAGCACAGAGATGGACAACACAAACATCATTTTTTTTTGCACTGTGTTGTAACACAGACTTAGTATCTTACTGCATTTATTCATTTGTCCATTCATTCATTGTAAGGGGAATTTTTAAGCCCTCTTTTCCTTCCTGTCTGCAGTGTAAACCACCGCACAGTTCCGCAGCCATCTAACGAAAGCGATGCAGATCTCACCATGGATACCCATTTAAATAGAGAAGTCACAGGACAGTTGCTATTTGTGTGCCTGAATGGAAGTCTATTGTGTTATTTTTTTTGCTCCAGTGAAGCAGAACAAACCCTTCTTTTTCTTTGTTTATAGGAGGTGAAAAAACATACTGGTACTGACTTTCAGATAAAAACTCTTAGTGGTGTTCAGTTTCTGCTCACTTTGAGAACATCTGGGAATACAGAGACAGTCAGTCTATCTATCCTGCTCCTACTCCAGGTAGCACAACTCCGGTGTTGAACACCCCTCTCATTTCCTTTGTTTGACCTTATGCTGTAATTCCTTCTGATCAAGGACAGAAACTTCTGGGCATTACCCAAATACCATTTTTTTTTAAATATAATTCATTGAACTGAATATGGATATTCCTATAGTTGAAGAGCTGAATCAAAACTCAGGAGACCTCTGCCTTGTTTCAGTGGGCCTGTGTCATCTTTGATGCGCAACCCTTCTTTGCATTTTAGCTTTCTAACTCTATTTTTGTTTTGCTAGTGTCCTTGTCAGTGACTAAGTGCTCCTCGTGTCTGTGTTGTATAAATACATAAACAAAAGATAGCTCTTCCTGCAGTAAGTTCACATAATCAGAAGGAAATATTTTCTGAAGGAAAAAAAAAAAATGAAAAATTGAGAAGGAAAGTTAAAAAAAAGATTTTGAGATGTATAATGCAATTTCAGAAACATCTGAGAATATGTATTATTTGCACAGCCTTCTGCACAGGTCAGTGCACAGTGCAAGGGCAGGGGGTCTCCATGTGAGCTTATTCTATGCTGGTTATTCTGGCTGGTATCACACTACCATGAGCAGAGTATTTCTGGTTCTGAGCCAGCTCAGGTATCCCTGTACAGCATGCGTGAGCTTTATTCTGCTCAGAGGGGGCACACCTGGAGCAGATCTGAAGTCTATGCAAGTTGCCATGAAGTCTAGCAACTTCAGTTTATTCTAAGACTTCTGATTTTAAAATGGAGGTTAAAACACTTTTACACTATTACGAATCATTTTTTAAGTATTATCTTGAAGGACACTAAGATAAGTCTTATCTTAGAGCATACCTTAAAGGATACTAGGATTTACCTTGCAGATAGATTAAAACACCTGGTAAGTATCTGCATGTGAGCTGGACATCCCAGCTTTCATTACAGTCAGGGTAATACAGAGATCTGCCCACCTCATCAAAATAGACCTCTAAGGACACAATCCAGTTGGCTAAACTTAGATGTCTAATGCCAGCTTTGCCTGCGGTATCCAAAACGTTTATGTGGAATTGCCAACATTAAATATGACCTTTCTCCTTTTGAAGGGGCAGCCAGAAGTTGTGGCATATCATGGCTTCACAAAATATATGTGGGCACTGCAAATGTCATTAGAGAAATATACGTGGGTAACTGAATACTAGTCAGCTGAATAGCTCTCTAGGTTTCACTAACTATAGTGGGAGCTGGGATATATCTCTTGCACAGACATTGAATCTATGAGCTAAATGCCATCCTGAATGTCATGTAAGAAGAAGACTCAGTGTTGTTTTTTTTTCCTTCCCAAAGGGTGGGAAATTCTGGCTCCAAGTTCCCAACCAACTTCTCCCCAGAGCATCTTCACACCCAGACGACTTCATGGGGCTCTTTCAGCTCTTCACAAGATTCCATAGCTGTAAGGGGTACTCAGGCTGCCTTTAGCCAATGCACCAACAGAGCTTTGTATATCGTTAGAATTAATTTAACTATAACACAAGCTGCTGGAAAGGAACAGTGTTTACCCAGGACTCAGTACCTCTCAGGCTTTCTCATTATTTACATAGTGTTTATATTGCTCAGTAGTGCCAATCAGGGTAAGTATTTGTTGCTGCTGGGTGTTTACTGCTCCATATCTGAATATAGCTTCTGCCCTGAGCTTATTATTTAATTAAAAAACAAGATGCCAGGAATTTAAAAGCAGAGAGAAAGTTGATGGGCAAAAGAGGTAACAGTACCAGTCACAAAGTTAGAAGACACAAAATACTTTTTTTTACCCCTGTGCTTTATTTTTTAAAATAATATGCTTTTCAATTAAAACAAAGCAAAACAAATCAACTGTATACATCTCTCCATTTTTTCTTTTCACCTTCCTGGTTCTCAGTGTGATTAATTTTTCACAGTAGAAAGATTACACCCTAAATAATATTTGTAGATTTCCATTTAATCCTATATAATATTTTTTTTGTGTTCATAACTCCCGTCTGCTTAAAGGCCATTGGTGCACATCTGCCTCCCATAAGCAAGGGCCCAGATTATCAGCAGGGACATCCAGGACCTTTCTTTCCCCAGTGGTCTGTGAGGCAATGCAGGTCACATTCATCCATTTTCCCATTTCCCCTGGGTTTATTTGTGTGCCTGTGATCCAGCTTCCAGGCTGGGCTGTGTCTCAGCATGCAGCTCTCCTGCTGGCCTCTCAGCAAAGCCTCCTCTGGGCTTCCTGGAACCAGCCCTGTTGTGCCATCCTTGGGCATCACCCACCAATGTCCCACCTGCTCCACACCTCTCACACCTGCTCACCCTGTCTGCCAGGCAGCCTGCCTCCTTAGAGACAAGACCACTTCCACAGTTCATTTAAAAAGACAATCTGTGTTCTCTCTGTGGGATATCCCTCACGTATTACTCAATTTGGTGAAAAATCAGAAACATATGGCTACAAATACTATCCATAGCAGAAAAAAATGTGATACTATTGTGCCAACACAGGAAAAGCGAAGCTGGAAAGCAAAAGATACCAACATGGTTTAAGGCAGCATCAAGCTTCATTTAAAACCCATTGTGTACTGAAAATCAGGGTTCAGATGTACACTACATGCACTTGCACAGTTCATGCCCTATTCAAGTTTTATAGCTATACTATCAGAGCTCTCCTCTTTGTCTAAACACAGGAGAGGCACAGCCGTGAATAGTTCACAGAGTGAACTACTGCGCTTCTGCCAGAGCTGGTTGTGATGAAAGCGTCTCCTAGATGGACAAGTTTCACAACATTTGTGTCTCACCTGGACTCATTTTTTTTTTTGCTATCAGGCACTGGCTTTTGCCAAGTTCATAACTCAGGGTATTTTCTAATGCATACATCTGCCCAGTAAGCACTGAATCACCAGCACATTTCACAGCACACCACAGAGAAGCTCCCAGCCCTAAAGATCTAACTCGGAATTGAACTAACATAGAGAGGGGGAAAAAAAAGAACAAAAAAGGTAGTATAAACATGTTTTTTTCACTACTGGGTGCTTCTTGTTGTGATTTTATTACCTTTCTGCAGTAATAGTAAAAGGATTAATAATAACTTTGCATTCCGGGTCAGCACTAACTGACCACATCCACAACAATAGTGGCCGTGTGACCATGTGAGAAGAAAAATCTTACTTCTCTGACACACCAAATATTCTATGTTGGATTTAGCTTAGTACATGGCCAGCTGGAGCTTGCTATTTGTGCCTCGTATAGCATAAACCAGTTTTGCTTTGTTTTTAAATCAGACTTCTATTATCTCCCTTACACTGACAGGGAAGTTAGAATTAAGATCGCAGGAAACCTGAGTGAACAGTACTGTCCTTATGTGTGTCCTGAGGTGAAGAATGGTTCCCAAACAGAACAAAGCAGGCAGTTAGATATACAACAGCTGTGTCAGTAGGTGGCAAGGAGACATCTACAGCCATTGCCATCTGCAGGGGTTTCCCCTTCTCCTTTTACAGGAAGCACCACTCCCAAAGTCTGGCATATATGAGCAGCTTTGGGAGGGCCAGGTACACCAAGATAGGTAAACTTGTATCTCAGTGTATCTCTTTTGATTCATTTTACTTCTGTTTTGGTTTATCTCGATGCAGCAGGCTGAAAATTGGTGAAATTTCTTCTTTTATTGCACATCTTTTCCATGGGCAGCAGGAAACATTAGGGCAGTGGGCATCAGCACAGCTTCAACTCCGCTGCATGGCTCTGCCCTACCTACAGATAATTTAGAAACCTGCATTTCTCAGTATAGGTGTTTTCATGAACCTGACAGGAACAGCAAATACTAATGAAAAAGGGAGCACTCCGTTCAGCATGCCTGGAGCTGTGTACTCTGGTACAGCATGGCAGCGATCTAGCTGGGAGGAGGCCTAGATCATAGAAAAAGTACCAATCAGTATTACTGAAAACAAACAAACAAACAAAAACCAAACAAATAAACCAAAACAGTGAGATCCTAGGAAGGGAGAAACTGCTGGGCTGGAAGAAAGACAGCAGGTTTTCAAATACATCAGCCACCATTAAGTGTCATCATCTCAGTCTGGAAAAGGATTGAGGGTGTGGTGCAGCACCTCAGCTAAATCAGCAGAGCCATAGAAAGTTGGGAAGAATGAACCAAAACTTCCTTCCTCCTTAGAGATGGGCACTTCAGCAAGGCCCCCCTTCACGAGTTTAGAAGCAAGCAGCAGTCCAAGCAGAGAGCTCTGTTGGAGCCGAGGGAACAGTTCAGTCACTATTTTTTATGAGAAACAGCAATTTCTAGAGGAAAATGCTTTCTGTAAAGAATCTCCTGAGGATCAAGGCCTTCTGGTTAGAAACATGCTGAAGGTGCCTAGACTGCTAGCTGAAGATTAAACTGAGAAGAAAGTATCATGGCTTCTCACACAAGTTTCTGCTGCATCCGAGTGTTAGAAAATGAAGGGTATGGGAACTCTCCCTCTTGAAAATAATTGGAATCTTCCTGCTGGCTGAAAACCAGGAGTGAATCTCCATCGTATAGAAAAGGGCTCTGTAATGTGGAAAAGCAGTCACAAGGCTGTATGAACAGATCATCCTGACAACTAGCATTCAGCACATTAAGTGATTCTTCTGGCCTCAGCAGCAGGGCTCTCTGATTGAGGTGGAAGAGGTGTAAAGAACAATCAGACATTACTGTCCAGATAGACATGCTAGAGAACTCAGTACATGTTATAGTGTATCTGTAAATTATAAGCATAAAATATCCAAAGACAGAGCAGCAGAGATTTCTTTAGCATAAATAAATCCTAAGCAACTCCAATGTATGGCAATTTAGAAGTATTTAAAGGCAAAGCTAGCAGTCCTGCCCCCTACACAACAGGCAGGAAGGGTAAGGATAGCCTTGTAAAATGAGCAAAGAAATGGCCAGCCCTGCTATATCACCTCTCTCTTTAGAACAGCAGGGAACATGGGCTGGGCTTATCAGAGAGCAGGCAGGGACTAGTGGAAATCTCTGGACAATATAATACAATGCAATGGACAATGTAATACATATGCAACCAGAGGTGCAACTCACACCGTAATCAATTAAATTAACTAATTAACACTATTCAAGCATGATCTTGAAGGCTGGATGTGGCTCAGGGCGGCCTGGTCTAGAGGTTGGCAACACTGGCCACAGCACAAGGGTTGAAACTAAATGATCTATTAAGGTCCTTTCCAATAATTCTATGATTTTATGATTAGTTGATTTTCAGGACTCGGTGTTACAGATTCACACTGATTACATACCCCACTTTGACGTGACTCATATTTGTGATTCACAAGCTGCCATTATTTTTTTTTTTTATAAAGCAGAGTATAGGTGATCTACAACAGAACTGGCTTTTAGACATTTCAGTATGTGAAGAATGACATTTTTTTGACTTGTGTAATAATCACCTTGAGCTCTGCAGCTTCAGGAGCAGTAAGCCTGTAATTCAAAAGGATAAGTGTAAAGAAATAAATGAGAAAAAATCTTCCCATCCTGACTGATGAATACAGCTGGGGTTTTCCTGCCACTTTTGATGCCATCCTCCCTAATCACCTCTTCCAGCAAAAATATTACAAAGAAGTATGTAACCTCATAATCAAGCCATGAGGTGTAAATCTCCCAAAACAACCCTTTTACTGGAGCTGTTTAATTGTGAGTGCTAGGGTAGATCAGTTCTTGAAGCTGTGAAAAGAACTGCAAGACCAGAAACTGTCAACCTAGTGGATGCTGAAATGAAGTGTCAGGCGTTGTACATCCAGTACTTTGAAAAAGTCATTCTGTGATTCTATGATTCGACAATACTGTGAAAAGGGAGACATGGTCTCCTTATTCAGATTGCACCATTTTTTGCATCTGAAGGACAAAGCACAGTTGCCTTGACCCAGTTTTGCAGTTCCACTGCTCCTGATGTGGCTGAAGCAGTCCCTTCCCAACCACATCAGCAGCTGGTGGTCTCAAAGGACAATGGCAGCAGCTGGGAATCACTAGCACAGAAAGGATGCTTTCGATACACTCCTTTGCAGCCTGAGCTGCAATGACCCTAAAAAGCAGTAATCTCAAAGAGATACTGCAATTCAATGTGACCTTAGCATCTCTGTATAAAAAGCACAATCCAACATTAAAGCATCTCTCAGAGTCCACAAGTAACCCACAGTATTTCATAGTGTTTTTTAACTGGTAAAAATATTCACTGTTTCATAGCTGCATCTGAATTTCCTGTATATTTACTACAGATTTCATCAAATACTTTTTATTTTAAACCTGAAGCTTTCAGCCACTTTACAGATAACCTTTCTTGTGTACAATACACGAGTAAAGGAGTTTGCAAAAGTCGTCTTCTGTGGTGGTAGGGTAAACTTACACTCTCAGCATCCTGCTGTTGTATGTATTTGATGGGAAAGGAGAGTTTGAAGCTGCCCAGTCAAAGCAAAATCACTCAGACCATGCAGGTTACACAAGAAGTGCTGACTCTGCAGAGCGAAGGACCGCATGTCTTCCCTTCCTCAGTCAGTGCACACCTGATAATTTGAGTCCTGACTCTCTGCTGGTGTTCTTGACCACGCTGTAGGATGTCACCAGGCTGCAAATAAGACTTCTTAGAAATATTCAAGTCCAGCCCTTCCAACAAAAATCCCATAGGCCACCTTCACAATCTACCCACAGCCTGGTTTGATGTGAAAAAAAAACTCCTTTTGCCCTACAGTAATTCAGACGTGTGTGTAATTCAGGCACATTAGGATTGCCCACCCAGCAGAGATTTAACTGATCATCTGAAACACCAATTTCTGTAAAAGACAAGGTAAGGACTCTAATTTCCTTGTCCTTCAACATTGTACAGTCATTTACAGAATGGCAAAGAGAACGGAGTATCTTTATAACCAATTAGCACTACAATTCCAAGTTCAAACGAACATTCAAGTCAGATGAGCTGAGAACCTGCTAACACTTCATTACTGAATTTTACCACTTTTCAGATGTGCTCCTTTATCCACTGAGGAATATATGCCTACGAATAAGAACTAAAGGATCCTCATTATTCCTATAATTGAACAGATACACTTCTGATGAATTGCTTTTTAAGAACTTCTTCTGCTCTTCTGTGCCACAGAGGGGTATTTCATGCTGAGTTAAAGCAGAATGCCACATTTCTCAATGTAAATTGAAAATTTTAGGAGAACTCTGTGACTTAAATTATGCTCCATGCTAATAACACACATCATAATATTTAATGATATAACTAATGAGAGAGTCATGAAAAACTGTTGCTTTATAACCATAATTTTATAGCTAGCATTTTAGTTTAAAAAAAAAAAAAGATACAGTTCCTGAGTGTGAGGTATGGCCTTTTTCTACATATTCAAATACTCTGCTATGATGACTGGGTCATATTAAAGTCTGTCTGGTGCTAAATGGATTAATGGCCAAACAAAAGGTTAATTTCAGCTGAGAAGTACATTTTATTTTTGAATACCTGGAAACAAAGGTGCCACAAATACGCTGCTATAGAAAGTATTTGCTTATTTTTCAAGTACTCAAATTTAAATTATCAAACTTTAAACATCTTATCCTTGCTCACTAATAAGCTTTATAGAGCTTGCCTTGTATTACTAAAACACGTGATATTCGTAGCTTTGCAAAACATTCATCTGGTGGGCTGAAATTTTTCATGCAACTTTCTCCATAGATCTCCAACATAACTGAGGAGAAATAAAATTGCTCCAAAAGCAAACACAAAAACAAAGAACCAACTGAAAAGTTAATCTGATATTTATGAGATCAAGAGCAGGAAATGTGATTTGAGATCCTAATGTCTGAAAAGGAAAGTTTGAGAAATAACAACGAATGCGTATATAATCCTCATTGAGTCTCAGCATAAGGCTAAAGAGGACAGGAATACAAAAGTACAAACTTTTTTCAGAATACATACAACTTTTGCATGGGATCAGTTACAAGGTTGAACCCAAATATCTCCAGGTCTCAGTTTGCCACCTGTTGACTGGGGATAAATAGGTATAAACGTGTGAGCACACACCTCACATGGTGGTTGCAGTATTTAAAGCGTGTTGTGAAATGCTCAGAAGCAATAAAATAACAAAACTAAGTACAAAGAAGAAAATGGCTAATGTGCTTATTTCTATTAAAATCTGAGTTGATGTCAGAGCATTTCAAAAAATTCTTACTCAACCACAAAATCTCTATAAATGATATGATTCCCCATTAAGGTATAATTAGCTTTCAAAAATGAGTTAAACAGCTAAAGAACCAAATGTTCTCCCACATGACCAATAACTAAATGGAGATCAGTATGATCTGCTCAAACCTGGAACATGAGAGATCTGGTTTCAAGCCCTGGCCCTGCTGCAGACCTGCTATGTATAGACAGAATAAGGCCTGCATATTAGTTGGTTCGGTGGTATTGTAAGCTCCATGAAATAGGATGGTAATATTCAGACTTGTAATTATGTACAATTAACAGTAATTATTATTGTTAAACCATCTCTTGAAAATTTGTAACAAACTGTTGTTAACAATGGTTTTAACATGTATCATTATCATCTAGAGCTTAGACCTTTTAACACTGCATTAATGAAAACCACTGTTTAACAGTGTCTGGTACCTACACCACCGCCTTATTTTAATGTTGCCCCTGTGTGTTAAAATATATAACTAACATGCCAAAGGGACAAGGCTAGAAATCTGTTAAGCATGGTTTGTCTTACTAGTCCTACAGCACAATTTCACAAGGTTTGTTGCCAAACATAGCAGCTGATCAAAGAAGTCAGAAAGTGCACATGTTCACGTTGTTAATCACAAGACAATCACATAGCTTGGTGCTGCTAGCTCTGCGTTGGAGTATCACTGCAGCCAAGTTGAATTCCTATGGTTAAAGATACGTAAGCAATAGAGAATCATAGATCTATGTAAGCACTAATCAACTTTTGACAATTTACCCAGTAATGAATATTCATTTAGCTGTAAAGGAAGCCTGAACATTCACTAAACTATAGGATTCTGTGTAGAGCTGTGACTCAGGTGTGGATATCTTACATAATCTCTGGGCAGGTCACTCAATCTGTCTTACCCTCTCCTCCCACTGGAAAAAATATTTAGTTTCTCCTCACCTATATCTGCTCTGACTGTTTAGACAGCAGTCTACTTGACACAGGAACTGTTTTTTTTACACAGTCAACTATTTACTTGTGACCTATGAAAGGTACTGACACAGAAACATTGCATATTTAAAATACTAAGCATAACTTAATGCTGTGCAGAATAATTACTGGATTCTATTTAAATTTTATTTTTCTGACAGAGATAGCCCATTGCATGCAATCAATTAGTACTGTATGTCTGGGAAGATCTCTCTCCCTGCAAAGCTGCATAGTAGCACCAGGAATTATAAAATATTATTCTTTGATATGTAAGATCTCACAATTTCCAAAGTGCTTTGTGCTTCGCAGGTTTAGGCGACTGTTCCAGGTCAGCTATTCCTAAATACCAGGGATTCATGGAGCCTTATTCCATTGATTAGCAGTATAAAATCTTTTGAGAAAGCAACTACTAGAGTGTAATTTAAAGGAGTAAAACAGAAGGTTAGAAAAAGAGAGAGAAAAGGTAGCCTAAAGCAGCAACTTCCTCACAAAGCAAAAATCTTGTTCTATTTCATTCCTCTTCATAGGGCGCTATCTTCTTAAATATACCAAATAGCTCATTTTTTTTGAACTAGCAATCTTAATTTTTAAAAGTCTTGTCAAATATAATTTTAACAATAATCAATGAATTAATGCAATCATTGTATCTATAAGTAACTTACGGAGTTCCTTCTACATCTGTTTGAGCACAGATCAAGAAATAAACATCTAGTTAGTCTCATTTTGTTTTATTTTTGTGGACTAACAAAGTCCAAGCACATTGTTCCTGGAGAGATGCATTCTTCTCCCAGACTGCTAAGCTGGTGCTGCAGGGGTAACAGGACTGATTTCTTCAGTCACACAGCACACAGTGGTATTTGCAATATTTTATTCACATCTGTGCACACATTCCTCAGCTATTAGCATAAAGGAGAAAAAATGTCAAATCTCTTTGATCTCAACATTCTGCCATTAAAAAATGGAAGCATTCAGTCACTAAATTCACATTGAGAATTAGAAGTTAGTCAACAAGTAGAAAAATCATTACATTATGGAAAAAAGTGCACTACTTTGACTTATTCATCTACAACAAAACTTAACAGTAAAGAAATAAATATCATAAACTTATGACCTCTATATCTATATGCCAGCAATATATAACACTACTTTTGCAACACTGAGCTTTTAAAATAATCCTGTGTATTTTTATTCTTTAATAACACAATTCATCTACTTTGGAAAAAACGAAAACAAAAACACCTACAATCAAAAAGAACAAACTACCCACACTACCCACTAAAGAAAACTTCTACCCACAATGAAGTCCACCTACCTACATGCCTCTAAGTGTTGGTGTTTTACAGGAATCAGTCACTGTACCTATCTCTCCTTCGGTCCTCCATCAGCTGTTCCAGTTACAGGAAGGAAGATGAGCTCTGCAATCAGAGCCTTGAGTTAGCAGAAGGAACGATGCAGTGCAGTCTCCTTAGTGGTCCGATAGGTTTGTTTTTCTGCCCATTTTATGTATTGAACAGGGGTAAGGCCTGGGAGAAACAAGAATTGTACAATGCCTTAGGTTGGAAAGGACCTTAAAGATCACCTAGGTCCAAACTCTCTGCCATCAGCAAGGTTACCACCCACTAAGACTGCCCAGGGCCCCATCCAACCTGGCTTTGAGCACCTCCAGGGATGGGGCATCCACAGCTTCTCTGGGCAGCTGTGCCAGCACCTCACCACTCTCTGAGTAAAGAGTTTCTTCCTCATGTCTAACGTAAATCTCCCCTCTTAGTTTAAAGCTGTTCCCCCTTGTCCTATCTCTATTAGACTGTGTAAAAAGAAGATGGTATGTCTGTACATCTAAAGTGGTAAGCACCTGGAATCTGGAGGACTCTCTAGAATAAGGATACGGGGGCTAAACATATTTTAAAATCTAAACTTTAACTTTTTCTTCCTTGACAAGAGCTGTAATCTGCTGAAATAAAATAAATACAAAGTACAAAATAAAAAAGCATTTGGAACAGAGATTGTTTCACTGTTTTAGACTTTTAAGTAATCAATGCTTCATACATGGTGACCATCAATGTGTCTATCAGGCATGGCTCCTGCACTTCTTGGGGTATCTTTTCTACTAGCAACCTATCCTCAAAACTAAGTTTTATTCCTTTTTATCACTAGTCTCTGTCATAGCCATGTATTTATTCAGGTTTTCTTCCTCATTGCAATTGTGGAAAACTGAAATAATTTAGTAAGGAAAACAATACCTATGTTAGCAGAAGCAGTAGTTTGCTCTAGAACAAGCATTGAGATACACTTCCTTGGGACAAACAGTAAAACCTCTGATGAGATCTGATCTCCTCTCAGGCACCATGATGTGCTTTACTGCCTCTACCAGATACAGATTAGCAAGATACAGCAATCTTGAAAACATCTCTAGGACTGTGTCACAAGGAGAGGTCTTCTGCAGTATTGCTTCTATGGGACTTTCTATCAGATACCTTGAAGGCAGGGTTAATAGGACTAAAAACAGGGTCCAGAAGCACTGCCTGAACACACCCACGAGATGAGGAGATAGGCAGCAGCTGATACCAATCTCCTCAGCTGGCTGTGAGGTGATGCAACGCTGCCAGTGAGGTAGATGGGAAGCAGCCACAGAACACGATTCTTTCCAGCAATTTTACAAGTCCAAAAATTGGGAGGGAGAAGAAACCCCATTTTCTATTCTCCTAATTAACTGCAGTTCAACACGGATTGAGATCCGTGCTAAATAAACTGTCGGATAAGGCTGGCTCGTCGTCTGGCCTACCAAAAGCGCCTGCATCTCCCGGAATTCACCTCAGCTTTATGCGACTGAAGAGACGCTCCCTTACATCACTCACAGACCGTTTTCCTCAGCTCGCCCTAACAGAAGGCGCACTGAGCAAACACCTCTCAACGTTCCTAAAATCCTTCCACGTGAGCTTATCTCCTCCTGTGGAAGCCACACCTGCTGCGCCTCCGCCCACGGCAGCCGCTCCGAGAGAGGCGCGGGCAGCCGTGCGCTGCCATTGCCGTAGTGTCAACAATGCCGAGGGCGGGGACGGGCACGGGTCAGCACAACGACCCGCAGCCACCGACGCGGGGCAAGGCCGAAGCGAAGCGGAATCTCCCGCGTCCTAGCGGGCCCCGCCCGCGGCTCCGGCGGCCGCGAGGAGCCAAACTTCCTCGGGCGGGCGGCTCCGCGCCGCCTCCGCGCGCTCATTCGGAGTGGGTGACATCAGGCGCGTCACGTGCCGCCCGCCGTCACGCCGCGCGCGCGGCGCCCCTCTGCCAATCCGGTGGCGCTGCTGCCGGCCGAGTGCGCCGTTCCGCCCGAGGCCGCCGGCCAATCCCTTCCGCCGGCGGAGGAGGGACTTCCGCCGGGAGCCGGAAGCGGGTCTCTCATGCGAGCGGGTGGTTGAGTGTCGGCTCGGAGACGTTTCGGGCCCCGCAGCCGCCGCCGCCGCCTCCTGCCCCCCGCCCCCCCCCCCCCTCCCGCTGTGCTGCCGCCGCCCGCGCCTCGTCCCGGCCCCGCCCCGCGCTCCGCTCTCCTCCTCCCGGCATCCGGCGGCGGCGAGGCCCCGGCGGCGGCGGCGGCGCGGCGAGGCGAGAGGCCCCGGCGCCAGCGGAAAGCCCGGCGGCGGCGAGAGCCCCGGCGCCCGGCGGAGACCCCCGCGCCCGCCCCCCTTCTCCCCGTCGAGGCTCGGCCCAAGGGCGGTGGCGGCTGTGACAGGTGAGCGCGAGGGGCCGCGGGGCCCGTCTGTGGCGGGGGGGGAATGGCGGAGCCGGGGGCCGCGGGCCCCTCCAGGGCCGCCCCTCGCGCCCCGGGGAGGCGGCCGGAGCCGCCATCTTCCTACCCGAGGCGGCTCCTGGGGGAGCGGGAGGAGGAGGAGGAGGAGGAAGAGAAGGAGGAGACGGCAGCCGCCGGCTCGGGGCCTGGCTGGCGGCGGGACAGGGCGAGGCGCCGGACCCGGCCTCCTCGGCGGCGGAGCGGCAGCCGGGGGAGCGCTGCTGCGAGGCCAGCGGGGAGCCGCGGGAGGGCAGGCCGACGGCACCGCGTCGCGGCCGTGACCCCTTCCCGAGGAGCGCGGCGGGAACGGGCGGCGCCAGCCCCTGGCTGAGAGCTGCGCCCCGAAGAGGTGAAGGGGCTGCGCCGGAGCCGTGCGGGTTGCGGATCGCAGGAGGAGCCGCCGCACGGAGCGTGTTTTGCACCTGGGATTCTGTTGTTGTTGGGCCTTCACTGGCCGCTGCCGCCGAGTTGTTTTCACTCTCAGTTTCAGTTTGTGCAGATGCTCGAAATTACTACGTAGCTTTGCCCACGGTTTAAGCAGATGTGCCCTTGCCAAACAGCGTTGTACGAGATTCCTCCGTGGCAGATAAGTATAATTATTTATATTCTGCAGGTAATGGAATTGAGGTGAAGTGGTTAAGGCTTGCCTATGGCCACAGAAAGAGTCGGTTTCCAAACCACTATTTAAACTTGAGTCACAGTTGGGGTGAAATTGTAGCAGTTCTGTTTTCCAGCCTCATGTCTGGCTCTGGCCTGGTTTTGGTGGCCACATCTGAATCTTCAATGAAGTTCTTACAGCAGTGCCTCAGGATCATTGCTGCAAAGCATTAACCTTTCACGTGGTTTAATTTTTATGTAAATCTTATCTGGTTTGAAAGGATTGGATAATTTTTAAAAGGTCAAAGTGTGTTTTGTTCTTTTTCCTAACTTGTTAGGATTTCACAACTCGAGGATTTTGATTTGGATCTGGAACTTTTTATCAGTTGAACTTTCACTTGTTTCCTGCTGACTTGGAAGCTGTTCTTCTAGTTAATTCTTAAGATATGGAACTAATCAGCTTATTCGCTCTGGCGATTAAAATGACATTGATGTTTTCTATTGGATATTATGTGTTGTGAGCAGGGAACAGCAAAAGAAAACTAAGGTATGGCCTGATGTGGTGAATACAGAAATAGAGTGCTTTTTTTATACATAATGTCTACAGGAAATTTTATTCTGCTAGGTGTGTTGCTGTTTTTATAGATAAGTGGTTTATGCAAATAGCCAAAATCAGTGTTGTGTTTAATTGGTCTCATATCTGGAGAAGGAGTGATATTCCTTGTTGCCACTAAAATATAAAGCTTGTATAAGTGAGTTTTGAAGAAACATTTGACCTCTAGGATATTCCCAGACAAGTGACTGTGAATTTTCTTGGTATTACAGCGGGTCCTTATTTGTAAATAATGTTCGGGAATTGATTTTTTTTTTTTTCCCCTGTAATTCTTTGTATTGTGTGTGTGTGTGTGTTTACACATGTATGCCTTAAAGGAACAGAGAGATCAGCCCAAGTGTGTTCTGTGTTGGTTGCTTTTTATGGCTTGCTGTAATACAGATACACACATAGAAAGGCGTGGGTGATTTGTATGTAATATGTACATTTAGATATATGGCTGGAACCCAGATCCAGTTCAGTGCAGAGCAAGATGGTGGGGACTTTAGGATTTTGATTTATTTTTAATTTCTTTTGAGATATGAAGTAAATGATATAGCCAATCTCCAACTTTGATGTTTAGCATCAAGTGAAATTAATTACTATGTTTATTTTATTGAAGTGCAAAATGAATAACAGCTTACCTTTGTGTAATCTACGTGTGCGGGGGAGATATGCTGTATTTTTTTAAGTAACATATCTGGCAGGAGTTTTCTTTTAGATTACTAGTGAGCTTAATTGGCACAGCCATATGAGTTTCCTTACATATTTAGCACATTGCCTACCAAAATGCACCTTCCAGATGCAGAAGAGATATTTCTCACCTTGGTGCATAACAAATCTGAAGTGACAGGTAGTAATAAAGGAGTTGTGAAAAACAAAGTAATGGGGTGTAGAACTTCCAGGAGTTTATATATGTTTATATATATGAAAGCAAACCAGGTTGCTTTCTGGCTCTTCAGTGCTTAAAGTGTTTAATTCTGTGATTCCTGAATGTATATTTATCAGATTTGTATAGTTAACAGCTGAACGATACGAGTGAGTGCACGGAGCATTTGATTCGTGTTTTCTGTTTGTGTTGGAAGGAGTGGGTTTATTCAAGGGCTGCAGCCTGATTGATTTTGAAGAACAGCATCCTTCTCAGAGATCTGAAAGAAGATGCAGAGGTGGCTATAAAGGTATCTAGGAAATGTGTTAAGGAGGCTGTTCCTGGTGCACAGAAAAGGGCAGAAAAGGCCATGTGAAGAAAACAAGGAAACACAGTTTCAAGCCTGGGGAACAGCAGACTTGGGAAGAGCAGGTTTTTGCATGTGTGTACGTGTGCATATGAGGAGCTGTTTTATGCTGTAAGAGACTCATTCTGTTAAAAATGTGATCTATATAATCTCTTGTTTCTTTGAGCATTTCCATGTAATGTGACAACTTTAAGCAACTGATCTGTGTAATTCTTAGAAATGACTACATTTATTCTTGCATGTAACTGTTAGTATTAAACTGACATGAGCCTTAAAACTCTCCTGTAGTTTGCATTCAGAATGGGAACACAGGTGTGAGTGGAAAGGAAGGATGTTACAAAATTGAACGTTGTAAGGAAGAAAATTCACCCCTCCCCCTGTAGTTTTGTAAGAGGAAATAGTATGTGGAGAGCTGTGTAGAAGATGAGTAAAAGCTGCTATCATAGTAAAAGGCTCAGGAAAGGGATTTGAGCAATTGTGTTCCTTAAGAAAAGCGTACATGTGCTGAACCTAATATGTTTTATGACATATATCTGTTCTATATGAACTGGAGTGGTTAAAGAGCTAGCCAGCTGGATGGCTTCTCAGGAGGTAAACCCAGTCATCAAATTAGTGAGAGGAATATTATCTAAAACTTCAGGTTTAAAAAAAAAATACTTGTTTTATGTGATATTCTTGAGAAAGAAAATGCAAGCACACGCAATCTGCTCTTTTGAAAAAGCCCATTGGAAATGTGAAGGCTAACTTCTCCAAAGCGTTCTCCAGAGCATTTAGCTTTCTTGTGCTAAATTTGAGGCAAGCCAGTAAGTCATAACAGTAGAACCTGAATATGAATATGAAACTAGCAATAGTGATATTTCAGCAGGTCAAAAAAAGTAATTTGATGCTGTACAAACTGGATAATTGAAGACCCATTTGTTACAACAGCATGTATTTCTGAGGCTTTGTCTGACAATACAAATTATCTTAGAACAGTAATTTTGAAGAAGTTTGTAGAAATGGGAGACCAGAAGTTGATTTGTATTTTGTTTGTACCACCTATTCATGTACACTTAACTAACTTTCAAAGAACTGTAGGAGAAACATTCTGTCATTTGGTTCACAGCTGACGTATTTGAAGTTTTCGTGAAGTGTTGGAGCCAAGAATAGATCATCTGTTTGGTTTTTTTCATTGGTCTTTCATGTTTGTTTGCTGTCCGTGTTGCTGCTACGTGCCCTTTCCAAGGGGAGAGTGGCTTCCCCCCATTAGGAAGCAGGTGCCACAGAGTAATAGCTGCAGAGAACAGAGGTACTTAAATTAGGTGTGACTGTAACACGGCATAATTTTGTGATTAGGATAGCCGTGACGGCGTTCTGTGATGTGTGCTGCTGCAGGTATTTTGTGTCTGGCTATGTGTTTCAGGAACAGCAATTAACTCCAAAATAGGAAGTCTGACGGAGTTACCAGTATGCGGCCAGCTATTTAGCCTAGAACATTGCAGAGAATTGGGGAAATGCTGTTTTGACGCCCTGATGAATCACCAATTTCTTTGAGCCTTAATCTTTTCTAACACTCATTTGCCGTGGAGGGCTGGGCTGCGCGTATTCTGGATCCTGTCAGTCCAGCTCCTTAATGGGTAGCTGAATGATGTAATACAAAAGGAATCATTCGTTCATAAGCTGAATGGATTGCCGCCGCCTCTGCGCTTCCAGCAGAGTTGTCCGCATAAGGCTATTGGCATGTAAGGAGCTGGTGTCCCCAAAAGTATATCCTGCAGAGAAGGTTTGTCCAGGTTTGCCTTTGTATCATAGCCATCTCCAATTCAGTATACGTATGTACGGCTGCTATACCTTAAGCAGAACTTTCTGTTACGGATGGATGTACATGGAGACAGATACACGGATGTCTGCATGTATCTGCCATGGTAGCTTATGGTGTTAGACTTAGAAATGCTTTGTCTCTCAGGGACTTCTTGGAAGTCCTTACTGCTTACACTGTTAAAACTGCACATAAGCTGATAGCAGTGTAAAGACATTAGTCCTTCAGATGCTGTCAGTAATTCATGTGGAACTTCTTCAGGAACGTACTGTGTTTTGAGCGCAGTTGTAGAATGTAGGTTTCCATCTAAAGCTTGCTTCTCAAGCTGTGATGGGTTTCTTGCAAGTCAGCTTAAATACTGAATCATTATATATTTAAAGTTTTTTCACATTCTCTTACACAAGGTATTTTCTCTTTGCTTAATTAATTCTCCCTCAATTTCATACTGGTTCTGCCCTGCTAGACTCTGGAAATAAGTGACAGTGGAGAAGTATTAATACTTTATTGAGGACATTCGTGAGACTGATTCTATCTGTCCTGGTAATGATGTTACAGGCACACATGACAAAATTGGAGACTTCTGTTATTCCATGAAAGATATTTCTCTGCAGATCGAACCTTCTGCATCTATTTTCAAGTATTTCATTATTGTAGGATGTCAGTGAGGAGTCTCAAGAAATGAAACGTTACCTAAATAGCAGCTGTATCAAGGGACAAATATTTAACCATTCTGTACAGCTCGCTTGTCAAAAACTTAGTAAAGTGCTTGAGAAACCTGCCAGTAAAGTCTGTTGCTAGCTTTATGGCTTTGTTTGCTGTCAGTGTTGGTATGCATAAGTGTAGTTTTACAGGTTGTGATGCTGTTACAGGTTGCCCCACAACAGAGGCTTGCTCTGACTGTTGTTCAAATAAGGGACTGATGAATCAACAGGACAATGTCCAAAGTGGCTTGCTTTTTCACAGCCTGACGCTGGAGGTTTATGCTAAAATGTTCTGAAGTATTCAGCTGGCTTCTGACTTGTGTTCTAGGAATTAGAAAACAGCAAAACTGAGTAGTGCATCAGGGCAGAGCTACTTCGAGCACCGAGTATCAAAGCTTAGCAAGTTGCTGCCTGTACGTCAGAATTTGCAGACCTATCTCTGTGTTTCATTCCCATTCAGTGTTGTTGCTGCCCGATGGATAGGGACAGAGAATGATCAACATGCTGCTGTTTAAAGCAGCAAGGCAAACAATTTGAGCAAAATATCACTGCCTCTGTTGGAGTGTCTCCAGGATCATAGGTCTGTATTCCTGTTCCTGTTTAAAGCTTATTGTCCAGTTATTTCAATACCTGTCTGAAGGGGTTGGGCTGGGGGAATCCTACTCTTATGAGCCTGTTGCAGTTTAGTTTATTAAGCATTTTGTTACAAGTATAATCATATTAATTAACATTGTGTGTTTTAACTGTTTGGATTCAAGGTATCAGTGGAATTTATAGGAGGGTCTGTTCTCTGTTATTTTGACTTGCAAGGAAGGATTATTGTGCTTAAATCCGAGCTCCAGTACTGGAACAGTCTATCCTTTAACAGTGAGTCAAAACCTGAATTACCTGTAGTTTTGATTACAGTGATACTCTGAGAAGGTGGGGTGCTACAACTTGGAACAAATGTGCACCCAGTAGGTGACAGATTTTAGTACAGTGGTCCAAAAGTAAGCAAAAGTTACTTGAGTTCAACTTGTAATGGATGTTGGTAACTTCTTTCAAAAGAAGTAATGTGAAAATTACTGGATTATTTGGGTTAAATTCTATTTTTGGCAAAGAACTTAATTAAATAATCATTGGCAAAAACATTGACTTCCTCTTCTTATTGTAGAGTCTTAAAGTTAAGTGATGTAAGTAGTTTAATTTCACTTTAGCTCTTTGGTCTTGAACATGTTTCAAAACTTAAACCAACACGTTTTATGTAAATGAATACCTTTCAAGTCATCTGAAGCAAACTCCAAAGCTTGTGGGATGTACATCCTAGTTTGTAAGTTTTGCAGAATTGTTTATCAAAATAACCTTTGCATACTCTGATTATTTTATACATTCCTTTCGGAAGGAAACTTGTTATCGTGCCTTTTTTTCTTTACTGTAATCATCCATGCCTTATTTGGCTCCACATATGCCTTCCTGTACTTCAGGTAGGAGTAATTCCTTTTCTGTCATGGTTTCCAAGACCTTTTTTGGCCGACGATGTATTGTAAGAGCACTGAAACAGCTGTTCTGTTGGTATGCATCAGTTCTTCTCTGGAGTTCTAGATGTACGTGTATTTGCACCTGAGCTCCTTGGTTTCAGATCTCAGCTTCCATGAATTAGGCGTGCATTGTATGTTTCAAAAATATGATGATAAAGAATTTAAACGTAGCTTCAAAGCTTGTTTGTGCTTTGAATTACTCTTTAAGTGTACTGGAAGCTCTTAATACAGTGCCTGACCTCCAGTTTCTTAAGCACAGTGCTGATTGCAGACTTGAAACGTGAAATCTAAATAATAGCAATATGGTTGTTCTAAGATAAGCCTTTTAAGACTTGTAAAAGGACGTCAGACTTCTAACTTCACCTTTGGAACTGCCCTAAGAGCTGACCTTACAGCTTCAAGTGATGTTTTTGGGCATTCATAACGACACTCTGCATCTTCTCCTACCAACTTCCAGGTTTTCTGAAGAAGATGCTGCCTGTAGCCTTGATCTGATCTGGCAGATCTGAAAGCAGTAGTTACTTCCTTTGCTTTTGAGAGCTGTACTGCTTAGAGTCACTAACAGATTTGTAGCACTGTGTGATATTGGCCACTTTTTGCTTAGCAGTGAAAAGAAGTATGCGGAAAATTGAAAGAGCGTATTGGTAAATAAGGAGGAGGAACATCCAGTAATTGAAACAAGGAAGTTCATTGTTCCCAGCATTGCTAAACTGACATTCTTCATGCACTACCTTTAACTTGCTTCCTCTAAGCAAGAACCGAAGCAGTTGGTACTCTGTCATGTGTCATCTCCTGAAGACTTAATTTCTTTGAAGAGCTAGAACAGGCCGAACAGCGCATCAGTTGCTGCACCTTAGCTTTAGAAATTTGAGCCTGCTGTTAAGATACTGTAGAGCTTTCACTTGTTTTAGGAAGTAGATGCAATTCATAAAACCGCAGTTCTGTTTATGGTGAGACTGCCATCCGGAGTTGCTGGGGAGTTCATTAGCCAGCAGAGTTTGGTATCTTTTCCAATTTTCATTCTACTCCAGGATCAATTTGGATGCCAGAATGAAAATTGCCTGTCACAGTGAAAGCGCAACAGTTTCTGTGAACTTTATCACTGTGTATGAACTTGTAGCATAGCTAAGTGTTGCTTCCTTCAGTTGTGGAATAGGAAGATTAATCTCTCCAACTTCCTTTCAACAGATACTTTAAAAGAAGAAATAACCCTCCACTAAATGAGAGCAAACCAGCTATGCTGGGAGGGAAGATTAGCAAGGAAGCGTATCATTATGCACGATAGTATCCTTGCATAGTAATTTTTCATCTGTACATGAGAGAAGATAAGATAGAGTCAGACTCAGTATCTGGAGTGCCAGAGGAAGCTGACTAGCTGGAAATAATATGGCAGAACAGGGAACTACTATAGGTTATAAGAGAAATATCTGAGAAGCCTTCACATGGCTTTTTCTGGTTAATCTCTTCATTGAAGTGTTGGCCACGGGAAGGACTAACGCAGGCTGAAGATATTTGGAACTTTTTGTGAAGTTTATCTTATTTTAAATAGATTGGAGTTCAAGTCACCATCTGGTGTTCCGAATATGCTTATTTAAAAATAGTACAGAAGTGAAAATAAATGTTTTATGAAATCCATAGGCACTAGCAGATACCAACTTCTGCCCTGTCCACTCCAGGGGAAGCGTCAGTTTTGTTTCCGGTTCAGTTTACTGCTCCTTGTCAGTTGTGCTGGTCTTCTGCTTTCCTCGTGTTCAGAGGTGTTGTGCAATTGCTAATTTGTGTGACCTCAGTGCAGGCGGGCAGTGTGGATGATGATGGTTGGTGATTAATTAGATGAGGATTTCTGTTTGGTAGTGCTAAACTTCAGAAATGTATTTTTGTGATGCTCTCCTAATGTGTGTATTAAATGGAAAAAAAAAAAAGATTTCTATGTCAGTGCACGGTATTTGCTATTAAAAATATTAGTGCTGCATTAAAAGCCTGGAATTTGTAAGCATAGACATATGTAAAGTTGTTGAGAAGCTCTGTCTTTCAGAAAAGAATGCAATTAGCCCATGGAAGATCACACCAAAGCATCTACTGTTAATATTTGTGTAGCAGGTAAACAACTTCAGCAGTGAAGTTTCTATATTAAACATACCAACACATTTTATTTGCATGACCTCAGGTTTGACTTACATTTGCAGATCAGGATCCCAGCTCACTGGACACTGCACAAGATAGGCTGTTGCTTCATAGCTCAGTTGTACGTAACAGGTAAATGCGAATGGGTGGGAGCATCCCAAGAAATGAATGAGTAGTGCATTAGGATAATATATGATGCCTGTGCTTTGATGAAGGCCTCATTAGTGGGCTTCTCTTGTCCATAGTTCCATATATATTTAAAAATATTGTGGATGGAGAGAGAGCTTCCACCTTGCTCTACAGCTTCTTTTAATCCATGTCAGCTCTTAATTTCTTTTTTTTTGGGGGGGGGGGGAAGGGCACTATTTTGGCTGGCTGTTCTTAGAGAATTATGTGAAAATTTAGTTTTCCTCCTCTGGCTCGCTTAACACTTCTGGCTTTCTACACTTTGGAAGCAGAATCAGGTATGGAATGCTGTGGAGAATGAAGGGGTCTGGAGCTCCAGGCATGTCCTGCTGCAGGTACTTGGAAGAATAGTTGACCTGTGTGAAGGCTTGGATAGTTTTCTCTCCCTTTTCTTTTCTTTTTTTTTTTTTTTTTCCCCAAACCAAAGGAGCAGTGGTTTGTATTGGTCTGTTCTTTCACTCTTCTTCAGCACAGGCATTCTGCTAGGATTCCTTTTGTCAGAATTCTGCAGCTGTTTCTTGTATTTGGATCTTTTCTTGCTTTTTTTTTCTTCTCCCAGGGATGGGGAAGAAAAAGAGAAGTGTTGGGAGGTGAGGTGGAGGTCAAAAGCTGACCGAAGTTAGCGAGTATGTTATTGAAAAATCATACTTTGAGTTACTTAATGTAATATGCTGGAGTGGCAAATTTCTGATCTCTTTCCTGAGGATGAAATGCAGGCTTTTGGTAGGCCTTGGTAATGAGTGTAGTATTTGGAATTCTTTAGTTGAAAGCATTCCGTAGATAAGAAGTACCAGCTTTACAGGAGAACGGGCTCGTGGAGCTTTGTGATCAGAGATCCTTTCTGTTAAGGTAACATTTCACCTTTCAAAATTATTGTGGTTTGGCTGAGCTACTAACAAGTTTAACCTTGCCAGTTGAGGGATTGATGAGATAATGCACAGCAGGAAGAGTGAAGAGTTTATTTTAATTAAGTTTGGTACTTGAAATCTGATTTAAAAAGAAATCTTACTAGGCATACAGTAGTTATATTAGAAATAAAACATGCAACTTTATGGATAACCTGCAGGGTGTGTGCTGTAAGTCTACTTAAAGTGAAGAAAACAAGCTTGTGGCTTGGTGATGGATGTGCTACGTGGAGCAACTCCAGTTAATTAATACTCTGGATTTTATAATGTTGTGTGCTTCAGTCTGCAGTCAGGAAAGTGCTGCTTCAGATGTGAAAATTGAGAACAAGCTGTAAGCAAGCTTAAAATTGCTCGTGACACAGTGTCACTTCTCTTTAGGGCACAAGTACGTTTACAGGCACAAAAACTTCTTCCCAGTGGATTATTCCTGATTTAGTGGGCACTCATAGCACTCTAAAAAAAACAAGGTTTCTTAGATTATATTCTATGAAAGAAGTGATGTGTTGCATTTCTGAGGAGGACATGTTCCATAGGCTCAGTGTTCTGTTCTTGGACTCTTATTCAGGTGTACACAAGACAGTAGCACCTGCATGTCAAACCTGCCTTCTTGGTGTGCAAGAGGATTGCAGAAATTGGGATCCCCCTTAATAAAGAGATTTCTTTTTAAGTATGTGCATTTAAAATATGGAGATTAAAACACTAGATTTAAATAGCAGAATTGTTTGTTGGTGAGGGTTATCTCATCTTGTGTACACTGTCAGAATCTTTTTTCTTAATGTTTTTGTATTAGATGAGTTCATGCACATCCCTCTATTCTTGCTATTGACTGAGTGACATTTTCATATACCTCTGCATAGAACACTTACTGGTATCAGGTTTCTTTGGCGTTTTATCACCTTTGTTGAGTAACTTACTGCTTTGTGTCTCTTGGGCAATTAATTACTGCTAACGATCTGAATTTCTATAGTTGCAGAGTAATCAGTTCTAGTGTGCAGTTTCTGTGTTTGTGTTCGAGTTAGATAGTACAGGGTGAGATTGCAAATCAGTTCTGAAACCTAGTGCAGAAATGCTTGATAAATCTTTAAAGAAGGAAATCTGGTGTTGCCTTTGCATAGCAAAGTTAGCTTTTTTCTTGAAATTTCAATCATCCTTTGAGGAGAGACTACATTTGAACAGATAATGGAATTGCAGGATAGTTTTGGAAGCTATCAAGTACATAAAGAAAAGGTTGTGGGTTTTCTTTTAAAAAAAACAACTTGTGAAGCAGAGGAAACATCTCTAAACTCCTCAGAGCAGTTGCTTTCTGTTGCAGAATATTCAAAAAATACAGCCTTAAATTTCATATGGTCTGTCTGGAGCTCTGTCTCTTGCCAAGAGTGTGTTCTTAAAAGGCTGTACATGTACCAGGTACCTTGTTGTGGGTTCACCTGCTGCAGGGCTGTACGTGTTCCTCTGCAAACCCCACATTTCTGCACCGTTTTGGGTTCTTCCTGGGGAGTGCTTGGGCATGAGCCATTTTCTTGGCAGGAAGGAAAAAGTGAAGAAACTCAACACCTTCCAGTAGTCATGTTGGCACTTGCACTGGATGTATGCGTGTTCTGAAGCCTTCATCCGGCAGACTTTGATAATGTCTGGGCATGTGGTCAAACGAGGCTCCAGAGGTGAAACTTTCAACTTTCCCCCTGCTGTTTAGTTAATTAGCAGTTAAACAAATCGAGAGCCCAGTGCTGATTTTTAAAATAGTAGCGTGTTCAATATTGAACTTCTGTAGACACATGCTGTGACTACTTATGTCATGTCAGCTTTTTAATTGCCGTTGTGTAATACAGGGTTTACATCTTACGTAGTCAGGATGATGATTGCACAAATCGCCACCAACGGATGTGCTTCATTGTGTTGTTGGATTTTTTTTAATGGATATTTTGTCTGCTTTAGTAACGTAACCACTTAATAGCATATTTTCTTTTAAATGATACTGTCTCCTGGAACATCACTTGTTGCATCTGATGATGTGCGAAAAGATTTCCTGTTTTGAAGGAAAAGATGGGAATCTGAAATCTACATGGAGTCCTATCCCAGGATTTTTGTGAGGGCCATCAGAATGATGACACTTTGTGTGGCTACTTAATCTGCAGAGCGGTGTCATTTGTCCCATGCAGTGGGATGGTGGTACAACTCTGACATTAGCAGACGAGATCTTTCTTGGAAAGCCTTCTAAAATTGAGTACAAATTTGCAAACTCCTGTTTTTAACACTTCTCAGCACTGAGATGGAGGGAAACCTCGCAGCCATTAAGTCAAAATTTTCTAATTTTTCTTGGTGTTTTATCAACATCACTACCCTGTATATGGTAGCAGCTTTACCTGGAGTGACAATTAACTCTTTACTCTGATAAGAGTCATTAACTCTTATCACATTATGTATAACTTTAGGTATTCAAAGCGCTTGTGAAACTAAGAAAAGTCTGTTTTTTTTCTTAAATGGGAGCTAATACATTACATTAATAACATACTTCTAGAAGGGGATGTTATTTCTCATCATCAGTAATAAGCTAAGTCTTAAGTCATCTGCTAAAACTAAATGCTGTTTCTCAATCTCTTAGGTCATGGAAGTATAAGGCTGTTTTATGGCATATTAGGAAGGTGAGATTAGTGTTTCCGTTCTCCATTAAATACCTGGCTTCTGTTTTCAAGCTTACAATAGAGTCCGTAGTTTATGTAACCACCTTAGTTATCAGTAGATTTAAGATTTTTCTTACAGCAATAAATCAGCTGTGTGTTAAGTTTGGCAGGCGCTGGAACTCTTTTTCAAGGCTGAAGTCAGCAGCACTTCTGCTTGCTTCTCACAGTCATCACAGGTGCTACAAGGGTGTGAGAGATGGTGAGAAAGTATGTGAGCCCCGGCAGCGGGAAGAGGGCTTCTGGCCTGCAACAAAGTTTGTTGTGAAGCTTATGCTGAGAAGTGCACCTCTGTTTTGAAAATTGCTAAGGCTTCCTCACGTTACTGGAAGTGTGTTTCTGCATTAGCCTTGTAAGAAGTTTATCTTAACCTCTGTTTAAAGTTTCTAAAATATCTGGGAGGAAGAGTTGTCCGCAACGCCAAACTAAAATCTATTTTTGTTTTTGCTTGCTGGAAGAGCAGTGAAAAGATCTTTTATCCTAGTGAGCTTTTTTGTTTTATGGTGTTGCTGTTTGCAATGTGAATGTTGGTTGTCAGCACTTGCATTTGTAAATCGCTTTTTAAGGGTTGATTACACTGGGCTGAAAGTTGGCAGGCAAGATCTCAGCCCTAGAGCATTATTGTGAGTTTTGCATGTTTTTAAATAACTCATCTATCTGGCTGGCTTGATGGAGAGAATGCGTGCTGCTACTCATACCTTTGGAACTGTGGGCAGCAAAACAGACTATGTAAAAGCATACTTAGGATATGAGTTTAAATAAAATAGACTACTTCTGATGAAAGGAGAGGTGTGAGGGGATCAGGGGTGCACTTATGGGAGTTTGGGGGCATTCAAAGAGGTGCTATAGCAATTTTCACTGGCTCTGTAACAGCTGAGTAAATGACTTCTGAGATGTTCCCAAGGTTGTGGTGTATGTGGATGCGCTGTGTGCCTATAAATATCTTCATGTAGTTGAACATTAACTCTGCCAGTGCTACAGGATACCAGAAGCTGAACTAATGTGCAGTGTAAAGGTTAGTCTGATGTTGGCATCATAATGACACGTGTGTTGCCATTGGATGAGAACAATTCCAGCTGCAGTTACTGAGGCATCCGTACACAAATGGTCCTGTGGTTCTGTGCTGTGTAGGCATCCCATGGACCATCTTCAGTTGTGATAGGATCCTTATAGCAAGGTGCACTCAATTTTGTCCGTAAAGAATCAAGTTGATGGCTTTTCAAAAGTTCTGTTGTTTGTGAAGATGATTGTAGATGTTCGAGGGAAACCAGTTCCACAAAAGCTGGAATGTGTGCTACCACTGCTCATCAGTCCCCTCCCATTTGTAGCTGCTCAGATGTAGCACTGCTGGCCAGGTGCCCACAGGAACAGATTCGGTATGTGGACCTGTAAAGAGTTACTGTGCCTATCATCTCTGTTGAAATGAAAAATCACCTGCATTAATACATGCTTTGCCCTTCCTGATGCAATTAGCAATATAGCAGACTGAGTAGCGTGATAGTTTGAGGAATAATAAGGGCTTCATGGCTGAATGTTTTTTTTTGTTCTTTTGTTGTTTTTTTTTTTTCAATTAAAAAACCCACAAACATGTTTTCACTTGTTTTTTAATCTTTGGAGGTTAAGTGTCTTGCCAACTTGGAATCCAAGTTCAAACTGCTTTTATGAGCTGCAGTAAAATCCATTCAGCTTCTCTAGGACCAGGAGCTGGAAGTGTGTGTGTGCACCTTAAGAGGAACTTAGCTCTTGACATAATGTGAGCGAAGTTGTTTAAGTTGACTAATTATACTGAGGTGATCAAATGGCAAGCCAGAAATAAGAGGACATTTTTTTTGTGTGTGCGTGAATCTGCCTCCAATACACTAAGAACATTTAAAAACCCAAAATTGTGTACCTCTGCAGTTTTTTCTTGTTTCTTTAATAATTTGAGTTTTAAAAAAAATACTGGTGGTAGCCCAGTGCTCTGCCATAGGGATTGCTCCCTTAAGTCACAAAGGGCCTGCTGAGCTGCAGGCTGCTCTCCCGCTTACTGCAGCAGTATGTGTTTGTGCGGGTGTCCAGCTTACCAGCTAGCTACTCTGTTAAAGTGGTGGTGGACAAATTAACTGCTCAGTGGAATGAAAATGCTTATTGCTGTGTTAAAATACCACATTTAACTTGCAATTTTGACTATTAAATTACCATCAAGAGAGGATAAACTGTCTTCTAGACTGTCAGTCCTCATCTGTAGTTGCTAGCGCTACCAAATACTGAATCTCATTTCTGTAAATAATTTTGTGTATGAAGATATTTATAGTAGTATCAGTATTAATGAAAAACTTGCTAAAAACATCCTGTCAATAGCCTTTACCACTTAGTTATTTTAAGGTTTTTATTTTTCCCCCTCTCTATGAAAGAGCACTGCTTTTTTTTCCACTAATGCTTTATTCTCTGACATGATAGTCATGGAAACCTGCTGTCACACAGGTTTTATGCTGCAGGAGACTGGCAAGTGGTGGAAACATTGAATGAGACTAGCTTTCCAGCACAGTGCATGAAGTCATATTGAAGCACAGCACAGTGGATGGGATTGTACAGCAGAGCACTTGACATCTTGTGGACTTTAAGCATCCTGACATACTAAATGCACATAACTGCAGAGGGAACTCCCTTATTCAGGATCTTTCAGTATTGTGTACCCACCTATAGAAAGGCAATAGCTGGTCATTGTTAAAAGGATAGAACTTAAAAGGCAGGTTGAATATCTACTTTGAATAGGTTATAATAGTATTTCACTGGTTTGAAGAAATGTTTTGATGGAAATGATAGGAATGCAACTTAACAATAATGCAAAACCCATATATTTATTAAAGTATTTTTTTTCCACAAGGTCAGTGGTTTTTGTGTGGTGTGTACTACATCAAATATGTTTAAGCAGTAAGAAAGAGCAATCCAAACAAAGTCACCTGGAGTCCAGACGTGGTCTGTGATAAGGGTCATGTGTAAGCTCATCTGAAGGACTTCTGAAGATCAGTAGAATGATGCACTATTCTTATTGCAACTTGAAATTTCTCACACATGCCACCAGAAATGGGGACATTGCAGTCATCTGGTATCTGTCAAGTTGACAGTCAACTTATCTACGTTCAGCCAAAATTAATGATTTAGCCAGAAATGTTGTGCTTGATGGCTGCTCAGCCAAAGTTTCACAGGGCATGTATGTACTGGGATTTTAGTCATTTTGTTGGCCTTAGCTTTTTTCCAGCTGGGTACATACCCAGAACGTGCTGAGCCTAGAAGGGAATGTGAATATGAGATAATCAGGTGATGCAGCGACATGTAAGGAAGTACATTGATTTGGGGATTGACATGCAAAGTACATGATGTTGTTACTGATTGAAACATAGCAGAGTTTCTGTAGAGTTTAGCTGGTGGTTATGGACTAAAGCACATGCCCACAATTAGTGTAAACAGCAATGTAGGTGATGTAGGGTGAACACAATGCATAAGTCTTGTTTACTTTTTAGAAAAAACAATCTGGAATTTTAAGACACTAAGACCAATTTCTTTAAAGAACATTAACAGCTTAGCAAAAAGCTCGGACACCTTCTTTAGTGTTAATGTGCATGCAGCTTCTCGTGTGTGGGTTTGAACAGCACAGAATTGTGCTATTTAATACTTGCTTTCAAAAAATTGCTTTCACCCTCTGCATGACTTTTAGTTATTTAATAATATACAGGCATCCCAAATGAATTCCAGACTTTCTCCCATTTAGACTGTGTATGTCTGGGGCAGGACAGTGCTTGATTTCTTTTTCTTTTTCCTTTGCTTTTCTTGTGTATTTAATTTCTCCCATATGTGAACAGCTTCTCATTGAAGTCCAGTGGTAGGATGTTCAAATAGAACAAACTAAAGCTTCAAGTGTTTGAATGATGTGCATATTGTTCTCTTAAAAGTATGTTTTTGTTGTGTTGAATTCTTACATTGGTAGCATGGAATGATGTTCAGCTGTTTATCTAAGCTGAATATTTGGTCCTGTCTGGAATGTCAGCTTTTCTATAACAGCGTTGAGAAAACAGCTCATCTTCATGCATCCATACTACAGTCATTCTGAATTGGTTTGTTGTATAGGTAAACAGTATAATTTCATTTGGAAAAATTTAGGATGCACTAAAGGTGTTGCATGAAGGACTTTTGCTGTTGTGCATTACAAAATATAGTGTAGCATGGATTCACTGGAAGGGCGTAAAGCCATGCATTGACTGGAATACATTTTACTTTTAGGAGTCAAGGTACCATAAAAGGAGTTCGTATGACTAAGGAGTGTAACTGTACTGCTGGGTTCAGTATGTTGCAAAATTCTTATTTCTAGGAGAATATATAAATAAAAAAGCATATTAAAACTTGTTTGTAGTCCTTACAGGGAATAAATATTAAAAAATTACCCTGATTTACTTCCTAGTGTTTACTTTTTGAGACTTCATAATTCAAATAAGCTTTTCCTTTTCTTAATGACTAAGTCTTTTTAAGAATGACAGTATTAAGTAATAGCCTCAAATTTCAAAGCTAAGCCACTCAGACATCCAACTCTATTCGTTTCTCCAGTTGTCAAATCAAATAAAATAACATTTTAGGATGATGGAGCAGAACAACTTGTTGAGCATTGCTAATACAGCAGAAGTGTTGTAACAGGCTTCCTACAATTTGTGAAGATTAAGCGATTGTCAGAGTAGTTGTAGAAGACAAAGGCTGGTTTGTGACTGGAATGCTCTTTTATAAGCTAGGTAAATGTACCAGGAGGTATAAAGAAGGCAGGATTTGAAAACCAGTCTGAATAATTAAGGTGAGAATGAAATTAAGCTTTTCCTCCTGGAATTTCCCTACCCAGCATGATGTGAGTGTTCTGCTTGTTGCTCATCTGCATTCCAAAGGCTGCCAACTACTACAAGCTTTATGCCCTCTGCCACAACATTTTCCCCAAATACATTACTGACTATGTCAGAGTTTTTTGACTGAATCACTGTGGTACATTGCGTATGGCTGTGAATTCTCAAAAGTGTCAACTGTTGCTTATGGTATCTTTTTGTCTTTGTATGTCCACAGCTTACAAAAGTGACCAGTAAAGTTCTCTCTGAGCAGCCAAAAAGCAGACAGCTCATGACTTCTGATCAGGACACTAAAGTTGTGGCTGAACCGCAGGTGCAGCAAGTACAAGAAGTTAAAGACGGTTCTCATCTGGTAAGTATTCTAACTGTAATTCCCATCATAGAAGTGTTGCATGAACGAGATTTTTTTAGTGTGTCTTAATCAGAATTGTATGTCAGTGTTTTGTAAGTCATCTGACAGCATCAATTATTAGAGCGGAGCTACTGAAAGCAGCTACATCTCCATAGCTGGTAGCAGCATTAATGTTTTTTAGCACCATGGATGATATGAACTACATATTACAGCAGTTTTTCACTTCTTAAAGCATGGATCTTTTTAGTTTATGCAGGAATTGTATTGCCAGTCTTGAGTTAGTTTCTGGCTCATAGATAAATATGTGAGTAAAATGTAGGAAATCTATTCATCATAACTAAGAGTAGTAGATAGCCTTAAGAATGGGAAATTGCCTTCTGTAACAGGAATTTTGCTCTGTCGGTTCTGCCAAATGGCATTTGTTGCTGTTTCAGTACTGCTGTGCAGGATCCAGTAAGTTGTGTTTTGGGATGCTTTTGGCAGATCATGCAGCAGATAGTACTGTATTTATAAGTGTTGCAGTAGATGTTTTTAAGAAGATTAAATACTTGATTTGTGTATAAACTTTACTCAGAAAATATTTTTTTCAACTTCAGCAGTTGTATATTGAGAGGAATGTTCGCAGTTGAGACGCCTTTAAGAGTCTGGCTTCAGTGTATGTTGTGCAAGTGCTTAGTCTGTGCTATGTGTTAGAGAATGCTTGCTGCTTACCCTTACTTTGCAGCAAATGCTGAGGAGCTTCTGGTATTCTGGTATCTCTTCTGCTCTGTTCTACCTTTCTCAGGTGTATTATTTCCTCTCTTCTACTGCACAGCAATTAGTTGAGCCTACCTTTGTGCTATAAAAGTTGATTTATAGGGTTTTTTAGAATTATTTATTGGAATTAATGTTCTGAGCAGCACTTTGAAGTTCTGAAGCAGTTGTTTTGCCACATGCTTCAGTTAGCTTATAAGCCTGAGGAAGAGGCTGTTGCAGATTTGCTTCAAAAGCTTGCAACAACTTTGTGTGCTTTTAAGGGGTGCATTAATATTAAGGATGGTTTAATCTTCACCTTGATGCTAATTCTTTTAATTTGGAATACTAAATTATTTGTAAAGCTACATGTGAACTTTGATCTAAATCTCAATTTCAGTTATTTGTTATTTACTTGAAGAAAGAGGAGGAAAAAAAACAAAGCATTGGAAAGCGTGTTTTGCCAGCGCTTCATTTCGTTCAGAATTTCATTTACAAGTTTCTGGGTACAGTGTTATATTTTGAGTAAAACTTCATGGTGTACAGGAAGTCAGCAAACTAAAATCCTAAAGACATTCATTTTTTTTCTGTCCAAGCAAGTCAGAAGTAGGAAGGAGAAAAGCTTCTGAAATAAACTCAATTACATTTAGCAAGTGCATGCTTCAGGTTAACTGCTCTTTCTTGTTTATACTCTGAGATCAGAGTGCTAGGTATTTCTATAAAATAATAGATTTATCATAGAACGTCCATGTTTGAAGGGACACATGTGGATTGTTGAGAGAAACTCTTGGCTCCGCACTGTATCGCCCAGAGTTCAAACTGTATATCTGAGAGTGGTGTCCAGACACTTGAACTCTGGCAGCATGGAGCTGTGACCACTTTCCTAACCCCCAGCTGCCCCTCACCTCGCAGCTCCATGGAGTTCCCTCGTGCCCTGTTGCTGAAACCATAGAGCAGACCTCACTGCTGTCCCTCCGCTCCCTGTGAGAAGCTACAGTGGCCATGATGCCTCTCCTCAGCCTGCTCTGCTCTGCTCCCAACCAAACCCAGGTGCTTTTGCTGCTCCTTATACTTCTTGTCCTCCAGACCCTTCTCCATCTTCACAGCCATCTTGTTGTGGGTGTGCTCTGTTTTATGTTCCTGCGTTGTGCCCAAACTTGCACACAGTGGTCTAGGTGAGGTCAGATGGGAGCAATCCCTCCCCTCACCCAGCTGGCAGTGCTGGGGCTGCTGCATCCTGGGATACAGTTGGCTTTCATGGCTGCCAGGTTACAGTGATGACTCGGATTCAACTTGCTGTTAGCCAGAACCCCCAGATACTTTTCTGCAGGGTGAATTTATGTCTTCAGTGATCACTGTTCCAGCATGTGTTCACTGTGAAGTCATACTACCATGGAGTCTGGTGATACCTTCAAGGGTCTTTTTAAATATACTTAAATTTGCTGAATTACTTTCCCTAGCTATTTTGGCTATGCTGTTCTACTAGGATTGTGTTATGCTTTGTCCAGGTGGTTTTTCTGGCACTTTGAGAGGTAAGGAACGGAATTTGTTCTCAGAATTTTCAGGCCCTTGGTCTATTTTCTTTGGCAGGACCAAAAACATGTTTTTTTACTGTTAGTAATGCTGAACTGATAGTGAGTAATTAATGATTTCTAGCTAAAGTTTTGATGTTACGACAAATGATCTAACCCTTCAGAAATAACTTTTCAAGAGTGCTTATGTAAGTGATGTAGAGGTTGTTTACTAGCGGATTTCAAAGACTTTCACATGTAGTCTTCTGTCTTAAAAGAGTATAAAGCAGTGTATGCTGCTGTTTGATGCCTAATGTGGTTTGATTCTAAACCTATTCATTCTAACATTCTAACTGAAGTCTTGTTTGATTTCTTTAGTATTCAACAGCAGAATTTTGGTAGCTTTGCACATAAGTTGACTGAAAGAAGTTGGATACGTGAGGATCCTCCTGAACTGCTTTTCAATATTAGCTTACACTTACAAGTGGAATATTGATGGGAAGGTTCAACCTTTACTGCCCTACCACCACCATCTGCCTCTGATGTCATGGGCCAGCATAATAAACATGGAGGCGTTACTTTTGAAGCAATCCTTGTGCTTCCTACGGTGTTTATTTTGGAGTTCATATGAAAAGATATCTTAAACTTAAGAACTTCTAGGATACATTCAAAAATTATTCTGCAATCCATTCAAGGAGAAGCCTTATAGAATTGAAGGGAAACTGAGGAGATGTTATTCTCTAGATTAAAGTAGGGCTGTGTGTAATAGCTGAGCAAAAATTCAGTCTAGTGTCTAATTTGTAGGTCATTTAATAATACATAGTATTGCAGTATGTGCCAATTAAATGTTAACTACTAACAGTTTGTATATCATGTAGGTAACATTTAATAGTTCAGGAGGTCACAATTTGCTTTAAACAGGAGATGGAAGATTGTCAACATCTTGAACACTGACTGCCCAGTGTTAGGTTTTTCTGTCATGTACATTTAGAAAATACATACTGAACAGCTCTGCACATTTAGGTGATTTTGAAGGCTGTTTTTAATTGTTTTAATATGTAAAATGTGTATATTTAAACTCTTAACAGTCCTCTTAACCTTGATATTCTGGAGGGAAAGTTAAACATTCTGCTCAGCTGTTTCCCTGAAACCTGCAGCAGTGATGATGTCTGTTGTGATACTGCTCTGCTTCTGTGACTGGTGGTAGGCAGGACATCAGGTAATTGCCTTGGAGAGTAGGGTAATAATTGTTTAAGGGCTAATTGCAATTGCATGACTTAGCATCATTTATCATTTTTTTTAGTAAAACGTTAGAATGTTGTAATGGCTGTTCAAATCTGTGGTGTTATAACTTTACAGTTAAACTGTATTTTAAAACTAAATGAATCTGTATCTCTGAATCTGTATATATAGATTTAAAACCTTATTCCATGACAAGGTTTGCAGAAATACGTAGACATGAATGTAGTCTGAAGGTATACTACTATTAACAAAGACATTGACTTCTGGCTTTCTGCACAGGTGCATGTCAGATATAAAAATAACAAATTGTTCAAGTTGTGAAAGTGCTGCTTCAGAGAAGTTCCGTTTCCACCCTCCTTCCCAGCTGAATCCAGCTCTGAAGTGGTAGAGCACCAATTCTTTTAGTTTCAGAAGTGCTTTTCAAGTCAGGTGGAGGTGTTTAGCCTAGCCAGAAAGCTTTTAAGACTTGCTGTGCCTTCCAAGTTGCGCAAACAACCTCAGGTGATGTAGTGTAAGTACTGTGGGCGAGTTCTGCTTAGATTTCTCATGCTTTTTTTATGGTGATCCCACAGTTAACATCATTGGGAAATGACACTTGATGAATATGCACTATAGGGTTTAAAATCAAAAATAATCTCTGGAACTCTTAGATAAAACTGAAGGATCAAGAACATGTCTTTGCACATGAGTAGAAGAGTATGGGAAAACTAGAAGAACCCTCTTTTTGTCTGAACTGCTGCTCACGTTTTCTTATCATTGGTTGATAGTAGAACTGCTTGCTAAGGCACAGGGAAAGTGGCCTTTGCCCAGAACTTAGAGCTGAGTTCTTTTCCAAAAACTTTGTACTGTATCACAGAGGGGAATATTGTGTTAATTCTTCACTTGACAAAGAGCTGTCTGAATAGCTATAGGATTTGCAAGTACTGATGTGACTTAATGCTTACATTAAAAGCAGTTGCATTCTTTGCTCGTGGCATTTCTTCAAAAAAAAATCCTCTTACAAACAATCCCTCCCCCTCTCCCTGTACTTTGTTCCAGGGAATGCTTAAGAGAGAAGTGGCTTGGCATAGCTCTGAGTCTGAGACAGGCTGGACACAAGCATGTTGAATAACTTTGTCCCAGGGGAGAATTAAAAAAAATGCAGCAGATGGCAGCAATGATGCATCAGACTTCCTATCCTTAAGAACAATCTATCTGTAGGCACTTCTGAGGCTTCACACATTAGATATCCTGGGGGCAGGGTAGTTCTCCTTTTTTGTTACTCTGTAGTTCCAAAACAAACTTGCTGAGGAGGGAATGCATTTATTTCCTAGCCAATTCCATAATCTCTGTAATGGCCAAAGGATTAGTGGTGAATAGGAGTTCTTTCTTGAAAGTTAACCAGTATGGTTCTATGCATCAGTCTGCTGTACATGGCATTTAAATATACAGTAAGTGCTTTAGAAGCATTATTTTCTTTAATTCATTTGTTCTGTGAGCATATCCTTTGGAGAGAAAAGGATACAGCTTTACAAGTTTTTTTTGTGTTACACACACAAGTAAGTTAAGAAACTGAGGGGGCTGCTCTGAAAGTAATGCTGCCTGTTTTATGATGTTGGCCCATGATGTCAAGAAGTGGATTTTGATGCAATGGCAGTAGAGGTTGAACCTTCCCACCAATATCCCATTCATTACGTGTTACTGCTGTGTGACAGATGGCAGCAGAGGGGCAGTCTGACAGAACGGCGTCTGACGTGGAAGTCTGTATGAAGCAAAGGTGTGGAACTGAATCCCTCCATGTGGAAAAAACTGTACCTGTTGACATGCACTGATGTTTGCTGGACACTTATGAAGACCACTGAGTGCATGTGAGCATAGTGAGGTGATGGGTGGTGTGTTTCAGCAGAGGGTCACCTCTCTTGTTGGTTGCTGGTGAAAATGCATAGCTAATGATGGTGACTGGGTTGAATAGTAGAGCTTTGTAGCTGAGAATTTGCTCTGTTAAACAGCGCTAATGTGCTTTCTATATCTGTCGCAGTTTCCTTGGAGATAAATAGGACGCATTACTTTCAGAGCATTCTACATACTTGCAATAATATTTGAATACTTTCTGAAAGGTTCGGAGAAGGGAACAGAACGGTTATGGATTCTTACCTCTGTTTGGGGAGGGCGTTATGTGTTGAGCATTACCTGTCAAATTTATGAGATGATTGAGCTCAGGTTTAGTTCAATTCATGTTGCTAAACGTGTGAACTCTGTTCTTGATTACTGTTGTTCCTGTTCTGTAGTGCAAGCTGTGTGAAGTGAAACATTTGAATTCCAAGAGTGCCTGCACTTGCGCAGTGCTACCTGCAGGTTTTTAAGGTTGTGAACAATTTGAGACAGTGAGAGATTTTCTTGCTTTCTGCCCAGCTTTTGTTTTGCTTACTGTGGTTCAGTGCAGGGTCACTTTTTTTCCCCTCAATCTTCAATATGAAACTCTGTTTTGCTTCCTTTTGTGTTTCATTAAACATGTGAACTTTGTTCTACCAACAACACATGAGTGATGAAGGAAGAGCTAATGCTTAATTACTATTAAGCATCAACTACATTCACTACTGTGTTTACAGTTGTAAGTTTTTTTTTCCATTGGAGTAAAGAAAGTGAAAGACTGTAGGGAAAATGTGACCGTGGGCATCTCTGGTTTTAAAAAAAATAAAATAAAATTATTGGAATTTTTGAAAGGGGGCGTATGATACATCTGTGACAAGAACCACAAGGATATGTTAGATGAGATTCTATCCTTCTCTTGCCAAGAAAGGAACTCTGAAACAAGTTATAGCAGAAAAGGTAAAACAAAAAAGGTAGCAGAAAATTAGAGCATGGATGTAGGTGTGTTAAGCAGCATTTCCCCTGCAAGTGTAGTTTACAGTGTAAATTAAAATAGATCTAGTTCCAGTTCTGAAAGACAGCTGCTTTAATTAGCATAGTACCCTTGTATACTGCTCTGAATACAATGAAGAAAAGCTACCAGGCTAACTTATGTCTCTAATTCTAGTAGATCTTGATTAAGCTTGTTATAAGGTCGTAATCAGTTGGAAATGATCACTTAGTTCAGTGTACTGCTGAGGTAACATTTGAAATGGGGTACTCCAAGGCCTGTCTTGTCCTGCTTTCAGCACATTTTGAACACTAGAATAGGATGTGCTGTGGTGGTAGTGCTCTGTCTCATTGAAGGAGGGGATCCAGATAACAGCATTGCTTTTTTAAGGATGTCTAAAGGATGTGAGGTTATGTCAAAGCAAATATAGGAACCACTCTGTTCAGAGCAGAGAAGTTTGGGCAGTTTTAGATTTTTTTTAATGGCTGTTTATTTTTGAAGGAAAATATACATAATATACTCATAATAATATATATTGTATATATATTTAAATTTATGTAGGGACTTAGAATAGCAGAAATCCTCATAAAAATCCCTTAAAAATGTATTAAGATGTTCTTTTGACTTCTAGAAGGAACTCAGTTTGCATACAGTAAACAGTATTTACACTGCTGACTGACTTCTGGCACTTAAGGCTTAGTCAAACAAGCTTTTAAATTCTTCTGAGCTTTTTTTTAGGTTAAGTAATACACAATTTTGGGGACAAATTAAGTGTAATTAATCCCGCCACTGTCTCACAAGACATATAGGTGATTGTGAGGCCACTTCCATGGCTGTAATTCACAGACTATGCATTCTTTTTTTTTTTTTTTTTCTTCCATGCAGATAACAATTAAAAAAAAAAAAAAGCTTTGGAACAAAATTAGATTCTGATAACGTACAATGACTGTTCAATGGAATACATGAGGTCTTATCTATCTTTAGCCTGTTTTTCCTAAAGAAGTAATCTTGGTGTAGATTCAGCTGTAGAGAGGGAGAGGGAAGAAGGAAATGGTGCAGAGCTTCTTTGATGTAATGGCTTCTACTAGTTTAGCCTTTAAATCGGGTTTAAACAGGTGAAGCCAGACATTGTACATACAGTGGGAGTCATGTTAAACTGGAAGGCAAGCAGTTTTTTGGCACACAGACACTGTGGAAGATGCCATTTAAATAGTTTAGAAATTTAGATGAAGGAAACTTCAGGAAATTAAACAATGGAAGTTTGTAAGGCTTTGTAACACTTGTAAACAGACTGTAATCTCATTAGGAAAATTACTTGGCTTGAATGTTGCAGTGCATATGATGAAATACGAAAACATTGCTCAGCAACTGGGATTTGGACTTTGAGTGGCACTGACATATGAACCCCTGCATGGTTTTCAAGTATGCTATTTTTGGCAGCTGGGTGTTGGCTTGTCTCCTCAGTAGCAGTAGAAAGTTAGCTTAGTGTATAGAGGAGGGTGATTCGCAATGAGAAGGCTCCTTTGACACTAATTAAACATGGGCTGCTGCTTCAGTAAGGAGTTGAGTAACAGCACGAATGAGGAGAAAACTGGCCTGTTACAAAAACCTGTGGAAGAGGAAGCCTCAGACTCAAGGATAAGTAAAACTTTATCTTCAATTTTAAGAGCTGTAGAAAGGAAGAATCTGCGTACAGTGGGAAGGACAGTTAATGGGGAAGCTGTGGTAGCCGGCATTGAATGCGTTCGTACCGATGATTGCGCAGTGTCAAATTCTAAATCTGAGCACTGGGATAGAAAAGCAAAATATAAGTCGTATGAAAGTATGGAGAATAGTTCCTGTGAGAGCTCTAAGAGAGCATATGAAAGACCTTCTAGCTCTTTTAATTCATTTAGTCACCTTCCGAAGGTCTCGGGTAGATATGGAAACCTACAGAAAAGTGAACAAAAGAAAGATGAGGTGGTTAAAAAAGATGTGTCTGAAAAACCTGAGAGTAGTCAGCACGTGAGCAATATAGAAAATATTAGCAACAGTAATAATGAAAATGTAGTCGCGGAAGAGCATTGCTCCTTTGATCGTATTTCTACTTCATATATACCAGCCATCATAGACAGAGGCTTACAGGATGAAATTTCCTTAAACAGAAATTTCCTGGGTGATTATGCATGCAACCATTCAATACAGAACACAACGATAGTTAATGTTGAAGACAGCAGGAATGACAACCTACAAAAAGCTTCAGGTTCACTTAGGCGGATGTCTCCAACCTTTTCTTATCGTGATGCAGACAACAAACAACATACAGAAGAGAGGCAGTTCTACAGTATTTGCGTTGTAGATGCTGAAGATCTTAGAGGTGATGAAGAGGGGCCAGCTACCATGCATGAAAAGATTGCAGCAGACGTAGATAAGTCAGCTGTTAGTGATGAAGGAATGCGCAGCATGGCGTGGCCTCTAGGCAGTGAGAGGGAATTTCCAGTGCAGCAATCAGCACAAGTGGAAGCTAAGCATAATTCACAGAAAGAACTGTCTGTGTGTAAAAATGAGGATATATCAAATGTGCACAATAAGGAAACAGGGGAATATTGTAGCATGGTCATCCAGACTTCTTACAGTAGCTCACTGACTGACAGATGTCAGATGGATAGGTTAAACGTGGACAGTGTAGTAACAAATGGTTTAAGAGCAGAAGTGTGCAATGAAGTTGTCCCTGAGAGTCCACAAGAGGAGGAATATAACACATGTAATGGTGTCGGTTGGGATGAATCATTTTGTAGAACTTGCGATTCTGTAAAAACCATGGATTCTGCTGGAGAGGACCAATACAGCTCTAATTCAGAAAACATGAAACATGTTTGCGATTGTATTTCTAGTGTATCATTAAAAACTGAAGCATGCAATTCAGGAAAAATTGAAGCAGATAATAATTCTGATTTTGTACTGAATGGTTTAAACTTGCATCCCTCAGGTGTTGTAAACAGTAAACAGGTGGTAGAAAATACGAGGGGTAACTTTAAGTTATTAGAGTTGCATGAAACAGACAGTGATTCTTTTTTGATGAGTCAACGTTCAGAAAAAAATGCTGAAGAATGCTTCATCCTAAAGCCAGGAAGTGAAGAAAACCCATATGTGGAAAAGAGAACATTTGAAAGCGTGTGTTACCATAGCCAAAATCTTGCACCTGGCTCTAGTGAACATCACAGCGTCTTGGAAGAATTCTTGAAAGATGAAGAGAAATGCACAGGTACAGTTCTGCATAACCTTGAAACTTTGAATATGACTGAAATGCATGAAAGCTTGGAAGAAAGTTCTGATTTTCAAACTCAAATTAAGGGTTGTACTGAAAGCAAGGTGCCAGCTGGAGTGGTGTCTCTACGGAGCATAGAAGAAGATGTCTGTATGAGAAGCACCAAGCTAAAAGACAACATGCTTGAAGAAGCTGCTAGCTTCAGCAGAACTCAGTCGTGGGTAAGTGGTGGTACTTTGTCATCTCATGAACTAGATAACACAAGAACAGATGAAATAGTCCTACAGGAAAACGGCATAGAATTTCAGACTTCACGACTATCACCAGGGAATAAAGGTAAAGTATACAGCTTTTCAAATTCAGATAAGGAAAGCAATGTCTCTTCTGTGTCTGTGAAGCATGAGGATGTGAACAAAATGGGCTTGAACTGTGGACAAGATAAACAGCAGAATGTATGTTCCTTCTATGCAATGGAAAATCAGTGGAATGCAGGGACTGACCTAGCCACAATAGCTGGGGATATAATAGAGTCCGTGAAACAGACAAACACTGAAGTTCACCCAAACGAAACAATTAACGAGGCAGAAAATGCAGAACACAATTCTGATGCTAACATTGCTGATCATGACAGCAACAGCTTAAATTTCAGTAAAGACTTGACTCATGATAGAAGTACTTACTGTGAGTACACTTTACCTGTAATATTGGACAGCTGTGTGTGCAGGAGTGGGAAATTGATAAATGACTCTAAAACTCTTGAAGATACTAATAGTCTTTTTCATAACGACTGTAATTTTTTACCTTCATTGTGTCAGAATTCATATTCTCATGTGCATGATAAACCAGTGGCAGAGGATCAGTCATCTGACTGTGTGAGTCCAAAACCAGAATTTGGGAATAGTCAAGTTTCTTTTGGTCCATTTACTGAAATACAACTGGAAACTCCTGGAAAACGTGTATGTGGCATAAATGAATGTGATCTTCAGAATGGAGTAGAACACTGTGTCAGTATTGACTCCAAGGAGGAAAATCTCACCGTTTCTAATTTGTCATCTGGTGCTGTGGGAGCTTTTACCACTGGGAATTTAAAGCTAGAAGCTGAGACTACTGAACTAAAAGATGCCAGTTACATATTAAACACTCCAGTGAAAGAATCGACCACAAGTTGTGAACACGTGCAGTCAGATCACAAGGTTTTCGCAAACAAAGAGCTTGGAGTTTTTGTTGACCCAGAGCAGGTAGACAAATATGCTGCTACTCCTTCATATGAAATACACAGTACTTGTGCTGTTGCCAAAGGATTTCAGGGAGTGAAAAGTGAGAAGTGCATATTAGATCCAATGGAAGACGTATCAAGTAACCAGGAGTATTCCTATAAACTGGACAGACAAAATCCCCAAGTTGAAATGTGGTCACACTGTGTAAGTCTCCCGAGTGGCAGTGCTGATCTGACAAATCAGCTGTTTCCTGACACACTCACTACTGGTAATGGTGAATACCTGATGGGCTTTTTATGGAATAATACAATTGTTAATGGAACTGTAAAGAGTGACAGACAATATATAGATGGTGAAAGCTTCCAGAATGAACCTGAGGATCTATCGGGTGCTTCGTATGCAGTGGGAAGATACCCTTATCAACTGCTAGCTCTAGAGAATGTTGGTGTTTGGGACTGGCAAGATAAAGATGAATTTGTAAGTATTCTACACAAGTGATTTGATGTTAAATCTTTAGGCTGGAGCTTAAATTGAAATAAACGAAGTCAAACTGTGTTTTCATTGAATAGTTAACATAATGGTTCATATGTTTTTTTATCCTGAAGCTGACTGCTCATTTCTTTCCTTTGCAAAGCTGAATGTTAAACACTGTGGTAAGAGTCCAAAATCAAATGTTGATGTTTTGTTTTCATTTTTGATTGCTTACCTTGTCTGAAGGCTTGAATGTCTTGGGTAAGGTATCTTGATTGCAAGGTCTCAATTGTAGATAAACTTGAGGTGAACACTTCAATGCGTGGAACACAGTTAATTGTGCTCTTTACCTTTGTGTTGGAAAAAAATGTTTGTGGATTTCCTGAAGTCTTAAAGTTCTTGCTTGATAGTGAGAAAACCTTTTGCTCACTTCTGGAGATATTTTTCCATAGTGCTGTAGAAACAAATGGTTACAGTAGAAGCATGGGGATAAGCTGACTGCATCTTATCTTGGCTACCTGGGTTAAGAAAGAAACAAACCTGACCTGTGACAGCTGCTGCTCTTCATCCTCTGCCTTTGGGCAGAGCCACTGCTTAGTATTGTTCTGCAGCAACCATGTTACAGCAGCTGCTCTGACCTTGCCCAGCAATTGAAGTGCCAGAAGCAGATCTCACTAGCACTGAAGTTCATTTTCTAGGGAAGCTTTTTGCATTTAATAAAATGGAAACTAGTAACACTTGCTGTCATCTTTGAATCCTTACTATGAAAGTACCAATGTCCCTCATGTTTTCCTCATTTTACCAGCCCTTTCTCTGTTACTTGGTACGTGTGTTTAAGTTGAGATCTCTCTCCTTGGATCTCTATTTTTTCTTTCTTCTTTTTTTTTTTTTTTAACTTTTGGGTATGATTTCCATGATAATAGCTTACCTGGATGTGAATGTTTGGAATAATCAAAGCTTCATGAAGATACAAAATGCTTGTCTTGAACTAGGTAACTTTTGAAGCATCCCTTAATTCACTAAACAAATGTAAGTATAAGTAGTGTCTGATTTCATGAGCAATGCTCTTTCTCAGTACAGTAATCATATTAATACATGCCAAAGACATGAGCATGGAATAACTTCATACGTTTTGCTTGAGCAGTAGCAAAACAAGACAAAACTGTCTTGTGCTATTGATGGAAGCACTAGTTGCTGGCACTGCAGAGAGCAGTCTCTATTTCTAGTCCAGGTCAAAAAACGGTAGATCCAAACAATTTAACTGGAACTGTTAACTGATTCCTTTTGTCCTATCTGGGGAAAAAAATTACTCAATTTTTTTGTTAACACTCTGCTTATTTCTGTAAATAACAATACTAATCACATATGTCTGATTGCATTCAATTTTACCTAATACTTCCTTAAAACTCCTGTGGATGACTGAGTCTAAAGGGAGAACAAGCATGGTGTTTTATATTTCTTTAAGTGTTCTTTTGCAGAAACAGAATGAAACCAGTGTTAATGTATATTAGAGAACTGCCTAAAGTCTAGTACAAGTACGAGGCAAGTACAAGTTGTGTTAGTTTGTCAGAAGCAAAAAATGAGTTCTCGTTTGCTGCTTGGCTAATCTTTTCTGGTCTTTCATAATCTGAGAAATGAATTCTGTGCTGTAGAACTTAGTTATTTTTATATCTGAAATCACTATTGAACTTCAGAATACTCAGATGTGAAAAAACCTGACATTACTATATTAAGATGTACATCTGATACTGTTCTTTGTAACTATATACATATAAGTACACAGGTTTGTGCTATGTATCCATGAAGTGTATAACCAAAAAAAAAATTCTTTTGTAGGAGTCAGCCAAGGTTTCTGAGTTAAATCCTAATGCAAAGGTGTGGGGAAATCATATGTTACATTTGGAAGCAAGTGGTGCCACTGATGGTAGTGTGAGCAAAACGTGGGAAGAAATACCTGACCAGCCTCCAGATTCATGTAAAGAAGGTAAAAATCATATTGTATTTAGCTGTTGCTCAAGCAAGAGTTAAAATTCAGTGCAAAACCTTTTTGATTTCATATTTAAAATAAATGAATGCAGCCATGCAGGCAACTCTTAGCACTTCAGATCTGGTTTCAACTACTCACATGATGCTACTTTGATCAGAAGGAGGACTTTCTGAAAGTGTGTGTTACCTCTGTGATCTCCATTGCAGGACTGGATGCTAAAGGAGATGGTGACAAAAAGCATCAGAATGCGGTGCTGACAGAGCTGCAGGAGTCATCGCCAGCTGTTTTGGTGTCAGACCAGACAGATATGAACTCTTTGGCTCTTGATCATTCTGAGTATGAGTCTATGCATGAAACCACTCAGACAGGTAACAGAAGGCATCTCTTTTTCTTTTTTTTTTGCTCTGGACTTAGACGTTTAAAAACCATCTTTTTCCACGAAATTGGCCTCATGAGCTGCTGTACGGAAATTATTGTAACTTTTGGATGTAACTCATTAGTGTCTTCTGAAATGCTATTTTAAATGGGTCTTTAGTGTATTTACATTGAGATGTCTACATACCTAAGCTTCACGCTTTGTATTTGGGTCAGGCGCAGAGGTAATATCCATGTAATACTTTCACAAATATTAACGTGGTGAATTAAAGATGAGTCTTGTTAAACCTCTAACATAAGAAACATCTTAGTTTAATTTATTTGACTTCTGTGATTCAATACAGTTGTTAGCAGTTGTAGTCTACACCAGATGGTATGTTTTAAGAAACTTCTGGAAACCTGTGTAAGGATTAAACTGCTTATGGGACAGAAGGTCTGCTAGATGCATATAAAATTACTATTTGAACTAAGATGAGAGGTGAGGAAGAAGAAAATGTGTTGGGTGTTTCTCTTGATCACAAATGTTCATATTTCATAACTATATATACGAAACCAACTTTTCTAAATTAGTGTATTAGGAATTCAGAGTGAGGCTGGGATTGAGAAACGATTTGCCTTTGCATTGCTTGCTTGGTGTTTTCTTGGGTTTAGTCAGATAGGAATTGGTTAGTTTCATAACACTGAAAGACAGATGAGTTAAATGAGTTCAGTATTTACTGATGTAAAAAAAAAAAAACCAACAAGCTGCTCTGCTAAAGCCACTTCAACTTTGAAAACTTTACAATTTTATTAAACTTCAGGTGGAAGTGAACAGTTGCTGCCAGAAGGTCAGGAAGATCTACGAGAATTACTGAAAAAAACACTGGAATTTTGCTTATCTAGGTATGTATGAATGTGTCAAACAAGTGGATAACTAACAAGGTCCCATACCTAATTTGGCATGTGTATTAATGTATTTCACAGCAACCAATTAAAACTGTGGGGAAAGGATGAGAATTTAGAGGAACTGGCACAAATATTCCAGAATATCATATTGACAAACCTCTTTTTGGCCTAAAACATAAGCTAGTAAATGTACTACTTTGAAGTAAGAATTCTTAAAATTCATGTGAAGTGAATGTACAACTGTTGCTGGGTTTCTTTTGCAAATTAAAAGTGAGTGTAGCTTAGTCTATTTGATGAGCATTGTATAAGCTAACTTCTTAAAATTTGCATTGATACAAACTAGCATTTTTGTGCATGTAGGTTCCTTTAAGCTAAGGGTCAGCTAAAAGAAAAAGTTATGGGTTCTGAATAGTACACATTCTAGTGTAGACCGCAAGCTCATCAAAGCAGTTCATTTGTAATTAACTGTTCTCAGGGCTTGTATCATAGTTGAAAATAATAATAATAATAAATCCTGAACACCTGTTTTAGTAACACAGAACAATTCCTAATCCGTGTAGTCCTGCATCATCATTTACAGCCAGTAGTCATTTGAAGTATTAAATGCTTTAGTGTTTCACGCTTGTGGGGGTAAAGTGCTGCCTGAACAGGAAAATGCTGATACTAAGGCATGAAGGGGGAGAGGGGGGACACACACAATGCCATTTTCATGGTTTCTGTGAGGCAGAGCTAATGAACGTAGTAAGTGAATGGGCTGGGGAACAGGTGAAACACTGAAAATACAGCTTACTGCAGGAATCTGCCTTCTACTTTGCGATACGGAGCTTTTGTCTCAAGTTAATTAAAGATCAAGATAAGTTATGTCTATGACATGAGCCCACTTTTTTTCTCCTAACAGAGAAAATCTTGCCAGTGACATGTACCTTATATCACAGATGGACAGTGATCAGTATGTGCCAATAATGACAGTAGCAAACCTCGATCATGTCAAGAAACTCAGTACTGATATGGATTTGATTGTTGAAGTGCTGAGATGTAAGTAAAAATTGCTCAATACTGGAAAGCATTTTAGTTATTGCGGTAGGACTCTATTAGGTTTTCAGTATCTATTTGTTGTTTGCCACATTACAATCAAATTATCCTTTTCCAATAAAGCTTTAAATAGAGTAAGCATCTTCAAGTTTAGATCATCACACTTACAGTGAGATATACTTTGCATGTGAAGTAGTGAGTAATGATGTATGTAAATAAGAATAACATGAATTTAATTTCTCAGAAGAGAAAACTGGATGTTACCGCCAAGGTAGGAAGAACAAGACTTGATGTGTGGCTTAACAGGAATAGCTAATGAATTGGGATTTCTTAATCTGAAAGACCAGAAAGGTTTTTAAGAACTTAAGGAATATTTGTTCAGTTTCATATTCAAAAATTATCAATTATCTTCAATTTTTTAATGTTAAATGTTCAAAATATTCAGTGCTAACAAGTTTGTATTGTAAAACTATGTCCACAGCTTTGTCCTCTATGCCTGGTTGTTATGATTGCTGACAGTTAAAGTACATTTCTTTTTTCTCTTAGCGTTGCCTTTAGTACAAGTGGATGAGAAAGGAGAGAAGGTTAGGCCAAATCAGAATCGCTGTATTGTGATTTTACGTGAAGTTCCTGAATCTACCCCCATTGAAGTGAGTAACTGTTCAATAAAGAATCTTTCTCTTTTAAGATTTGGAAGTTAGATTTTTTTTCCCCAGCTTTCAATAGAATATTGTGTTTCTTAACTATTAACTGCATGTCTAAGTTTTAAGAGTGACTGGATAGCAAGTATTTGACAGAAGCATGTCATTCATAGGAAGAATGCAGTAGACTCTGTAGCTCTTCAGATGGCTGAATAACTGACTTTGCTGTGTTCAGGAGAGATGAGCATTATTTTCTCAGACTCTGGCTTCTTTGTACACCCTGAACTCAGCTACTTGGATAAATAGCAAGCAAAAACAAGGAAAGATATGTCTTAGAATGGAAAACACCATTGCTACATCTTTTCAGAATAAAGTACTAAAAAGTTTTGCAAATGTTTCCATAATGCTGAAGGTAAAGGTGCAGGCAGGTTGCTAATGATCCCTGCTGGCTTATGGAGTAGTGAGGTGGATTCTTTGAATGTAAGTAGTGCTGTACATTAAAAACTTACAGTAAGGTAAGTGGCCTTAATATCCAGAGGCATAAAACAAGATGCTAAAAGGAGTCAGAGGGAAGCAGTCAGATGTGTTATATGCTTTAAAATACCTGTTGCTTTTAAATTTCTAAATGAAATTTAGCCTTTCAAACGCTGCCTAGCTTTTAATATCTTAGATTGCTTTTCTTGCTGTCACCGATTTACCATGTTGGATATATTAGCGTTAAATAGTTTCTCTTAAATGCTTACAAGTAAAACACTAGCAAAGTTCTGAGAAGTCTTTTCAAAAAAAGTCATTTTCAAAATAGGTGGTCTTAGGGAGGTATTTTACATACTGTGTTTAGATTTTTCAGTCTGACAATTTTAGACTTAATCATTCAAATTTAATGGGATATGTTTTCTGACTTAGCATGGGCAGGCTTTATTTAAGCAGCAGTGTTCCAATGAACTGCAGGTTCTCGCAAGCTGTGTTGCTTTTGGATGCTGCTTGTCTTCATTTGGTGACAAAAATAAATAGTATGTGAAATAATTTTAGGAATTCTAAGATTTATTTATAAAGAAATTAGCACTTTATTTTTTTGGGTAACAGAAGTACTGCTCTCAGATGTACTCATCTGTAGCCACTTGAGTTAAAGTGCGCGTCCAAGTTTCTGCCAAAGGGGCAACAGTCTCTTAATCTGTGTGATATGGGCAGGTTTTTGTGTGATTCCATGGATTTGAAGATAAGGGAAATATCATTCACTTGATGGACACTGGTGCCTCACAAAAAGAGTGGACAAGAAGTGGTTTTAACTGGTAGTGATAGAAAAGATAGAACAGCTATTCAGAAGAATCTGCACTTGATGCCAAATTTAAGTCTCTCTCATTTGCCTAAAGAACTTATCCCCCTTGGTCTCAATGGAGCAAGCAACTTCTGCTTGTGACATGTCCTAGACAGTGCTTGTTTTTATTTCCCTTAAATAATGGGGAGCTTAGAGACTCAACATTCAAACTTCAGAATAATTACTCTCCTCAATTCCTGTTTTATAAGCTGAGAAGTACTTACGTGGAATTCTACGATTTTGTACTTTAAACTGCTGTTTTTTATACTATATCTTCCTCATACGCTTCTTTCTTTTTGTCAAAACCTCTTTCCTTAGGAGGTTGAAGCACTTTTCAAAGGTGATAATTTGCCTAAGTTTATCAACTGTGAGTTTGCCTATAATGACAACTGGTTCATCACTTTTGAATCAGAAGCCGATGCACAGCAGGTAATGCTTTTTTTTAATGCATTTTAGAATATAACAGAAAATGGGTGAAATAAAGGGAGGATTCAACTGGGTCATAAGCTGTATTACAAATGTGTAAGAACTCTTAAAAGAAAGAAGAAAAAAATCTTTTAAACATTAATGCTTCCCGTTAGCTAATACTCAGTTATCAGCATTATTAAATATAACCCTTTAAGTTTTATCTTGTTTGCATATCCTGGCTTCCTGGCCAAAGCTATAATTTTTATGTGCTAAGAGCATTGATATTTTAGATGACGCATTGAAATGCTTTATTTGTAAGATTGAAAACCTTGTTTTAAGGCTACTGAAGCACTTCTGCAGTGATAACTTAAATCTCACTAAATGCAGATTAAATATGAGGGTTTTCTGTAGTCTAACATTAACAGACACTTCAAGAATTATTGTTTGACTTAGCCTGTCAAAACTTACTTGCCTTTGTTTAAATTATATTTGACAAATTTTGCAATGACTTTTTAAAGGCTTACAGATACCTTAGAGAAGAAGTGAAAACTTTCCAAGGAAAACCCATTAAGGTAAATAGAGCTTTATTTTATTTTTGTGTATGTTCTATTTTTTGTGGGGTACCATTTAATGTTTTCTGATACGTATTAAGGTGGTCCAATCTCACAAATGTTTGACCTGGAGATTGGTTTTGTAATGTGGTGCGTGCTATTATACTTCTCCTTTTCCTCCTTTCTGGCAGCAGTGTGTTCAACCCAGCATCAGCAGGGAAGCATTCAGCTGTTCCTGCCTTCCTTGAAGGAGAAAGCAATGACTGACAAGTGTCAAGTTTGAGATCTGCTAGTTTGAATCATCCTGATTAAATCTGAAAGGCTGCTGTAATAAATAATCTAATCTCCTTTGCAGGCAAGGATAAAAGCAAAGGCAATAGCTATAAACACATTTTTGCCAAAGAATGGATACAGACCTCTGGATATGAACATCTACACGCAGCAGCGTTACACAACATCCTTTTACTTACCTCCAGTATACAGTCCCCAACAGCAGTTTCCATTGTACAGTTTAATTGCTCCACAGACCTGGTCAACCACGCACAGCTACCTTGACCCTTCATTGGTAAGTCTCTTGCTTACAAAAGAGCTGTGTTCTGCTCAGAGTTGGTATTTTTGTTGTGAAGTTTCGAGGTGTGGTCTGGGAAACATATGTATCCTGAAAGTGAGACTAAGGTGCAGATTCTTGTTGAAAAGCAGTTACTCAGATTTCTTCCCATGGCATACAGGATTAATTGAGAATGGCATCTGGTCTCCCACTGGGACTGTGGTTCTCTGCTTCACTGTCTAGTTGTTGAGGCAGAAGTTATTTTGAGAGATTCACAAAACTTTCTTTTGGTAATGGCTAAGTAAAAAATTTTTGTAATGGTTTAAAAAACTTATTTAGCTGAAACTAGAATATGTATGTGAGTGTCAAAGTTCTGGTATGTACTGACTAAATTTAATATAATAACGTAAGTGGGGATAATATAGCATCTTGATCTAGCTTAACCTGCTAAATTGCCCCCATTTGACATGTTATTGAGTCAAAATACTTCATGGGGTATTTTGTTTTGTTTTTGCAATAAAATATCAAACTATTTTTGTTACTACTACAAAAAAAAATTACTCTAAATTAGTTAATTTTTTTTAATTGAAATTCCTTAAAATGGTGACCCCTAGAGTGGTAGCTGTGAGTCCTACATATTCTGTTGAGGCATCTACTGCATCCTGCTGTGTTGCTTCCGCATTGTAACGGTTTTCATTGTTTCTCATTTTCCTTTGTCATCCTGTGAAAACTAATATGAATATTATTTTCAGTTAATTACTTGAGGACTAAGGTTGTTCTGTATTGGAACCCATTTGTCCCTTCCATCAGAGCCTCTTTGCTTGCAGCTAAAAGAAACTAGGGTAGCAATGCTCAAAATTAGAAGCTTTTTTGAGGTTTTTGGCAGAGGATTAAAGTGTCCTTGAACAAACTTGAGCAAACTTCCTGTGTACTGAACAGCAAACTAATTAAAAAGTTGGTGTGCTGAACACTTCACATATAAGAAAGGCAGCCAGAGCCCTCGCAGGGGAAGGCTTTGTAAGGGGCATAAAGAATGTGGAAGAGACAAAGTAGTGTAGTGAACTCTGTTTTTTCAAGAGACAGCCACCTTATTAAGCAGCAACTAAAATGAATGCAGTTCTTTCACTAGAAATGCTAAGATTGGCTACTGTATAGTTTTGCTGTGAGATATTGGAATAATCAGATGGCACTGATGTAGAAGATGTAGATTCACTGGGCACAGGTTCAAGCACAACACTGTGCGTCTTCCTTGTGTCATCCTGGAACTTTTTGTACCCCAAAAAGCTTATAGTAGTTCTGGCTTTTGGGAGAAGACTGAAGGTTTGCCAGTACTGAAGATCTGATAGCTTTCTTAGTAAAAATGGAGAACTGACAGAGCATTGTCTTCTGCTGTTTCAGCATATTGTCGTTAGTTGGATGCATTCCTCTTTGGCATTTGGCTGCATTTTGTGTACATGGATATAGTGTGATCTCTTGAACCTCTTTGGTGATTTTACACCAATAAGAAAGAGGTATATATAAGAATAAATTACTTGTGAGGAGAATAGGGGCCGAGAGCAACCGTGACACTTGCAATAATTTACACAAGATAGGATTGCAGTTTGCATATAGACTTGTGCACACGTACCATGAATTTCCATCCTCTTCTGCTTCATCATAAATGCTGTGACATTACTTCCTCATCTCTAATTTGAGATTCAATACACTGTATTCATGGCAGTAGTTTTAATTCTGAAACTAGAGTATGGCAACATGGTTTCCAAATTTGAAAATTACACACTACTTCATAAGGTACTTGATGGTATTTGAAGAAAAAGCTACATTGTACTGCTTGTAAAAACAGGAGTACCTTTGAGGAATTGAGTGACTTTTGTGCAGAAGTTAGATTAACTTAACACTTTTGGTATTGTTGGAAAATGTTCATTTTTCTCTCCAAAAAGATCATTCGTCCTTCTAAGGAAAGAAAGGATGTCTGTGGTTTGTGTCACTTTAAGCAATGAGTTAAACTTATTTTCCTTTTCTGCATTCAATGCTTTTTTGCCCTTCTCTTTCAGTAGCTGTTTGCTTGCTTCAGGTGAATCTTACAGTGTTCAAGTTGTAAATATCAAAGCAGGAACCACTTCAAATCAATGTTTTGATAAAACTTTGTTCTTTTATTAAACTCCTAAGTGCCTATTTTTGCAATGTAAGATTGTGTTTGCTGTCGTATAAGTTAGGCAAGCAGTAGTTTGGGATGGATGCTTTGGTGTTTATTTTTTGTTTTCATTGATAAGTGATTTTTTTCCACCTGTTGCAAGGAATGTTGCATTACCTTCGGGATCTGTCTGTAGGAAACTGAGTGCCAGCTGTTTTAGGTGTAGTCTCTGTCATCATTTAATTATATTTAGAGGGTACTATATTGAAGTTCATTCCAGAGCATGACATAAACATTAATTGAAAATGTAGTCTTAGTGTTCTGCATTTTATTTTACGTGGAGAGAAGAGAATCACAAGCAACTGCTGTTACTACAGTAATATTTGAGTAAGTTTCATTTAGACTTGAAACAAAAGCGTGTGCTAGTGAGATTGGGGAAATTACTATGAACAGGATAAAATTGAGGTATCTTGTCAGTATGAGACATGGCATGTACCTACCCCCCCCCAACAAAGCTTTAGTAATGCTTTTTTTTCTGCAGACAAGAGGGTGAAGCAAAGAATATCAGGCGCACATAACATCCACTTGCTCTCTTGGCTTTATATAGGTGTCATGTGAAAGATTGAGTAACTAGAATGAGTAACTGATGGAGAAGGTTTATGTTAAGGAGTATTTTGCATATTAATAAGAAATATTTACAGATGCATATTAGAGAACAGATGCCCTTCACAGTGTAGTATGAAATAGGAGCATTACTTACAGTTGAGAGTTGTGGCTCAGCATTTTTCAGTGCTTCAAGCAAATCAGACTTGGAATGTGTGTAGTGGCAGTGTTCTCAGACTACACAACATTTACTTACAAGGCACTGGGTAAATGCTGTATTGCTGCTGGAGGCGTTCTATTAAATACTTGTCTATGAAAAAGGGTATAAAATAAAAGTTTAAGAGAAAGTACTCTGCTTTGATTATAAGTTTGCATTGAAATTTTTTTTAAGGTAACACCATTTCCAAATACTGGATTTATCAATGGGTTCACATCTCCAACCTTCAAACCTGCTGCTTCTCCTCTGACTACACTCAGACAGTACCCTCCCAGGAACAGGCAAGTACAGCTATCTTTTAATACTACACATACTGCTGAATTCCTGACGTGAGGCTTTAATCTGCTCGTTTTAGAACTGCCATCTAACTAGAAAATACTTGTAGAAGTGAACTTGATGCAAGGTTAAGTGATGCCAAAAGCCAGATGGTTTTGCTATTGTTAGTAAGATGCTTGTTAGTTAGATGCTGTTTCTAGGTGAAAATAGATATGAAAGCTGGAAACTTGTCTGTTCCAGAATTTAACAAATTCAGATAAAATAATTCTGAATTATGGCAGGTGACCAGCAGGACTGTTAATTTGGCATTTTCAGTTTCAAGTAGATTTTAGTTACGCCATAGTTGAAAATACAATGAAGATATAATAGTTCACAAGGCCTGTTAAAATGAGTATTGGACATTCTTATAACTGAAAAATACAGCAGAGGGCTGGCAGTTTTGCTTCTTCTGAATTCTGTGTGTAGACTTAGGCCTCAGAAGATCTATCGTAGTACGTATGTTGAAATGACTTTTGAATTTGTAGGAATCCTAGCAAGTCCCATATACGACATACAATACCCAGTGCAGAAAGGGGACCTGGGCTTCTAGACAGTCCTACAATATTCAACTTTTCTGCTGATCGTTTAATCAATGGCGTCAGGAGTCCACAGACGAGGCAGCCAGGACAAAACAGGACACGGATGCAGAACGCTACTACGAGTTACACCAAGAGGGAAGTAGGAACTGGACGGATGGAGCAGACCAGCGTTGACTCGTCTCCTGGTTTAGGTCGAGGAAGGTGAGTGTACACTGGAGTTGTCTTCTGAAGTACACTGTCATTGCTGCTGCTTTTAGTAATGAAGAACGGTATTTATGCTGTTCTCATTCTCATTTTAATCTGAGATTGGCTGTCCTTAAAGCTAAGATTTTGGAAAGAATTTCAGAGAAAATCATAAATACAGAGCAAATGCAAAATGGAATTGTATACTTTCCAACCGGTAATGGCACCTGTTGAACTATTTACACCCATACATCTAATTCTCTATACCTTTATTGTCTATTTGAACTAAGTTTTTTAGCATATTGTTTGTCTTTGAAGCAGTTTGGCTATTTCTTTGTTCACTGCAGCTTATTGTTAATATTTTTAATTAAAAGACTAGAATTTTGCCCATAGATGTTCACAACATCAAAGATATAAATCAGTATGAAGGGAGGAAAAAGGATTATGTGCAGTTAGCAAAAACATATTGTTAAGCAGTTTGGAGCGGGGGGTGAAGCAGGAGCAGAAAGCAGGGGAGTTGAAAATTGGTAGCAGTAACTTTAATTTAAGGATTTATCAGGTCTGTCTTCATTTTTTTTTTTTAAATACGCTGCAGTTCTGTGCAGTGTTACTTAAGGTTGGCTGTGTTTTTTGTCTAATTTTGAGTCACTGAATTGGAAGAGTCGTTTGCAGATGATCCTGTGTTAGACTTCTGTTAATGTAAAATTAAGTGGGGGTTCTTGCAGTTGATACTGAGATACACTTCTAACTTAGCAGTGTATCCTTACTCTAACATGATAGAAATCTGTACATTTACATTAATGAGCTTGCTAGAAATCTTTATCATTTTTCATTTTAAAATAAAGTTGTTTTTTTCCTCTAGAACAAAGGTGAATGAAATTATAATTAGAACTAATTTATCTTGTTTTCTACTCACATAAAGGCAAGGTTCTGATAACTGTTTTCTTTCCCTTAGGAAAAACTCATACGGCTACCGAAAGAAAAGGGAGGACAAGTTCACAGTGAGTTTTCATGATTGTATTCAACTATAATTGGAGTGCAGGGTAACAAGGCAGTGTTATGGAGGTTATATGGAATAGCAGATGAGATAAGCTATTGCCTAAGAACTATGTGAATGAAGATAGCAGCTCATTAAATTCACATTAATTTACTGCATTTGGATATCAGAGATTATTTTCCTGATTTCTGGAATTAAGGGGCAAAACTAAAATTGCCCTTTCATCATTGCAGTTAACTTTTGCCTTCCTGTTGTTTTGTCAGTGTGACTGTTCACATTCGCAGAGGACCGAGTGCCTGAAGTTTGAAACACTTGAGATTTGACTCTCATTCATGTAGATCATGAAAAATATTTTATAGGTCAGGTCATAGAATGCATAGCTAGAATATTAGTTATGGAGTGGTCAATTCTGTTTGTTAAATCTAACAACTCCCCTTGCTTTTTCCCTTTCTGTCCCAACTCTGAGGAGAGGAATAAAATCTAGTTTGCAATATGGACAAAAAGCTGTTGGTTTTGTTTTTTTTCAGGAACCACATTGTCATCTTTGTTATTTATGGAGTGTGTGAGGTAGATTTTTCCTTATGTAATTGGCACAGGGATTTTCAGGACCACTAATGCTTGAAATACTACGATTTTTGTGAACTTAAATTCAAGGTGAATACCTAAATAGTTTTGATGGTTGAAAAGGCTGGTCTGGATAGTGGGTAGAAGAAGAAGAAGAAATACTTGTAGGATTTAGCTCTTTACTTCTTGGCAATTCATTTTTTGCCACACATGGTAAGACCTTATGAAGTCTTACTGGATTATTTTATTACTGATGCTACAGTTTCAAAGTAACATCACTTCTTGGGCTCTGACTGCATCTCAGAGGTCTGGAACAGTTGCATTTATGTATTGGTGCCTCCTGCTGTTGTGTAGCTTAATGGGATGTGGGTGAAAGGAAGATCGGGGCTTTAGAAAGTATGAAAGGGCAAGTGGTTCCTTTTGGCTCTTGACAAACTTGTTAAAGCTAGCGAGTTCAGATTACACATGGGGTTGTCAGTACTTAGTTTTTCTGTGCTTTCAGAGCTACTTGATGCTTTTTCTATCAACTTCCCCTCCCCTTTTTTTTTTCCTCTGAAAGAACAAGGAAGTAGTACAGGAATGACACGTAAATGAATAGAAAGATAAAGGATTACCTAGGACAATTAGTGAACAGAGAGGCTCTTTGTAATCAATTGACTCTAAATATAAAGTTAAAAAACACCTTTCAAAACTGAAAGCACGATTGCTTTGGAGACCTACTGTTCCTTTTTCTCAGCAGCCTGTTTAGTCATGTTCTCTCTAGTCTTTTGACCAACAAAACTTCAGTCTGTAGTGTCCAAAAATAGACCTTCAATAGAGGTGAGAGCAGCTGAATACTCACAGCTGTGAACACAGGTAGCATATTCTGAAGTAAGAGATTGAGGTTTAGAGGCAATGGTTTCAAACAGCGCCAGGGGAGATTCAGGCTGGACATTAGGAAATATTACTTCTTGGAAAGGGTGGCCAGGCACTGGAATGCACTGCCCAGGGAGGTGGTGGAGTCACCGAACATGGAGGTGTTCAAGAGACGTTTGGGTGTTGTGTTGAGGGATAGGATTTAGCTGGGGAGTATTGGTGATGGTTGGACTGGATGATCTTTTAGGTCTTTTCCAACCTTGATAATTTTGTGATTCTGATTCTGTTTGACCCATTCCAACTGTAGAAGCAGTCGAATCTAGGATACTCTTTTGTGTGGTTAGTGGTTAGCATGAAGGACAACACTACAGTGAGTTCTCTTTGAAAGGAATTATGACTGCTTCTCATTTTTAGAAAGAGCACTTGAGGTGGATTGCATGCTTGCTTGAGAAAGTGCATGAACCTTCTTGATCAGTTTGTATCTGAGGCCATAGACATAACACACGTCAAGTAGTTGTCTTAAGTCAGCTTCAGAATTTTATGCAGGTGGCAGCCTAACTTACATTAAGTTTTCCCTGGTCCCTCTAATTTAAGTCATCCATGTATCCTGGCTACTTCTCTCTTAATTTGTCTTTTCAGGAATGTCCATTTAGAAGTATCTAGAAGTAGTATTTATTGCAGGACTTCAGTCCTCTTTAAGAAAACGAAGTGCTGTGGTTTGAAATACTGTTCTAGAAAGGAAAAGTTTCTCACTCAAATCATAAGAGGGACGAAAACATAGTTTTTCCCCACAACCCTTTCATGGGTTATCTGACTTCTCATTTGCAGCCTTCATTGCTGTAATGCTTAAAATCCATGTTGTGCAGGGGATAGTCAGTAGCAGCTTTTAGAGTTGCTGTTGTTCTTACCTCTGTCTGTATTCTTTCCCTACTTCTGAATGACTCACATTTCTTATGACATAAAATGTAGTTTGAGATGGGACCTCAAGGGTAGTTTTGTATCTTCATTGCTCTTCATGAAAAGGAAGAGCATAGAAAGAAAGCAATGCAACACCTTTTCTATTCTATGTTCAGAAGGATTGTTTTCACATTCAGACTGTATTAGCAGTGTACCAGTTACTGTTTTCCAACTCAAGATAAGAATCGTCTTAAAAACTGTTTTGCGTTTACAGTTCTGAAGCAGAGATCTTAGCAGAGATCTTAGCATGGTCGGGACACAGTTTCTTTTTTGGTTAAATGACACAGACAAAGTTACTGGGTAACTTCAGTTAAAGCACATAAAAAAAGGAATTTTAGTTTTTCTATGTAGATAATAGATACAAATCCTTGCAAGCAGTCTTTGTAAGTGGACTTTTGCCTATGATACTCATTTAAGTCTAACTCCTGTAAGTCTTGCACATTTTAACCCAATAATGTATTTTTCCAGGATGTTGTTTTTCCTCTTAGATCTAGTTAGAATAATTCTGTGCTTCAAAAATAATGTTATGCTTATATCTGCATTTTTCATATTGATGAAATTGGATGAAAATTGTCTTCATCTGCATTACAGACAAAGCATGCTATCCTGCTGTTTCTTAGTGTATCTAAACATGATTTAGATTCTCTTTAACTCTTGTCCTTCTGAAAAGTTACCAACTGCACATAAATGGACTTGATATTTTCATTTTGTCGTGGTATCCAACACAAACTGTTTTCCTGTATCAGTATAGCATCTGTCTTGAAGGAAGCATCAGGAAGAAGGCTTAACTATACCATTATTGCTAAAGCTTAAGCATTTGAAATTTTTAAGGCTTCTAGACCATCCCACTTGAAGTATAATGAAATATTTTAAGAGTACCAATGGAAGATGAATGCCTGGGTACTGTGTGCGTTTCTTGGGAAGTGAGGCAGCATGGGCCTCTTTAGGGCCTTGCAGCTATAAATCAAGTGCAAAATGTCATTGAGTCCTATGTCCTTCCTGTCTGTAATCCATTGTGGTAACCTCAGTATGTTATTTCTATTCCAGAGAGGCCAAACACAGTCTCCACCACCCCCAAAACCTCCATCTCCTAGCTTCGAATTGGGTTTATCTAGCTTTCCTCCATTACCTGGGGCTGCTGGCAATTTAAAGACTGAAGACCTTTTTGAAAACAGACTGTCCAATGTGGTAATAGGAACGTCAAAAGAAAGAGTGAGTAGCCAGTGTTCATTTTTATTGGGGAAACAGAATGAACAGAATTTCATACCTCTTGTTTCTTCAAATTTGGTGTACTGTACCTAGAAGAAATTTGCATTTTCACGTGGGTCATGAGAAGTGCAGAAAAGCTTGTCCCTCAAAAAAATAATAAAGGACAGCTGTTAAAATGTTAAAATGCAGCTGCTTTCCACTCTTACCTGAGAATTTGTTGGGGTATTCTTTCTGAGAAGGTGTAGAGTTTGTGTACTACCATAAGTTGATGTTAATCATAGAGATCAGAAAATGAGCTCTTTACTGTTGCTAATGGCCTTTTTGATCACCTTTGTGAACAATGTATGATAAATTTTCTTCCTGTTCGGAAGTTAGACTTGTGGATTGTGTATGAAACGTTTTCAAGTGAAAAACTTCTAAGCTGAAATATAAAGAAGCTGCCTACATAATCTTAGTACACTAGACATCGTAGCTAGAACAATAACTCACATCAAAACAAGCTGGATCCAAGAGTTGTCATGTTGCTCAGTAAGATAAAAATACACTAGAATGACTTGACAATCAAATGTTGCTCTGTAGTGGTAGTAGAAAAGCAGCTGAAAATTAATGTTCTTAGATTTCCTTCTTAGAACTGCCTGTGCCATGCTCATCTGTGTGGGTCGGTATGTTCTTCAACAGGTGATATAACCCTGTGTGCTACAGAACAGTGCAAGCTAAAAAAGCTTATACTGTCTATTTTGCTTGCTCTAGTGTTAACTTAGACAGCAGAAAGACTTTTTTTCTTGGTGCCCAGGGTTGCTGGGGAGGGCATTTGTTGGTAAAGGAAAGGGGAAGTAGCAGGATAGCCTCCATCCAATGGATATCATACAGAGAAGTTATATCTCTTGATGAGAAAAGATGCAGCAACATTCGAAGGCTGTGTTTAGGGGTAATATGCAGAATAGTGCCACGATAAGAGTGCTTTTAACTTAGTGTCAGCCAGTAATCCAGATTGTGATCTGTTCTTGTGATTTGTGCGTGTGTAAATATTTTAACAGCATTATTTATGAAGTGACTTCTCAGCTATTATATTTCAGGTTTTAAACATAATTCCAACACCTACTATTGCTACTACAGTTTAAAGCACACAGTCCCTATGGATCTAGTACTTGCTTTGCACTGTTCTTAATATGATGTGTTTGCACCTATCCCTTGTAAAGGCAGTCTTAATATCAGGCAGACACTGTATACTACCACAATGCACTACCATGTACCATGGTTTCCTTTTTCTGCCTTGCATGAGTTAATGTCTGTACCACTGTGTGGAGGAGAGGGATTGCACTCTTTCCTTGTTGGCATGAATAATGAATAAGATAGCAGTAACTGGCTCCAAAGAGCAGTTGTGCTCTATAAGTAAGGCTAATGCTGGAATCTTGCCAATTTACACAGGGAACTTTTCTTCTTAATCTCAGCAATTTTTATGGTGCATGATGTAAAGTGAGCAGATGCTGAAGTAGATTTATGCAGCTCTACTTTTGTTATAGACCAGCAAGACCTGTGTACAGAAGCAGAGAAAAGTTATGTGCTATGATTCCCAGCAGTTGTTATCCAGACTTGCTATCTTTCTGATCTTCGCTTTGTAGTGCTCTTTTAGTAGCTCTGGGGAATAGGGGCTGTTAATCATCACACATTTTCTAACTGGGGAACTGGAGCTCTGTCAGATCAGGGACTGAGTTTTTTTGGCTTAAAAACAGCATTTGCTTGTCTGCTTCACTTGAACCTGTTCTAACATAAGCATGTAGCTGTGTGTTTCAATGAATTGGAGCCAGAATGCTCAGCAACTTGCAGTTTCAAGCCTTGGAAAATACTATCATAGTGAGTAAACCAACAGAAGCTGTTCTTTTATTTCTAAACTTCTACCTTTTAATGTTCTACTTTGACTTCGGATAAAGCAGGGCTAGATCCAGCGCAGTAATGTATACTGCTAATTTAAGCATCATCAAATGCTATTTTCTTTTCTAGCAGTGACTAAAGGAGTCTGTTTTGTGACCTTTGTATGGTGACTGGCCTTAGGAGGAGGTGGATGGTGTTTTGTTCCTTCTGTGCCTATGTTCTGCCTACCGCTGTTGTCTCTTCTTTCTAGCTTCAATTCCAGTTTTAGAATCAATCAGATCAGAAGCTGTACAAAGCCCAGTGCTGTTTACAAACAAGTGAAATGGTTAAAATGTTAAAAATATTTCAAGCTACATGAAGTCTTATTTTTTCTTCTTTGTGACAATTTAAAGTCATGTGTGTCGTGAATCTATTTGGCCTTTATTTGGAAGGATGATATCACTTGACATTAGGAAAACCTTTTTCAGAGCTACAGAAAAAGCCTCTTCTGCTTGTTAGCAAATTGCAATATAATCATAAGAAAAGGGACTTCTAGGTCATATCCTAGTTTGAAAAAACTTCATTTTCTTTGGATTGTTTGGGTTTTAGCACCAGCTGTTGGTGCTAAAATGATGATTGGTAATGTTTAACTCTAAAATTTTGCAGAAGTCAATTTCTAGTGCATAATGCCAGGAGACTTTTGTTGTAGTAAGTAAACTGTGAGATGTAAACAGATTCAAAGCCTACTTTGTCACCATCATGTGCATAATTCCCATGCTGAAAGAAGTGATTTTGTTATCCAGAGATGTCCCAGGTGGACATATGCTTCAGACTTCTTGTGAAAGAGCCATAGTGTGACTTGTTTCTGAATAATTGTAAGGGGGAAAAAAAAAATAATTCTAGTCAGCATATTGCACTGTTTTGGATCTTCCTTTAGTTAATTTACATTTTTAACATGTAAACTGTTTGCCTGAAAATTAGTGCAATCTGCAAACCATATTAATTGGGAACTGTGATTGCCTTTTCTCTCCTTCAGAACATTAATGTGGATGCAAGTACAAACACTACTCCATCGGGAATTCCTCGCGAGCCACTGCTGCCAGCTGCTTCTACATTGCCCAGGACGTTTGAAAGGTCTCCTTCACCACCCCAGTCTTCTGAGTAAGAATTTAACTGTGTATCTCTAAACATGACTCTCAGTCATTTTCAATTATCAGAAGGCCAAACGTAACACTGTAAACAGCTATTAAAATATTGGGAAAATAAATGTTTTTTATTTAATTTCTGAATAGCGTCACTATAATGATTCAGACTTAAGTCAACAGACAAAAGTTTAGCATTGTATTTTAATCTTGACAAGTATTAAAAAGAAAAATCTTCAAATGTCTTAGTGTCTTGTATTTAGGTAGCCTTGAAGCATAGAGCAACTGCATCATCCTGTGGGTAGTATCACTGTCCTCACAATGAAGTTTTCAGTAAGACTTGATTTGAAATCTGCAAGTCATATTCAAATGTCTGAGTAACAGGAGTAAAATAACTGCCAAATGCTATTAGAATGTCCCAAATAGTAGATTGTGTCAAGTTCCATGCTAACTTCTATTTGTTTACAATTTGCTAATATTTTTAAAAGCAATGCTAATCATTGCTTTTCATCGATCAGTCAAGCTGTAACTTGCTAGCATACTCTAATGTTGTAGTTATAGTCAAATACAGTTCTAGAGCCTTTCTTAGATTGATCATTTGTTCTCAAGTTTCAGTTCTCTTGACTTTGTTCCTGCTGGATGCTTTACAGGGACACCAAGGTTGTGGATAAACAGCAGAGAGAGACACAGAGTACAGAAAGGCTTTCTTCTTCCACACTCAGTACTGCATGTAAATCAGTACAAGTCAATGGCGCTGCCATAGTAAGTGATCTTATTATTTCACATTCTCTTAATGATCCAGTTTGATGCCTTTAACAGAATATTGCTTCTATTGCTATCCAGTGCTGCTAAATCGTAAACCAAGAATCCTTAAGTCACAGCCTAACCTTGTGATTTATTGCACAAGTATTAATAAACCCTAAAGTGTTGCTAAAAACAGAGCTATGTCAAAAATCAGTCTATGATAATGGCCTGTGATTATAGTAGTTCTGCAATTAACAGCGCAAAAAATATTCAAGATTACTTGTGATGAAGTTCTCGCTGAACGCTCCTCTTACTCGGAAGTAACCTCTAGTTAGAAGTATTAATATATTTTTGATATTTAAGCTGAAGTGTTCATGCTCTTTCAGTTGTTCTGGAGTTTACTTGAATTGGAATTTTTGTTCTATCACAGTATCCCATTTTTCTGGAATACTGTGTTGTATTTACCTTGTCTCTTGCTCCTGTTTTCTGTACTACTTCTGTAAACTTCATATTCAAACTCTATCTGCATATTTAAGTGCAGTAGTTGCTTATGACAAAATATTTTACCTTTCATGAGTTAAATGATTTTTCCTCTGGAGGCTTTATCTCTGCTGTCCTGTTTGCTATTGGTTTCACAGGAACTGCGAAAACCTAGTTATGCAGAAATTTGCCAGAGAACAACTAAAGATCCTCCTACATTGCAACCACAGAAAGAACAGAAGCCAAACACTGTAGCATGTGGGAAAGAAGAAAAAAAGCCCACGGAAACAATAGAGAAAAACAGAGAACCTCCTCCTGCAAAGTCACATCCAGGACAACCCAAAGACCAGAGAAGACAGTCAGGACGCAGATCGTCCCCTCCAGCTGTTGGCAAACGCTTAAATAAAGAACAGAGTACCCCTCCAAAATCTCCTCAGTGAAACTGGCACCTGGGAGGGATTCAAAGAGGTCTGCTTCCCACAAATTAAACCCATGTTCCCACTAAGATACCTGAGAATGAGTTGCTGGTTAGGAGCTTGCAGTGATACTAGGCATATAACAATGCCTGCAAGTTATTTTTCTGTGAAATACTTTTTCCCCTCTTGAACAAACATTCTATTTTTTCTGGATATTTCTGGATAGTTGTTCTAAACCTTACATTTAGGTTGGTGCTTAATTGGAGGTGAAGCATAGTGTGATTATTTTTTTCAGGATGTAAAATATTTGTCTTTAAAAAAAAAAAAGAATCAACTTTTTATTAAGCCTCTCTGTGGCTGTGTGAGTGCAAGCTCTGTATAGTGAGTTTTTTCTAAACTGTTAAGCAGAAATGTGCTGCTGCAATATTTTTAATAAACTGGTCTGCAAGTACATATCTAAAGTGTCCAAAAGACTGATAACGGCAGCTAGTGTGTAGAGTGCAAGAAGTAGGTATATTTTACAAATTAGTATGTGACCTTCATTTTTTTTTCTTGGGCTGCTGTACTAAACGTCAGCAAATGAACTTGCACTTTTAGGTTAAACAAGTAGTTGTATCTAGCATTTTTAAACACCTAATCTCTTTTTGATGTTTTGCACACACAGAATGAATCCCACAGAGCACCATGGCAGTCTTTCTAAACACTTCCTTATTTTGACTTACTGCAAGCAAGTAACCATCTTCTCACTCCAGAATAAAACGGATATTATAATTTGCAAATACAAAGCACATTGTGAATAGAAAGAACTAAGTCTGTGAGCTTCTATGGTGGTGAAGCCTACTAGTGGATGTTATCAGGAGAAAGCAACTCTAGCCTTCTTGTGATAACCTTAGCTTCCCTGTGCTTGTAAGGGAGTTAACTGAGTCAGCGCTGTACGTTCTGGTTACCCCTGTGCTCTGTGTAGACTTTTTCTTTTTTAAATTCTGCCCCAAGTGCTCTTTGAAAGAGTTCATATCTTAGTCAGCTTCGTGTTGACGCCTTCCTGTAACTACAAGCATTGGCATACAGATTGAAATTTTTCAAGACGTGAGATAATGGTGTTTGTTTTGTGTGGTGGAGGAAGAGATCCCTGATATTTACCTCTGGGATGAGGTTTCTCACACTTATTTACTTTAGAAGTGATGCGCTTTCTGAAGGACAAGGATGCACTAAATTAGCAAGTTTCTAATAAAGTTGAATATAAATTATTTTTGTTTCAAAAATGCCTAAAGCTTTTCTTTAAGTGTTTAAACTGCAGGAAGTTCAGACTAAACTCATTCCTGCTGACTATGACAGTACAGTTTATTCCACAAAAATGTTTATTTAAACAACTGATTTTTTTAAGAATTATTTCCATCCAATATTTAAAGACTTGAATTTTATTTAAACTTGAAAATGACTTTGCCTTAACTTTTGTACAAGACAGCTTAGAGTTAATGAGGTCTGACCCCATTGAGGGTTAGCGTGAGTGGAATACAGAATTACTCAGTTACAGTATGTATCTATTGTCACTGGTCTTACTGGGTAAACATACTGTAGTACAGGAACTAGCAGCAGTTTTTGTAATATACCTTAAAGATCTTAAACAGTTGATCTTTTTCAGATTGTTGAAAAATCTGTAAATGCAAATAGTCAATACTGTATTAAATATGTGCACTTGGAAGTGTGTGCTTTGCTTGTACAGTTGTAAATAATCAGAACATATAAAAAGGTACCCTAAAGAAAAAATCTGATAAAAAATTATTGATATTATAAATGTTGCTGTTGAGCTGGATGTAGATAAACTAAATGTTGTGGTTTGAATATTACTTTAATTTGTTGTTTTTTCTTTTCCTTATTTTATTCTGGTGTGCTGAACTGACTCTGCCTCTTCACTGCAAAAGGGAAATGGAACGAAAGTCTTATTTGAAAGCCCTCGAGTGTTTTCCGAACCCTCTAAAAAGTGATTTAACCAATTCAGAAATGTTCTGCAATGTAAATAGTGAATCTTAGCAGTGAAGCTGTAATTTTAAGTCATTAATAAAAAATGAAATGGAATTGGGAAAAAAAATTTAGACTGCTAAGAAAAATATACACGGAAGCTTACTTGTCTGCTTTCAAGAATATCAGTGCTTTCCTCCGCGTATGATTGATAGAACTGTAAAGTAACTCTAGAGGTAACTTCTGACAAATTTCCTGTTAGGAGCATCAATTGGTAACTAGTTGACCTTTAAATCCAGCCTGTTGTATGCTGCGGAATTGGTTGAAATAGGGCACGCTGGAACCCATTGATTTTCCTTGTTTAAAAAGCACACTTTGTGAATACTGTGGAAGGAGATAGGACTCTTGACAACATCACTAAAACAGCTCAACTAGTTCTGTCATTGGATTTTGATGCGCTTATCCTTTCCCCGGTGGCAGTGAAAGTGGTAGCTAGATTTGTGTATGGTTAAGGCTGGCTGTATGGTTCGTTTTGTTTGTCTGCTGAAAGTGAAGGGCTTACCAGCTGCAAACAATCACAAGTGGTTACTTACAGACTGTGTACAGCTAGTCATAATGCTCAACTGGTACATAAGGTAATCTCTTGAGACCAGCAGGATGTGTTGTGCTGTTCTAATGTATTCTGCTGCCATTTGTGCTAGGTCAATACACTGTAATTACTGCTTACCCAGCAACAATCTGTTGCATCGAAAGTTTAAATCTTTCTCTGATGTGGTTTTTATAGCTTTTTAAAAAAAAGAAAAAAAAAAGAAAAAAGAAAAAAGAAAAAAGTGACATGCCAAATAGCTGTGTAATGTACAACTTATCCTACTGCATTTTACTTTGGAGATTTTTTTTCCACTCAATGACAAAATGGAGTTTTCGGAATGGAGTTGTGAAGTTGCATGCAGACTGTTGCTACAGTGTATAGCGATGTAAAGATGTGGCTTTTAAATGGAAAAACCTCCCAAAAGCAGTAGCTGAGTTAAAGGTCTAAGGATACAATAATTAAAATTGGCATTTTACCTTGTAGGATTATGTGGTGCTGCTTTTCATTTTGGAAGCAAATTAAATGGGATCTGAGACTCTTCAAGGAATGAAAAGAAAATAAAACCAACAAAAGTTGCTTTTTAAACTTAAATCTTGTTTCAGACCAGACCCTGCTGACATTTGTCACTTGCCACGTGGCAATGTTTTATGTTGCTGCATTATCCTTTTAAAGACTTGAGCAGTTGTCACAGAAAGACCCTTGTTTGAGTGTGGTGCAGTGTATCACAAGCAACAGCTGACTGTAATGGTGCATACCTATCTCTCTGTATCTCCTTCAGCTAGTACAGTTAGGGATTTCATGTGCTTTGTAACCTATTACACTAATAGCAGCAGACAATCGAAGATTTCCAAGGAGACCTAACAGCTGCCAATTCGTGAAATACAAGTGTAATATGGAAGCCTTCTTGAGGGTTTTTGTTTTTGTTCTTCTTCCATTAAGACTGGAATCAAGCTTACATGTAAACTATCAGTAATTTAAGTTTCCTTTTGTGTCATAAAATGTAAAACTGTCTAATTTGAAAAAAAAAAATGTAGGTTATGAAAAATAAAGATTTAGGCACTGTTGAATTCCTGATTTTTTTTAATTAAACCTTTCTTCAGTAGTTCTTAATTATGCTTTGTCTTTTGCTCCCATTTTTGGAACTTGCATATTTCTGATTTTGGGGGGAAAAAATGCTTATTGTCCTGTTCAGCACAGCTGTTGCAATCATCACCTACAGCTATGTAGCAACAGAAACACCTGTAGTATGACTGGTAGAGGCAGCAGTACCTATTTGTGTGTGCTGAATACGATTAACTTGAGGGATTAAAACGGGGGAAAAAGCAGGAGCTGAGGTAATGTTCTGTTTGCTGAGGGTTATTGTCTTTGTTAGTGGTTTCTTTGGAATCTTCAGTAAGGTCCTGACTTGATCTTAAGCATGCATTGTGAAGTTTGGGTTAGGGCTGTCATTGCTTGAATCTGGAAGCATCCTGGCATTGTGGCAGGTTGCGCCTCCAGGAAGGAATGGACACCTGTTTTGGAAATACTCATAACAGGTTCTCTCCTTCAGACTTGCATTTCATTCAGCTATATCTGATCAGGTTTAACAACAGACAGAAGTGTGAAAGCTCTAGCAGTTATTTGTGTGCATTTAGGGAAGCATCACAGTATTATTTCCAGGCTGAATGTTGTGTAAGCTTCCATTCAACACTGACTGCTTGCTGCTTACATTTTTCCCTGTCAGCCCAGCAGAATTGCTGGTGTACATCAATTCCTGATGCATGGGGCATTGCAGGCTTCTCCATGTTAGAGAAGTGCAGAATGTCAGTTGAACGTTGGGATTTGGACATCATGTGGGTTACAAGTAGCTGAAGACAACCAGTTTCCTATTACTTAACAGGTAAAAAATGTGTGGGCGTTTGTCAGAAATGCCAGTTGCCACAATACAATTCTGGCTCCTTGGGACCATCCCTGCCTTGGCAGAAATTGGGGATTGATCTGTTCACACAGCTCGGGTGGCACCTGCTTTGTGCTGCTCTCCCCAGTACAAAGCGAGGGCTTACTGATGGCTGCACCAGTGTTTGGACAAACAGTTCTTCCTGCTGGGCATGAGGAGACATAACGAGTGGGGAAGATCATAGGTAGCTGAGTATCCACGTTGTGTTTACTGTCTCAGAAACTGTGACTTGCCACTTCTTGATGCCGAGGCTTCTTCAAAACTTTAGAAAATGCAGGAAAACATTTAATGACATTCTTTTACTTCATAAAGTCCTGGAAAGCTGTTCTGTTGATTGTCATGGCCTGGCCTTTATGGGCTTCATGGCTTGCGGCGGGAAGTGGTTTCAGCTAACAGCTGGTGGCAGTGATGTTACCACATGGCCTCTGCTGTTGAAAGAGCGAGCTGCAGAGCAGTGCAGAGCCCTGGTGTGACCCAGTTAAGCAGCTGAGTCACTGCACCACGGAAACTTTAGGTAAGGATGTACACCTTACAATTCACTGATCAACGTAAGTGGATCATAGAGCAATTCTGTAGGCCTAATGCATGGGGTGCTGTTATTGAATGGCAGTGCTAAATGAGCATAGCCAGTGCTGCTGGTGTGGAATTGCTGGCCTACCTGCCTACAGTGGCCTGCCTTCATCAGCTGCTTCACATGCCATCAGCTCACCTTTCAGTCTGAAAAGAACCAAGAAAAATCCTTCCAGAATGTGCCAAGCTGTTGTCTCACAACCGTGGTGGTGGTTGGACTACATCATTGTGGTGGTTTCTTCAGTGTTAATGGTTCTATACAGACTTGCCTGTGTGTGTGCTGTTATCATACCCTACGGGAGTGTATAAGGTCATTTTTGAGCCTTGTTTTCACAGAGGGGAGAAGAAAGGAGGAGAAAAGGTTAGGTTTTTGCTTTACTGGCTGTTCTTATAGATAAGCTGTAAATATGTCAGGAATCTGATTAATGATGGCAGTCTATCAGACTCCTGTGTGTTGTCACAGCAGCTTGGGGAGCAGCTCAGGTGTTCCTAAAATGGAGCATGGTGTGTGTGTTGGAGCAAGAAAGGTTGTGACCGAATTGCTCCCCAATCTATTAAATTCTCATGAGTTTGAAGAGTGAATTGCTCCATGTGCTTGTTATACATGTATGGAGTGGGAACCGTTCTGTGGTGTGATAGCTTTCCATCCCTCGTGCTGCAGGCAATTGTTTGCAGAGCAGTAAATCTGCCACAGCTAAGGGTGCTCTGAGGAAGGAGGGATAAATGGCTGAGTTTAATGATGTAAAATATGCTGAAGCTGGAAAGGTCTATGAAACCCATGTGCGAAGGTGGAGTTACTGGTATCTAGTATGTCTCCAGTGACTTCCAAAGCAGGAGCTGTATGCACAGTGTATGCAGTGAGATGTGTCCTCTTTCTAACAGGACACGTAAGGGTTTTTGTCATTTTCCCTCTCCTGGTATATTTTCCTCTATTGATTCAATTTTGTCACTCTTAAGAGTCATATCGCTTGTGGAAGGTGACAACTGATCCTTGCCCCTAAGAGTTACACTTATTTCCAAAATACAATAGGCTCAGCATCTAGAAATATTTAGGTTTACTTGTTCTGCTGTGTTTTCTTTTTTTTTAATCTTTGAGTATTTATGCCTATTTCTCCATTTGTGTTGTTTGTTCTGCTGGAATCTGTACTCCCTTCGCACTGGCAAATGCTAGCTCCAACTTGTCTAACAACTCATGGTGGTGTTGAGAGGAGATCCTGCCTTGAAGAGGAGACAAGAAAGAAGTGCTGGAAGCACACACATGTAACCAATTTGCTCCAATGAAGTGATCACTTGGGCTGGCGATCAACAGCCTCCTTGATTGCAAATATTGTTAAAATAAATCTTCATCTTTTTGTTTAAATGAGCTCTTCTCATGAAGGTCTACATATAGCCTGTTGGGGAAGCATTGCTGGCATCCTGTGTTCTGATGCATGCTTTTATCCCTGCCTAGAAAACCTAAAGGCAGCAGCACTGGATTGGTCGTGTGGCAGTTAAGTGCCAGGCTTAATCCACTGAATGTGAAAAATCAGTTGAACAAGAGGCTCTTTGTAATTGGACTTCAGTTCTGATATGGTCCAGGTCTTCAGCCTGGGTGATCTTCAGAGGTTCTCTAACCCCAGCTGCTGGCTGGGAGGGAGGTGATAGGAAAAAAAACTAATCACACTGGGTACTGAATAATGCCATCCCTGGTAAGCACCAGTGCACTTCTTCAGAACCCTCTGGGGAGATTGTTTGACTCCTCTGCTCTAGTTCAGTAGCTCTTCTCCTTTAGTTTCTGGTGTAGGTTTTTTTCTACTACGTTGTGAAAAAACATGTTTTGTTTTATTTTTACTAACCATGCTTCAAAGATGTCAACGGGTGTGTGATAAAGGTAAAATCTTCTAAAGAATGTATTACTAAATGCTTATTTTTAAGGCATCTGAATTGACCAGACCTGAAGAATCACTACAATTTCTATTGAAAATGATAATACTTTCTAATAATATTATTTCCCCTGGAGGGTGCTGCTTTTAGTTCATTAATTCTTACTGCTCTAATCTGGTAATCATAGGCAATAGAACTGCATTAATCATATAGATCAGAAAAAGCCACTGAGACCATTCTAACTGTTAGCCCATCACCATTATGCCCACTCTTCTCCCTGTGCTGAGTCTGTTTAGCCCATGCTGATAACATAGGAATGGTTTCCCTGTCCTTACCTCAACCCTTGAGCCCTTTTCTCCTTCTGTACTTAGGAGGAGGGGGAGTGAGAGCAGCTGTGCTGAGCTGCGGGTGTGAAACCACTGCAGCTCCACAACCACCTTCAACTGCTTGGCAGGATTGCTTGGGATATCCAAATGTATTCTGACTTCATTCCACATCTGTAAGAGCTGTTCTTGAAGGTGATTAGGTTGATGGTATGAGAAAGGGTGAAAGGCATTTGTATTCAAAATAACAAAAATTGTCAGTGGCCATTTGCACTGGGAGAAGGTGCAGGTGTCCCTGCTTTGTGATGCTTCACTCTGCTGTTTGGCCATCAGCACTGCTTCTGGGCTTCTGCATCTCATAGAGCACCAGGCCTCAGCTCCTGAGCACCAAAGGGATGCTGCACTACTGGGTAGCAGTGGGAACTGGGCATTGAGGGCTGGATATAAAGTTGAGGAGGTCAGAAATGAATGTGGTTGGCAGCTGCAGATGTGTTTTATGGAGCTGAGTCCAGTAATGGCTGCTGTAGCCAAAATGGTGATGCAAAGCAAAGGTTTTGCTTAAAGCAACACAGCAGAGGGCAGGGAAAACTGAGTTTTGTGCCTGGAAGTGGGAACAGCTCAGACAGGTGATTGGTGCTTAGTGGACACAAGCACTTTGATTGCAATGCTTCTCCACTAGATGTGCAAGAAAAAATTACTTTCCACTACTGGTTATAATGTCCTCCCATCCTTCCCCCAAAGCTGCCATGTCAGACCGAGCTCAGTGTGTATAAAACTTCTGAGCAAATGACACCAGGTTTGCCTTGTAAGAGTTAAATGGGAAATTATCAGGCTGTTATCTGCTAATACAGCATCAAAGAGCAAGGAATGCACATCTAATATGAAGAAATTAAGTTATAAGCTACTAGGCAATGGTTGGGGCTTGCAGCCATACATAAATTTAATTGTCTACTTAGTTGATGGAGATGGGATCAATAGGCAGCAGGGGCTGGGAACTTGTTTCTCTGCATCTTGATCTGCTGAACGTGGATCCCATGGTTTGATCTGCTTAAGGAGCTCTTCAGGCTCTTCTGAAACATGAGGGCACCAATACAGTGCCGCTACAGACATCTCAGTCTGACTGTCTTGGTCCAATGATTCAGCTCCACTCTTGAAAAGGGCTCTGATATGCTTTATTCATACACACAGCATATTTTTTAGTGACTGTTAATAACTGACAGTCTTTGGAAATGCCTGCAGGCCATAATATGGCTTTAGATTTGCTGTGAAATATTTTCCTAGATACAGATTTAGTAAAAGCTGTAGAATCATAGGCTAATTCTGGTTCTGAAGAGATCTTATGAGGTCTTTGAGCCTTTTGCTCAAAGCAGGATCAGATGAGACTACTAGTGGCTCTTGAAAACCATCCAAGCCCCACCCATTGTAGTGACTTCTGCACTGCCTCATAGTGTTCTTTATTTGGAGGCACAGACGTGGACCCAGTGCTGTCTGCTACCTGCCTCCTTGCTGTTTTCCACACAAAGGTTGGTAATCCTAGATGTCCCTTGTATTTACAGAACTGCAGATCTAGAGACCATAAGGGTACGCTTCCTTCAAGCGGCAGAACAGGCTGCCCATGGAGGTGGTGGAGTCACCATCCCTGGTGGTTTTCAAGAAACACGTGATGTGGCACTGAGGGATGTGGTTAGTGGGTGTGTGGTGGTGATGGGTCTGCGATTGGACTGGATGATCTCAATGGTCTTTTTCAACCTTAACGACTCTATAATTATAAGTGAGGCACTGTGACTGCTTGCAACCATGATCATCTACTGCAGAGCTGCTGAGGGTTTATTTTCTTGTGCCTAGAGGCTGCTATGAGACAGTAAACATTTGAAAGCACAGATTGTCTCAGTGTCCAAAAAAAAACAAACAAACCACAAAAAAAAACCCAACAAACTGTAGGAAGGACTTCAGGAAATGGCTGCTCTGATGACTTGTTCTTGCTCTCTCCATGACAAACGTTGTTTATGAAGTTTTTTTCTCTGATAGAAACCAACTTCCCAAGCCATCTAGCAAAGGGCAGGCAGGGAAAAGCTAAGAAAGTCTTGAAGAATGAGGATTTTTTTCACTGCGGGAAGGATTTCAAGGCAGCATTCACCCCTGTGTGAAGGTAGTTGGGCTGGCAGCAAGAGGTGCATTTGCTGAACATCTGTCTTTCCCAAGCAGAGCTGGCTCCAGTGGGATACTTCATTGACACTGAAGCGGGAGGGCTGTTCTCTGTTGGAGCTTTAAAATCTGCTTTATAAAAAATAACATGGAAGCAGTTGAAATGTGAACTGTAGCTAAGTGCCTCAGCTGGTAAAAGAGAAGAGAGAATGTGATTTATGATGCCCTCAGTGTTTTGACGTTTATTTCAGGAGTGTGTATTGTAGAACCAAAAGACTGTATCTCTTCAGCCTTAAGAGTGACTTTTGGCCAAATATGTATGGTAGTAACTTAACACTTCTAACTTTGCTGAATGGAGAAGTTGCTTTCTCAGAGTGTTTCTCAAGGACCAGGAAATTAGCCCTGTCTTATAAATACACTTCCACTGCACTAAAACATTGACAAATGCAGTGTAGCCATTCTAAACTAATTTGTCTTAAGTGGCTCAGTTTATCTGAACTTGGTCATTTGGATGTGGCTCAGCTGTCCAAAGGAAATCATCTGGATGCCTTCCCCCATACTTGCACTCACAGTGCTCTGGGACTGCATGAAGGAGGGCTGAGCTAACCCAGCTGAGCTGGTGGCTCTCAGCACCACGAGGTCAGTTGCTGCACACTGCCTTGCCCTGGTGGCAGCAAAGCCCAGAGATCTGTGAGGAAAGTTTTCTTTCAGGAGAGTGTTTTTCAAAAGAGATAGCCATCAATGTCACTACATCCACTAAGTGCCTCTCAATCATCTTTATTTAAGTCCATCTTTTAAAAGAAGGAAAGAAAAAGTGGATTAAACAGAGCTAACACATTTTCTTGCTGGTTGGAGGATACTGATTCAGTATTATCAATGTCAATTCTATGTAGCTATGCAATCTGGTTTTTCCTTAGTAAGAAATCTGTAAGAAAAGATTCATCAGATCCTTTTGTATATTTCACAATATTTAAAAGATTTTCTGGTTACAAAAAATACTCTGGCACAAATTCAGTGGCAGCCTGGCAGCCCAGCCATCCCCTCGTCTCCCATCTCCACACTCTCTGTGCTGCTGCTGCTCCTTGCTCTGCTCTGTTGGAGGCCTGAAGTGAACCATCCACAAGATGTCAGCTTCCACTCAGAGAGATGCCGACACCATTTGCAGTTCATGATGCAGAAGTCATTTAAAGGCACGTTGCAGAGAGCCCTGCACTGCGTTCACATGAGCAGATATCTTAATGACCACTGTGTACCATACTGCCTATTGCTGGAGAGACAAAGGCTGTATTGTGAAAGCTTTAATCTAGTAGAGATAGGGCCAAGTATCTCTCTGTTGTAGCGTACCATGCGGCTGGGAGTAGAGCATAGCAGTTTTCCATCTAGATTAAGGTTTGGGGGTGCATTGGTTTCCTAAAGCTGAGAGGTAGAAATTATGTTTCCAGGTTAGGTGAGAGGGAATAGCAGCTTTCCAGTAGCGCAGAGTACACCTGGATCTGTGCTTGTGTGCATACAACTGTCTAGGGTTGGTGGCTCAAAACAACTCTCTGGGGTAGCTTCAGTCATGGGGCTTTATGGACTGACAAACTTGGGCTTGAGTTGCAAGGTGACGTTCATCTTGGAACAGGGATTTTGGGTTTCCCACAACAGCATTTGGGCTGGTGTGACGAGAGGATTCCTGTTACACCAACCTGGGTTTACGCAAGGAACAAGCTTCAGCAAGGCTGCAGTTCCTTTAACTGTTGTAGCCCACCCTGAGAGGATGGGCACCATTACTTGTAGAAACAAAGCATTTAGGAATTTCAATGTCTTTTTGGATAAAATAATTTTCTAAATAATCTGTGCAAGCTTGAAATGCTGGATCTATGTGCTTATGTACCTCAGTAATTCATCTGAGGCTTTACAGTCTTTCCATATCTGATCATTAAGATTTCCAAACCTTTCCCTGTAGAGTTGCATATTTTCACAGCATGAAAATAGTTTAATAAATGCCAGTGGAGGGGAGGAAAAAAAAAAAAAAAAAAAAAAGCTGGGCCTTCGCTGGTGAGGGATAATGCAATGAGTGGTGAAGGACTCGCTGTGGGAGCTGCTGCCTGGGTGTCTGTGGCATTCATTATGCAGCTGATCCAGATCATGCTGGTTCCTTCTGGCCTTCGGTCTACACATCTCTGCAGAAACACCCCCTGCGCCTCTCTCTCAAGCAGATGGCTGGGCAGATGAAGAGTAGAGATGTGCTACTTCAGCAAGTGCCTTGATGGTGCCAAAAATTTTAAGCAGTGAGTTGGAGGGGGGGGGAAACGTGCAATAAAAGTGCAGCAGAACAGGCTGAGTCTTCCAAGTAAGGAGCTCTGGGCTGAAAGGATGCGCAGGATGGCAAGTGGGGTGGGAGCAAGCTCTGCAGAGTGGTAGATCAACTCCAACTGAAGGAAAAGGAGGAAATGGAGAAGTGTGGCCTCGTGTGAAGGCCTGGGCTGGCCCCTGCTGTGCTGGGCGCGTTGCTGATCTCTCACCAATACGGGTGGCGGGGAGTTGGTACTGCAGCCATATGTTACCTGAGGATAACACCACCACTCGAGAGTCCCTTTAACTGCTGTGGCACAAAGGACATGTAAACATCCCAGACAAGTGTGAATTTTGTTCCGTCAGGTGGGAAAATTGAAGTGACAGGCAAGGGAGCTGAGAAGAGGGCTGTTGGTTGGGATCACAGTGATTTTAGCCACATCTAGCAGAAAGAAAAGGATACTGACAGGTCAGGGGGGAAACGGGGATACAGAAGGGCTTTATATCAGCTGAGAGAGGAAAGCCCTGCGTAAGTGCTTTAACACTGGGTTTTGTCATGGAGGTGGGAGGACGGTGACTTACGTCCAGTTCCAGGACTCGGAGCGGCAGGGGAGGCGATGTCTTGCATAAGGCACCATCAGCACTTTAAACCAACGTCCATTAATAAATACCACAGCACTGAAAGCATTCTGCTGCTTATCGGCATGAGGGGAGCAGTGACCTTTCCACTCTCTTCTCCTCTCCCTGGGAGCCTGATGGGCTGCGATAACCCACTTAGCAGGCGTGTGGGCGGCGGGTGGTGGCGTCAGAGTGACGAGGAGGCCCTGCTCAAGCCATCTCCTTCGTGCTACATTACTCTAAAAATAAATGCTGCCTCACGTCGGGAGCTGCTGGCTGTGCCTGGGCTCCGCACGGCTGCTCCTCTCCCTGGTGTCTGTCAGAGTTGCTCTGTGGCAGCTGATGCAGCTTCTGAAACCTCTGAGGCACTGGGGAGGACGGTTTTGTATGGCAGGGAGCTCTGGGGCTGTCATCAGGGGGATGTCAGCGATGAGGGCACCCACAGCAAGCAGCTCTTCAGGGGGCTGAGCTGGAGAGCAGAATTTGCCTGATCCTAAACAGGCACTGCTGGTGATGAGCTGTGAGGTGTTCGCAGCACATCCGGGGCACAGGTGAGTGGATCCAGGCTGGCGTATATTTGCTGCAGTGTTGGTGCAGGCACGCAGCTGGCAAAGTACAGCCATGGGGCTTATTTATGCGTGGTGGTTGTAGGATGGTGTTGGATCCCTCATGAAGTCCCACCCGCAGTACTGTGTGCATGTCTGGAGGCACCAGCACAAGAAGGATGTGGAGCTGTTGGTGTGGGTATAGAGGAGGGCCATGAAGATGCTCAGAGGGCTGGAGCACCTCTCCTGTGAAGACAGGCTGAGGGAGCTGGGCTTGTTCAGTCTGGAGGAGAGAATGCTCGTGGGAGACCTCATGGCGGCCTTCCAGTACTTCAAGGGAACTTACAAGCAGTCAGCTTTTTACGTGGGTAGATAGCAATAGGACAAAGGGGAATGGTTTTAAACTAAAAGAAGGAAGATTTGGGTAAGATGTGAGGGAATTTTTTCACTGTGAGGGCGGTGAGGCGCTGGCACAGCTGCCCAGAGGAGCTGGGGATGCCCCATCACTGGAGGTGTTCAAGGCGGGGCTCTGTGCAGCCTGAGCTGGTGCCTGATGTAGTGGTTGGCAGCCCTGCCCACAGCAGGGGGTTGGAACAGGATGATCTTTGAGGTCCCTTCTATCCCAAGCCATTCTATCATTCTCTGCAGTATGCACAGCTCTGCTGCAGAGCTGAGGCACCAGGCAGCAACAGGGGTACCTGGGCTGGGTCAACAGCTCTGCTGGTCTGGCCACTAGTCTGGAATACCCCTCTGTCTGGGGACAGGGAGGTCAGGATCAAATGCTTTGGCTGTGCCAACTAGCTGCAAGGTAACCTATCTTAAGGAATTTTTCCTCTACCAATTTATTCATTTGTAATTTTGCTTTGAAGTTCCAGCAGCTTTATTCTTTCCTGAGAAATTGCACGCTGAGGGAGCAAAGAGCCAAATAACTTGCTGAAATCAATAGTGGCAGTCTGGTTTCTGCAAACATAAACATAAGAAGTTAACGAGAACAAAATAGAACATAAAACCCAGGAGGACAATGTAAGAAAAACACACATGCCATCATCTCCCTTGCTCTCCTTGTGGCTCAGAATTGCCCACTTTGTCTCCAGGCTCGTGGTGGGATCATCCAGCCTGGGATCTGTCCTGTGTGTCTGACACCTGCTGGGGTGGAAGGAAGATGGAGCCAGGAATTCCTCAGGGGATCCAGCAAACAGATGCAAGGGGCAATGGGCACACACCAAAACATGGCAAATTCCAATTGAAACATGAGAAACAGCTTCTTTTTTTTTATGATGAAGATAGTCAAGCCCTGCAGCAGGTTGCCCAGAGAGCTTGTGGAGTGTCCGTCCTTGGAGATATCCAGAACTTGACAGGATGTGGCCATGAGCAAGGCCGTATGACCTTCTGGCACACAAAAATGCACATCTTTTAGTAGGCCCTTCTAGTGCTTTTTTCCCTTTGAAGACCCCCCTATTGACCATTGTTGGGTGAAGAGGATGCCTTACCTTAATTCACGTGCAATAAAGTGGCATTTTATCTTTAGCTATATGAGTTAGGGGTGAACTAAAGAGGAGCTTTTTTTCTTTACATGGGTACTTTATATAAGTACACTGACTTAACTCAGCGTCACCCACCTGGCTCTTGAGACCAGAACTCTTTCTGACAGAGGCAGCTTTAAGTCATCCAAACCGTGCCTGAAATTTTCTAGTGCCAGGTTTCCAGGTGAGTTCAGGCCATGGCATATTGCAGTAAAATTGTGAACATTTTCAAAATCTGATACCATAAGAAGACACAACTAGCTGGAAAAAGAAGCATGGAGCATTGTGGGGCCAGAATTTGAGGACATCACTGATTTCATCAAAATATCCTCTTGTATCGCTCTACAGAAACAGCTGCTGTAGGAAATCTTCATATTTCATAGCTTCTTCCCACGGAGACTACACCAGACTGTATGATGTACTAAGAGTTGTAGGAAGCAAAAGGACAGAAATTCTTCCAGAGCCTCAGTTTCAGTGTTGGAAGATAGGTCTTCCAGGCCCCAGAGTGAAGTGGAGGGCGTTTGGTTCTCTTGTCTTTTCTCAGTACCAACATCAGAGCCAGCTCCCCGTGCTTTATTTGAAGCTGCAGCGCTGTGTCCTCCGACACATCCCTGCAGCTGCCTACCTGTTGTCCTGGGCAAACACCAGGATGCCAACCCTCAGAGTCACAGAGGAGTTTGGGTTGGAAGGGACTTTAAAAATCTTTTGGTGCAGGAGTTTAGATCAGAACTTGTCACCACGTGAGGCTGAGCAGCTCATTGCCTTGTAGGGTGAGGAGTCTTTGACCTTGATATTCCCATAGTAACACGCCAGCAAATTCACACCAAGTTTCCAAAGTGTCTTGATGAGGATTCACAGGAGTAATAGATCAAACTCAAGAATAAGCATCATGAAATTGAAATTGAGCAGTTATGCAAAATATACATAATCACAACATGTCCTAGCTTTTTTTAGCAATAGGATGAGAGGAAATGTCCTCAAGTTGCACCAGGGGAGATTCAGGTTGAATAGTAGGAAAAATGTATTCTTCAAAAGAATGGTTGGGCACTGGAATGGCCTGCCCAGGGAGGTGGTGGAGTCACTGTCCCTGGAGGTGTTCAAGAAATATTCAGATGTGATAGCGAGGGACATGATTTAGTGGGGAAATACTGGTGGTAAATGAACGGTTGGACAGGATGATCTTGAAGGTCTTTTCCAACCTTGGTGATTCTATGATACTGTGATTCTCTTCAAGGGGAAGATGTTTGAAACTTTTTTTGTCAAGAGAAAAGATAGGAAGGAAAGCTTGTTAGGTCATTCCTAAATTCTCCCTCTGAGCCTGCAAGAGGTACACGGAGGAGGAAGGCGGCAAGGATGGGAGTGACCAGGATCACAGCTATTTGGGGATACTGTTGGTGCCCACAGCAGCTCTTGGGGAGCCAGCAGAGCTGGAGGGACAACTGCAGTGGAGGTGTCATCCATGATCCACAGGTACTGGGATCACAGCCCTTTTCCCTTAGCAGCATGCTGAGGGTCTCATTTCTTGCGACTGATGCAATGACAGAAATGTGGCTTTTTCCTTACACCTTGCAGAGCAAAAATATCTCATGTCTGATCCCAGAAGCTGAACTTGATGATGAGAGAAGTTCCCGAAAGAGGAGAACATTTCTCATCACGTATTTGATGAGCAGCCATGGAAGCAGATCTGACTCAACCAGGCAAGGTGGTGTTGAGGAGCAGAGATTAAGAACAAGTGTGAATTAAATAAGTTTCAATGTGTTAAACAGCAGGCATTCCCTAACGTAAATATTTTGGTACCAAACACTGGGAGGGCTTTGACCTACACAAAGCAGGGACGTTGCACCAGGCTAATCTTCAGGACATTACAGGGGGATACACCTGTTCCATCCCATGGTGTGGAAGGCCATAAGGACCTGATTTGCTTGGAAATCTCAAATATTTGGGTCCAGTTCCACCACAGGAGCTCTACTGGCCACATTGTGTGTAAGGTGTTGTCTGGGCTGGAGCTGGTACAGCTGATACCCAACAGCACGCCACAGCCCCTGCCTGACTGTGGCCTTATTTTGTCTGTCATGCTTTTCGTTAACCAATATGGGAGAACACAGGCGAGAGTAGTAATTTTTTTGTCTCCTTTTCTATTCACTTCGTGCATTGTGAGAAGCAAACTGTACTCCGCATCTTTCCCATTCGGTGTTTCTGGCACTAGAGGGCAGAAGAGCGGAGCCGGGATGCTCACAGCGAGACCCGGCTCCTTCCTGCAGCCGTCTCTGGGCGAGAAATCGATCTGAAAAGGCTTTTCCCTCTGCCCATCACCAACGTGCATCAAGGGCTCCATGCCTCATTAACATTAATGTTTAATAGTGAAATGTCGCATCTCGAATGCAATACTATACAGGGAGCAAGTCTATGTGCTTGCCTGCAGCAGCAATGCAGCACTATGTGCTCAGAACATAAAGTGGGAATCTGGGATTTCTGCAGTGTGGGAAATGACCCTGTGTGATGGAGAGTGAGTTTCCTCTCCTGCAGTGAAACCGCTGCTGGCTGGCACTGTGGTTTGCGGCTTCATAGCACAGGAGTAGAAAGTGGAGGGCACAGGGCTGGTAGCAGAGCCAAATCAAGAGCCAGGAAATACCAGCTCCTAGCAGACTGATGGGTTTTCCCATTAAAGTCAGTGCTGCTGGTGGTGCTTTCAGGGTGTACTCAGCCTGACACCTCATCACATGCTTCTCTCTGCCAGAGCAAAGCCATCCAAGAAGCAACCGGCTGTGGCATGGAGGATTAAACCCTGCTACCAGCCCCAGCATCCCGCTGCCTTTGGTGGGAGAAGAGCAGAGCATGTGAGCCCAGCACCACGTGCTCAGTCACCTAATTGGCAAAAAAGCCTAAAAGTATTCTTCCTTTTCCCTTGCCATTTGGTTTGTCCTTGCAGGGAGTCCTTCACTGGGCTGAAGCTGTGTGCAGTGGAGAGAAACCAGATCCCTCAAGTTCAGATGAAACTGTGCTGAGGAGGTTTATACATCTGGCCACACTCTGAGGTCATTTACTCTCTTTTCCACTGAGGGAAACAGATATTTCACATACAGACAGTAAAAAAGGACTCAAAATTATAAATAAATGTTATACTGGTCAGGATACCAGTTGTGGAAGAGCTGTGATAGTGATACGAGAAGAGGGAATGGCTTTAAGATGTGTCAAGGGAGGGTCAGGTTGGATATTAAGAAAAATTCTTCTCTGGAAGAGCAGCGAAGCATTGGCACAGGCTGCCCAGGGTGGTGGTGCAGTCACTGTCCATGGAGGTATTCAAGAAAAGGGTGGATGTGGTATTGAGGGACGTGGTCAGTGGGCATGCTGGGGATGGGTTGATATTTGGTCTCGTTGATCTTAGTGGTCTTTCCAGCCTTATTGATTCCATGATTCTATTCTATTCTGTGATCCTCGCCCATGCTTCTGCTGAGTGTCCATACAGAGCCACCAGGCAGGAATGCTGGTCTGCATCCTGAGGTTTATTTAGCAGCAGTGCAAAGCCCCATCCTGCCGTAGGAGAGAGGAACAGGAGCACAGCATCAAGAGAGAGGTGTGTGCTGCACCTGGAGCCTTCATCACATTTGCACAGACACTTCTGCACTGAGACTGGGCTTTTGCATTAGAGTTTGCTTAGGCCACAGGGAATTTAGGATTATTCCTCAAATAATAAATATTTAAGAAAAAACATCTATCATAAGCTGTGATCAGAGTCATTGAACCATCCAAAGTGGAATGTCTGCAGGGGGCATCCGGGCTGGAGTTATAGTGTGACCTCAGCAGACACTCAGGAGGATGAATGAGTCACAGGGTTTTTCACGTAGGGCAAAAAATACCTTCCCCTCACAGGGAAGGTATCAGGAGTATGAATGTAAAGGAGCCGTGGGACAGCACTGCAGAAATACAAAGTCAAGGCATGAAAAAATGACTGAGCACCTGGTGAGAAGGCAAAGACAGCACAGGGGAGCTCAGGTGCATGCGATGAGCCAGGACCCATCCCTTCCCAGACCTCATTTAAGAGTTGGCAGTGGGCTCAAGAGTATCTTGCTGGAGCCTTCCAAGGGTAAGCAGTTGTTTTTTTTTTTTTTCCTTTGTTTCTGTGTCTACAGCTCCTGTATTTGAATGCACCCTTAGCTGCTGCAAGCTGGGACTTTGCTACTCTGCTGTCATTGCTATGCTTTCCATCACATTACAGGCAGTCATAAGAAATGATCCTTGCTCAGAGGGGGTGAGTGATTCTTCCTTCAGTGGCAGTAGCTGTTCTCAAGCAGAAGGTGTCTGAATTCAGTCCTGTTGGCATCAGCCACTGAGTACTCTGTTTTTTCTGTATCTTAGCAAATGTACTAGAGTTAAAGGCCCCGTGGGTAAGAAGTTTCCACTTCACCTCTGTTATTATTTATACAGGGCATTAGAACTACCAAGTAACTTGTAATCACTGCAAGCACTGTAGGAAAATGGCTAAGAATGCAGTGTCTCCTGAGATCACTCTATGGGGCAAATATACATCCTTCTTAAAATTTCCAGACTCTGAGAAGTCACTGGGTCCTCTTCATGCTTGTCGAGTAAACCAGTGCTTGGCTGGTCCTAAAATGTTCCATGGACTATATTGGGTAATAAAATAACTGCACATTCATCCTGTCTTCTTGCTTCAGCTGGAAGCTCTTTAGGACAGAGACTTTATTCTCCCTACTCCCTTATTCTCACCTCGGAAGACTCCTGATATGGTGATTACTCGAAGGAGAATGGAAAAGGCTGCTTTGCCATGTATTTCTTTTGCAACCAGTGGTTCCCCAAATTTCTTTGTGGCGTAGTAAGTGTTTTGCTGGATCTGTGCCAAAGGATGCACATAGCTCTGACTACAAGGGTTTTATCCAGCCTGGTACCTTGGCATAGGGTGAGGTCTAACCCAGCTGCAGCATCTCTAGCTCGTAAGTCATCACTATGGTTTGTTGTAGAACTGTGTACTCCAGAATGCTTCAGAAATGCAACCTGGATGACTAGTGTATGTTTGTTGGAGAAAGGGGAATAAGAGCCCAGGCTCTGCCATGCCAGCAGTCCTGGTAGTGGTGCTTCCCAGTGAGGAGATGCTGGTGGTAGCCATTGGCAGCAGCAGGGCTGTGTGCTCCTAGCCTTGAGCATCCACAGACCATGCTGCCTGGTCCTGCTGTGGGTAGTTTGGCCTTGAGGGAAATACTAAGAAAAATTTCCAGCTCTTCTCCACCTTTACATTCTTCAAACTTGGCACTAGTGGAATTGCTAGGTGCTGCGAGGCCCAATGGCTTCTTCAAACCATGTAGCTCAGCACTGCTATGCTGGGGGCTCCTTCCTTGAAAGACTTCAAGGAGAGGAGAATCGGTATCTCTGAGCAACCGTCACCATTTCCTTTTTTTGAAAGCTAAAGATAGATTCCATATGGGCTGTGCACAGTATGGTCTGACCATACGTGCCAGGGATCTTTTCTCTCGGCCTTTTACCAGGCAGCAGTAGACCTGCAGCATGAGATTATCCTGGTGATGGACTTAATCTTCCAACAGGCTTGACCATGAATGCACTGATAGCTTTCCAGGCAGGTCAAGATAATAAATATCCTTTTATTTATCAACTATACTTGAGAAATTGGATCTGTTACTGCAAGTTGTTCTCACCAGTCCAGAGAGGAGGTGCACAGGAAGGGTAGGCATGGATAGTTTATCCCACAGGAGTTGAGATGGGTGCAGGGGAGGATGCTCAAGCGTGTTCTGATGCCTAAGTCAGCCCCAGTCTCCAGCATGCATGGCCACCTTCTTCATCCAGGAAACCCAAACTCCAAATCACCCCCTTCCCATATCATGGATGTGCAGGACAGTGGGGAGGTGAGTTTAAGGACTGCTGAGTAATTCTAATCCCAGTTTGGAAAGCCAAAAGTAAAAATAAATAATGTTGCTTTCATGTTGGTGTGGTGATATGGCTCTTGTTGCAAGACTGATATCACTGCTACTGTCTGGCTACAGAAAAGAAACAATTTCCACCTGATTACTGACTGTTATCATTTTCCCTATGATCTTTTCAACAGTGTTTGGTGTCTTCCATCTTCTCCTGAAATTATTTCTGCACTGATGGCAAAGGAGGGAGACTCTTTCAGGGGATGGCAGACATCAGAGCAGGACTGGGAAGCTTTTGACTTGCCTTTACTTTGTATTTTTACACCTCAACTTTACATCTAGTGGATCTATGGGAAGGCATGCTGTGTCCCATTACAATCAGAGACCCAAAGCTATGAATGCTTTTGTATGTTCCAGATGTGAGAAATAGAGCAGACAGTAGGTCTAACAGGATGATGAATTACTTCTGTAATACGAAAATTCTCTGGAAGAGAATCACAGTGACCATGGGATCCTGCATTACTGCTTTGGCTGCAACTGGCTCCTCTTCACGCTTGTGTGTGGAGCAGGGTGGGGAAGCCTGGTCCCAGTGGAAAACACAGGATGAATGTACAAGGCAGCAGGAAACTGCAGAAGTCAAAATCCAGGGATGGAGACTTCCTCCTCCAATCATGGATGAGGTGACATTTTTAGGGGAACAATCTATCATAATTTGCAGGTACTTAGAGACAGAACAGTCTCAAGTCATAATTTCACTTTTCCCTGGGTACTCAGAGCTACCTGCGTCTCTGATCCTGAAGAGCTGCTTTCAATGAGAAGTGCAGCTCAAGACAGGGCAGTTTCTCACTGGCTGCCCCATACAAACAGGATGTTTTCTCCTGGTGTGTTCCTGATATGCACATGGGAGTACACATCCTGGAGACAGCCACCTGCACACAGCCATCTTCCACTGCAAGCCTTCTTTTCCTTACCTACTGAGCTGTGAATTCCCTTATGCGCCGGTGGAGCTACTGCTCATTAAATCTAATCATCTGAGCAGATGCTGAAGGAAACAATGGGCTGGGAATAAAGATGACTTTGGTCATATGTTGCCAGACATTCTTTACAACAGACTTGTGAAGCTCAGATTTCTCATTCCAGCTGACATGCAGAGTGGTTCCACTAGGAAGGGAGCAGTTCAACAGGGGCAAGGAACTTTAAATTATGAAGGACTGATTTCCAGATGATACAGAAAGAATGCATCATACAAAATATTCCCCATCTAACAAATCCTGCAATGTAGTAATGGCTGTAAGTGCAAGTCAATCTTATCCTACTGCTACCACAGCTATAATTGGCAAAATGAAAATTCTCTCCCTGTCTGTGCCCTGGACGTATATCTGTGCTGCAGTAAGCTAGGAAGGGTACTCTTGCTTTCAGTAAATTGATATACATTGTACAGAGGAACTGAGCTCAGAAAATGGCCTACATTAAGTTAATATCTGTCTATGCAAGTAACGTAGGGCCAAAATTAGCCTTCGGTTGTATTACTGCAAACGCAGGATGCCCTCACTGTGTGTGCAGGCTTTCTGGACTGTAAATGGAGGGAGCGTTTGGTCCTTTGGAGGCTGTAATGGCATTCACTCTCCCATCTTCCCGTTATCTGACTTTGCAAGGGAATTGATGGTTTCTGCATGAGCGTGCTGCTCCAGATGGCACACTGGTGAGAGCCTTGGCACACAGCAGAACAGGGCTTGAGTGTCAGTCTGCAGAGCAGGATGAAAACATACCTGAGAAAGGCGGGGAGATGGAGTTGTATTTGCGAAGGCTGTTTTCTCTAATGATTCCAATTAAATGTCAACATAGTAGCAGGCAAATTTTAGCACGTTGGGCATACCCGCTGGTTTTCAGGAAGGGAGGTAGGAAGGGACTTTGAAATTTCATCCGCTTGCCTTGGTGGGACTGCCTGATGTTCTCTCACCTCAGATGCCCAGAGAAATGCATTTTCACTCCTAGCACAATTTTGTCCTTTTTTCTATAACTTTAATTTTTAGTAAAAAAGATGCAGTCTCTCTTTTGCTTGTGATGCTCATGACTACCAGGAAAGTTTGTGAAATGTTGTGTTTCTGATCAGGATTTGATTTATTTACTGGACAGGGGAAAAAAAAAAAAAAAATTGAGGTTTTATTTGAATACAGCAAAAATTTCTGGTGACATTTTAATCAAACTTTCCCAAACAGCTCCAGGAATCAATTTCCTCTCTGCCTGTTTTCTTGGTTGCTAGTTGCTGGTTCTTAACATTTTTTTTTCTTTGTGTTTTTGTTTAAATATATATATGTATTATTTTTGTAGCCAAGAATCAAAACGTTTCATAACCAGACCCATGCAAATTTCAAGTTCAAGTTTAAAAGCCAAGCTGGAAAACTAAGGGACAGAGATCTAGACATATTTGGAGCTGGTATGAACCAAAACATTCCATCAGGAGGTAATCTTTATCTCATTTAAGAAATTAACTTGACACCAAATAGAGCAAACCTTTCCCTTTGCAAGGTCACAGATGCATCTTTCTTAACTTTTTTGTTTTCCAAAACATTTTGCTGGCCTTCATTCCTGCAGAACTGCCCTCTGTGGAGTGAACGTAAGACTGCTGGGAGGAGAGCTGATAGGAGAGCAGGATAAGGGAGAGCACCTTTTTGGAAGCAGATTGCCTGGGGCTGTAAGTTATGAGTGAGGCCAGACTGGAGGATTAAAGTCTGAGTGTCCTCATGTGTTTTGTGAGTTCATCCAGATTTCCACATCAGGGATCTGTCCTTCTGTAATTAATGGGCCTGGAGCTCATGCATGAATGGGAAGCTTGTGAACAACCTCTTCTGGAGCCAAGCTTTTATAACCCCAGGGCTCAACTCCGCTCAATGTTGCTAAGAGCGAGTTGTTCATTCTACGGAGCTGCCCAGAGGAAGCACTCAGGATGGCTGTTAAGGGCCTGATGTGATGTTGGAACAAAGATGTTCCCAAAATCCCACATCCTCAAATTTGCCAAATTCCATGTGTCTTCTCCTTTCTGCTTCCCATTTCCCTCTACATGTTCTTCTCCCTGCCTCAACACTCTCTCTTTAATCAGACTTCCTTAAGTGGGTTTCCTTCTTTTGCCCATGAGAACCTTGGCTTGTTTTCCCAAGCTCAGAGTGGGTGGAGGAACTCTTTTTCTCCTCCACAGTTAGCAATGGGGGTGGCATGGGGCCTTCCTCGGTTTTTATACCAAGTCACATAATGACATCTGTTTCCTAAATAATTATGATTCCTGAAGAGGCTCAAATGCATAAGGCCTTTTTATGTGTGCACTGAGGTCTTGGTGGCATCTGAAGGAGACCACAGCAAAGCCGGATGGCCAACGCACAGATGGCTTAAGAAGGCAGGATTCGGTTCTCATACCCTGCAGAAGTGATGGACTGATCCCTTTTCCTGGTTCACAACACCATGCCTGGGTTTTTCAACAGCACTGCATTCACTGGCATATCCCATGCCTACAGCACTTCTTTTTCTTTTCCAAACTTCTCTTTCTGTTTATTTCACTCCATCATCCCTGCTTCTCTTTACATTTTTTTTTTGTTTCTTTGTTTGTATCACCACCTTTTCTCTGTTTGCATTCTCAGTAACCTCAATTTTGAGGTGGGGGAGAAGGAATAAAAATAACAACAGATTCCCTTACTCCTTTCATTTTTTAGATCAAAGATGACTGAGCAACAGAGAGGGAGAATTCAGGGCAGCCTTTGATGCACAGTATTGATGTTGGCTTAGCATGAAAATCTCCTTGTGCTATATTTGGGCCAATTACCAGAGGTCCATGCAATTAACCTGAGATGCACCAACCCCATGTGAAGCAATGTAATTTAAGGCCCAGGGAGGTTAATTCAAATCTTAGATGTTGCTATGATAGGAGATTAGTTACCCTGTTCCATTGTATTTGCTAGGAAACTTTGTGCTGATTATTTTGATATTCCATCAAAGCTGCGCTCTGGTGGTGTGCCTCTTGCTGTGCTGTGTGATTGCCTACACACACTATTGGACTGCAAGTGCTGCAGCTGGGCTGTTTCTACACTAGAGGTGCTTTTGCCCTTCCAGACACCCACCAGAAAAGCTTCCCAGACTCCTAAAATGGAGTCTGTTCTCTTAACAAAAATGAAATGGCAACAAACCTCTGTGATCTTTATCCTGTTGGGCTTTCTCTTTTACTTCTTTGTACAGAACTACTTCTGGTCAAGATTGGGTCAAGGCAAGGTGTCACACAGGAGAGATGGGGATCTCTGAGGCTGATGTGCCAGCTGACACCTTCAGGATGCTGGAGATTTCTGACATGGGGCACTCCTCAGAAAACTTGTATTTACTGTAGCTATAAACACAATTCTGTGAGTGAGAATGGACTTTATTTCTCACCTGCTCTGTAATAAGAACCAATCCTGCCATTCACTGCACTGACATTGGTTATATGGAAAGAAGGGCTCCTGGTTCAGACAGAACCAAATTGAGATCCGAAGCAGAAAGGAAATGAGAAGAAGATGGGAACAGGGACAGACTGTCAAGGAACACAGCATCATTGCTGGAGCCTGTAGAGCAGGAGTTAGGAAAACCAGCTGGAACTGCATATTGAGCTATATCACTGGGAGTGCAGCCAGTCTGTCAAGGGAGGTGGTTCTGACAAATCATACATAGAGCACTTGTGAGACTCCACCAGTGTCCAGCTTGGAGTTTCCCAGTACAAGGCGTCAGCAAACTGGAGTGGAAAGTTCCCAAAGAAGTCAGGGAGACTTTTTCTGTTTCTCAGGCCTTAGCATGTAATTTCGTTCTGTAGGATATCATGGCTCATATCCACAAAAGAGTGTATTCAGCTGCCTGTTCCTCGAGTCAGAGCTGGTGTGAAAAAAAGATCCCTCTGGGTCTTGCATCCTCAGAGCTGGCTGGAGCTCCCAAGATATCAGGCATGCAGACGTCTCCCTCTCCTTCACAGCACAATTCTTGCTGCTTCTTTACATGTGGTTTTCCCTCAGAAGGGAAGGACATTGGACCTCTTGACTCTTTCCTGCCTTTTCTTTGAGAATTAAGCTGGTCACATCCATCCCAAGCTTTGACAGTGAAGTGGTGTTAAAAGCTAGCCCGAAGTATGCTAGCCTCCAGAGAAGGGATCTGGAGCTGCAGTCCGGCAAAATGCCTTTGCAGGTGTCCTGATACTCCTTCTGCAAGAGCACAGACAAGGTCTGGATTGCATCAGAGCAAGATCCTGTACACATTCCTCTCCTGGGACTGAAGAAACTCCTTTTATTGCTCGCAGCCTGGCACGGAGCCTGCTGGCACACATGGCTCTCCTCCTCTTTTGTGGGCTCGCAGCAACTGGCAGTTCTTCTATCTCTGTCTGACAGATCTCTGGTCAGAGTGCACCGGACAGCTGATGTGTTTTCTGATCAGGACCTTCTCAGGCCCTGAAGCTTGTTTGTGCAATAAGGTTTCTTTTGTAGGAGAAAGAAGCATTCCTCTCAAGCCCCAGGGGCACAGTGAAATATATTAGTCATGCACACACCTTCTGTGGGCTAGAGATTCGTTCTCTCTTATTCCTTTCATAGACCAATAGGCTATGATGAGAACTTTGTCAGCACTTCCACTTTTTGTCTATTTTTCTTATTTGTACAGTCAGCTGTTTCACGAAGAGATGCGATCCCGCTTTGGGCTGAACAGAGCAAACTTCTTTTGTAGAACCCATTTCAGAAGGCAACTTGCATCACTGAATTAAGCAGTAGTGTGGAAGCATGAGAGCTGTTAACACAAAAGCCCTTCTTTTTTGCTTTTACAAACCAAACTGAATAAAATGGCAGAGTCAATGAAGTATCCCCTGAGTTAATCACTGCACCAGCAGTATCCTTTGTGTGTTTCTCAGCCAGGGTTGAAGGATAACACCCTCCAGATTTTTGCCACACTTGGCACTGATAAACTTTGAATTGAACAGGTTTGCCTTCTGTCTTGGTCCTGTGGAAAAAAGTACGTAAAGAGAACACATATCTTTATGTGTTTATGTCTTGGCATATGGTAGCCATGGCTTTTCTTAGCCCTTTTCTTGTTTGTTGTACTATTTTTTATTATAGGTTTGGCTTCAACCATATGGACAGAGATTTGTCAGCTTATTTGTTTGCAAAGCATTGCACACAGACTGGGCTTTATAAATTTGAAGTGTTTTAGAAGACAGGATGGCTCATTACTTGCAGGATCATTAGTGCTGGGAGATAATAAATAATCTACTAAATCACCCAGCCTGGGGCAGTAGGCAGTCTCTTTGTTACTCATTGCAGGCCACCTTGTTGAACAAGTTCAAACCCAAGATGACACTCTATTAGTTTTATAAGGAGTCAGATGGCAGAACACATGAACAACGTGTAAGTGTCAGCCCTCCTGCCAGAGGAGAGCTGGTTGTCCCTTGTAACCCACACCACATTGCCCTCATCACGTGTGATGGCAGAAACAGGCAGGGAAGCAGGGATGATGTGGCAAAGCCAAAGTATGCCTTCTGGGGCAACAGCTCCACATCAGGGCTCAGGCAGCCACAGGGCCACCTGGAAAACAACCTGATAAATTTGTCATTTTTATTCTATTGCAGTTTAGCAGATAAAAATAAGACTCAAGTCCCCAAGGCTCTCCATCTGGCACCTTTCATGAGCACTAAATTATTTAGTAAAGAAAGTCTTCATATGTTCAGTGTTCCCTTTGTATAGCTGACATGGCTCATCCAAGGCCCTCTTGAAAACAAAAATGCCTGAAAACAGTGATTTCTTAAAGTAGTCTGAGTTACACACATTTCAGAGTTCAAATCTGTTGAGTCTCAGTCACTATTCTTTAATAGTGGCAAATCTGTACAAAATTAAAAGCAGGATTGCAGCTGTTGTAATAACCTTGTCTTTGCTAACTGCCTCTGCAGTAATTTGGATGTCTTAGCAGACACAATGAAAGCGCTTTTCTTTGTAAACAAGGTATGTATTCCTTGCTATACTCTGCAATTCTCTCAAGCTTTGTTGCTAGTTGCCATTATCCTACGCAAGAATCTCTTTTCTTTTTTTCCCCCTATTCCTCATGTTCTCTCAGTTTTATATAGAGAAGGAACAGGCTGCTGAGCTTCTCATCCTCATTGCTCTCAAAAGGCAATTGGTTCATCCAGACAGCCAATCTGAGAAGTCTTCAAAGAAACAGAATCTGAAAACCAGGCTTGCTGATAAAAAAGAAGAAAACAAAAGACATGCCACTGTCAAGGTATTTCAAGCAGGGAATCTATTGCCACCATTTTGTATTTTTTTTTTTTCCCCTGAAAGATTTCTTTTTCATGTCTTCTCCAAACACAAAGGATTCAAAGAAAGAAAAGCATGAGTGCTGTTTTAAACACTCATACATTTCCAGTGCACCTGCGGCAGTGGTGCCTGGATTGGATGCAGGGATCAGTGATGGAATGCCCTGTTTTGAGTTCTGCTGGGATGTGGCTCATCCTGGGAGCCAGGTTCAGGTCTGCTCCCAGGGCTGCAGCACCCCAAGGGCTGGGAGGGGCTGCCAGGGGGGCATGAAGCCCAGACAGAGGGGCCCTGCATGGCTAAACAGCATTCTCAGATGGAAACGTTTATGGTCAAGGCAACTTTTTCGCCAGACATCATTGTGTTTGTGTGGGAGACAGGGACAGTGCAGACTGCAGATGCTCAGAGAACCCTTGTGCAAAGCGCTTTTAATGAGCCACGAGATGAGTTTTTGAACCTGAAAGAGCTTGTTATTTCTCTGTCCAAGTTTAATCCAAGCGTGTTTACTCTTCTCAGAAGCTTTATTCAGTAGGTTCTTACAGCCATTGAAGTCCATAGGAGTTAAACATATGCTTCAGTGCTTTCAAAGCCGTAGCCTTTCATTTTTTTTTTTTTTTGCAGTTCCTGTGTTCCTCACACACTGCTCTGTGCATGGACCAGAGCAGCACCAACAAGTCTGCTTGTTGTTCCCTGCTTGTTTGTGCCCTGTGCCAACTCAAACCTCGGGAGAGGTCACAGGGAAACATGGTGCGATGCACTTGGCCTGTGAAACGCACACATAATGGATCTTCAAAGGCCAGAGGGGCGTTATGTCATTGGCACCCACTCACAATGTGTTTGGGCAAGGTCCCAGCAAGGGGAGCTAGACAGAAAGGTGCCAGATCCAGGTCCCTCCTCAGCAGTGCAGGAATGGACCCTCTACCCCATGACAAAAATAACAGCAGCTTTGGGCAGGCATTGCTTCTCCAGTACCCCAGCACATCATGCATTTCACTGTAGAATCGATCTATCTAAAGCTTAACCATTTGTGACTCTTGGAAACCATCTGCTCGGTCTCTTTTATAGAGGATGTGTTGGGTAAGTCCTAGTCCGAGATAGGAAGTTGTATATCTGTTTGGAGTCCTTTAATTCAGCCTGCTGTCCTGCCAGGAGCAGTGGCATTTAGAAAGCAAGGAATGCATGATGTGCTATGGCAATCAGCGCCCAGTTTAGGTGATCTGGGCTGTGCTAAAAGAAATATTTGCAATGATTTCCTCCTCAGGGTTCAGATTGCCCCTCAGAAGGAGAAGCTCCAGCTGTCTGGCTCAGAGGCCATTTCAGAGCCATTGCTAGGAACATCAGGATCGTAGAGAATATTGCTCTCAGGGCTCTTCCCAAGCTTATCAGAGAGTGAATGAAAAATGACAGCTTCTGGAAGCATTAGGGACCATCAGAGCAGTGTAGGTGCTATGTAGGAGTCCAGTAGGGGCTTGCAAGTGAAAGCAATGAGATCTCAAAGCAACCCAAAGCACGGTGCCTGTACTGCTGGCCCCTCCGGGGCACCTCATCCGTTTTGCTGGGTTTTCTGAAGGGATTCAGCTGCTGTCTGGGTATGCAAAGGGCACAGATGGTGGCTTGGATGAGCCAGAAGCATTCTCAGTCTCAGAATGGTGGCTGGACTGGTACAAGACAAATGTCCTGGCCCCTTGGCAGCATGGCCAAGGCCTCTTCTGGTGCTTCATCTGCCACATGTTGTCGGCTATAGAATTATAGAATCACCAAGGTTGGAAAAGACCTCCAAGATCATCCAATCCAACCATCCACCTACCACCAATATTTACTGGCTAGATTATGTCACTTAGTACCACCTCTAAATGTTTCTAGAAAACATCTAGGGACAGACTCCACCACCTCCCTGGGCAGCCTGTTCAAGTGCCTGACCGCTCTTTTGGAGAAGAATTTTTCCTAACACCCAACCTGAATCCCTCTCATCATATTGATTGTTGCACAGGAAAACAGATCAACCTCCACCTCGCCACAACCTCATCATAGAATGGCCTAGGTTGAAAAGGATCTCAAAGATCATCTAGTTTCAATCCCCCTGCCATAGGCAGGGTTGCCGACCACCAGGCCAGACTTCCCGGAGCCACATCCAGCCTGGCCTTGAATTCCTCCTGGTATGGGGCATCTACAACTTCTCTGGGCAACATGCCCCACTACATCACCATCCTCTGAATTAAAAATTTCCTCAAAATATCTGGCCTGAACCTCCTCTGTCTTAGTTTAAAACCATTCCCCCTTGTCCTATCACTGTCAACCCATGTAAACAGTCATCCCTCTTCCTGTTCATATGCTCCCTTGAAGTACTGGAAAGCCACAATGAGGTCTCCCTGAAGCCTTCTCTTCTCCAAGCTAAACAAGCCCAGTTCCCTCAACATTTGCTCATAAGAGAGGTGCACCAGCACTCTGGTCATCTTAGTGGCCCTCCTCTGGATCCACTCCAAGAGCTCTACATCCTTCTTGCACAGGGGGCCCCAGGCCTGGACATAGTACTCCAGATGGGGCCTCACAGGAGCCGACCAGAGCAGGACAATATCCTCCCTCTCCCTGCTGGCCATCACTTTTTTAATGCAGCCCATGATATAGTTGGCCTTCCAGTCTGCACGTGCACACTGCTGGCTCATGTCCAGCTTCTTGTCCACCAGGACCAGCAAGTTCATTTCTGCAGGGCTGCTCTCAAGGATTTCTTCTTCCAGTTTGTGTAAATACAGCACCCTGCACTTGGCCTTGTTGAACATCATTAGGTTCACACAGGCCTGCTTCTCCAGCCTGTCCAGGTCCCTCTGGATGGCTTCTCTTCCCTCCAATGTATCGACTGCACCACTCAGCTTGGTGTCCTCTACAAACTTGCTGAGGGTGCACTTGATTCTATCATTTTTGTCACTGATGAAGATGTTGAAGAGCACCAGTCCCAAGACCAGCTCTTGGAGGACACCCACTTGTGACTGACCTCCACCCTGTCACAGAGCCATTGATTATAACATTTTGGCTATGACCAGCCAACTAGTTCTTAATTCATTGAACAGTATATCTTTCAAATCCTTATCTCTCCAATTTAGAGAGGAAGATGTGAAGAGGGACCATGTGAAAGGCTATGCAGAAGTCCAAGTAGATGTCCATTGCCTTTCCCCTGTCCACCAATGATGTCACTCCATCACAGAAGGCCACCAGATTGGTTAGGCAAGATCTGCCCTTCACCTCCTTTCAGATAGTTGTAGAGAACGATAAAGTCATCACTGAGCTGCCTCTTCTCCAGATGGAACAATCCCAGCTCAGTCAGCCACTCTTCATAAGGCTTGTGTTCCCGACCCCTCACCAGCTTCGTTGCCCCTCTCTGAACACGCTCCAGGGCCTTGATGTCTTTCTTGTAGTGAGGGGCCCAAGGCTGAACACAGTACTTGAGGTGCAGCCTCACCAGTGCTGAGTACAGAGGAATTACCACTTCCTTGCTCCTGCTGGTAATGTTATTTCTGGTACAAGTTGGGAGGCCATTGGCCTTCTTGGCCACCTCGGCACACTCATGTTCAGCTGAGTGTTAACCAACTTTCCAAGGTCCATTTCTTCCACACAGTCTTCCAGCCACTCTGCCCCTGTAGCATTGCCTGGGGTTGTTGTGGTCTAAATGCAGGATCTGGCCTCAGCCCAGCTATCCAGCCTGTCCAGATCCTGCTGTAAGGCTTTCCTACCCCCAGGCAGAACAACACTTCACCCCCGGCTTGGTGTCATCTGGGCTATCTACTGTGGCCTTGCTGAGCCTGTTCCAGTGTGTCACAGGAAGAGCAGTATTGCATGACACTGAGATGGTGCAGGTTTGGGGATAGGACTGGCTTTTGGCTCTGCCTCAGCACCCCCAGTGCTGTGATATCAAAACCCTGACTAGTGTATGCTTCCACTCACAGGCACTACTGAGTATTTTTATTATTACAATTATAAAAATTACATTGTTCAGGTATTTTAAGATAAGGCCTTTTGATTTTAACTTCCATTTCCTTGACAGCTGGATAGTTGTAGAGTCATAGAATCATAAAATCATTTGAGTTGGAAGGAAGCCTTAAAGATCCTCTAGTCCAATTCCTCTGCAATGAACAGGGACCTACAGCTAGATCAGATGTTCAGAGCCCCATCCAGCCTGAAGCTGAATGTCTCCTAGGATGGGGCATCCTCCACCTCTCTGGCAGCCTGTTCCATCACCTCACCTCCCTTGTTGTAAAACTTCTTCCATATATCCAACTAAAATCTCCCCTCTTTTAGTTTGAAAACATTTCCCATTGTCTTGTCACAACAGACCCTGCTAAATAATCTGTCCGCTTCCTTCTTATAGCCCCTCTTTAGGTACTGAAACGCTGCTCTCAGGTCAGCTTAGAGCCTTCTCTTCTCTCTCCAGCCTGAACAGTTCCAGCTCTCTAAGCCTCATAGGGTAGGTGTTCCATCTCTTGGATCATTTTTGTGGCCCTTCTCTGTGTATACCTGTAACTCCTGACTGCAGTGCAGAATGTTTGTTATTCTGTGTTTTGAGAACACCAGGCTTAGTTTTACTGCACAAATAAACAAGTGGATGAATGAATGGAAACACTGTTCAATCAGTTCCTCATTGATAAAATACCTGTCACATACCTCGGCTAAAGCACACAGACATATTTGTATAGCAACATGGCAAGTGGCCCACTAATCATATTCAAAGTAAGTCCTAAAAAGGAAAATTTCTACAGTCTTCAAATCTATAGAGGACCAGATGGATGATGGTAAACTCTTAAGTGCTTTACTGGCTGCCTGCCTGCCACCCTCTGAACAAGGGATAATAATAATATCACTTAAAAGAGCTGTTGGAAGGTTAGATGAGTTTCAGTGCTGCAATTTGCAAATAATCCAATATCTGAATTTGCTACATCCTTTGCTATGGCCCTGATCAACAGATTCCTGAGTGCAGTGTGCCTACCCACTGGTACAGATGTGTGCTTGCTTTCCATGAGGAAGAAATCAATAGAGTCAATCTGGGTCACAGCAAAGTCACTGATGAAATGCAAAGTTTCTCTATCCATTTATTTTTTCAACAAGTCAAGCTCCCCCCTCACTCAGAGAGGGCAGGGAGAAAAGCTTGCTCTGACCTTGCTGCCTTGCCTCTAGCTTTCAAAGCCTTTCTTAGTGGGGTTCAGGACCCACGGTGTCGCATGTGAGTCAAGAGAAGCACTGTCTCCCTTTGACATCCTGGGAAGAGAGTTCTCTTGGGTGCGTATTGGTATAAAAATGTTGCTTTGGAGATTTGGAATTAATACACATTTTTGACAGCCACAGCCAAATTTCCATCATTAGTCTGAAAACAGGAACGAGAGGAGTGTTGTACACTTATTCATTTCTCACCACCAATCTAATGGACAGCCACAGCTCTCAGTTGAGGGATGATAAACTCAGTAATATGGATTTTAACTATCTGAGTGAAACATGGAAGGCCACATTTTTTTCTATGAAAGTCATGATAGATATTATACCAGGAAAAAATTATCTTGCAATGTCTTCATTGCAGATATCTTCAGAAAACATCTACAGAAAACGACGGTGTCTAGAAAAGTGACTGTACTATGTGAGTCTGTTCAAACTGACTAGTGTGATATGGAAAACAGTTGATCTGCATATCCTAAACCTGAGATCTGAAGAGAATGAAATGGCCCATTCTGCTCGTTCTGTTTATTTCCTTACTTGTTTTCTTCTCGGTAATCAGCTCTTCAGAAATAGTTATTGCTTCCATTTTAATTGTGAATAAACAGAGGCCATCCTAGCTGCATCCTCCTTACAGGTTCCTGCTCAGACCATTATCTTTCCTGGGTTGGGCACTTTTGCCCCTTTTTTTTCCTGTGTTTGTCCTATAGTGATGTGGGTTCTTTCCCTTGTTCTCTTCTTGCCAGGTGCTCCAGCAGTAGCAGCCAGACACTCTCAGATCTAAGCTATCAATACTCTGCTTGTCTGTTAACAAACCAGATTTTGTTTTTCAGTTTGCTCTGAAACTACAACTCTCTACAACTGCCTGCAAGGAGGCTGCAGTGAGGTGTTGGCCTCTTTTCTCAGCTGAGAAGTGATAGTATGCAAAGAAATGGTCTCAAGTTTTGACAAGAGAGATTTAGACTGGGCATTAGGAAGAGTTTCCTCCTGGAAATGGTGTATTTTGAATTTCTTCAGTATTCCCAAGAATGCTTGAAATTGTTAACTAATTTACAGTGTAACTGCTTTCCCTGTTGTACTTTTAACTCAGTGTCAATTCTGAAAGAAATGTTTTTATAGGTCACAGGTGATCCTGGTATCTGTTAAAAGTAAACTCCACTCAGGGACAGTCTTGGTAGTTCACACATCTCCACTTCCCACTCTGCAAGGTTCTCTGCATGGATATAAAAAAGAAAGAAATGGTGAAGTAGTGGCATGGGCTGCCCAGGGAAGTGGAGGAGTCCCCATTCCTGGAGGTTTATAAGAGATGTGCATGTGTGGCACTAAAGGACATGGTTAAGTGATGGGACTTGTTAGGTCACGATAATTCTTAGACTTGATGATCTTGACCCTTGATTCTGTGATTCTGTTAAATGCAGCAGAGGAAACATGATTGCTCTCTTACTGCAGGGTTTGATCACTGCATGATTCCTACAATCTCATGGGCAGGACAGGCAGGCTGTGACACTTCAGCAGCCAGTCTTACAGCAGGTTTTTCAGCCTTCTCAATTGTCTGGCATACTGATACTGATGTGTCCTCTCTGCCTGTTTCCAGGCAATCCAAACACCACAGACAGGATAGGCATTTGCTGTACAAGGGTTCCTTACACCATTATCTAATAACAAATGGAAACAGAACAAAGCCCTGAAAGCACACCTAATCCTACACTGACTCACATTTTGCAGTATTTCCTTCCTGCAGACCTTCTTGTTATTCCGGCACTTTCCTGGTCTGGACTTCTTGTAGAGATGGCCAGTGTAGTGGGGCACCAGCATGCAGGCACCCAGTGACATGTACACATAAAGTTGCAAATATATGATGAGCCACAGCAGGCTAATGGCAGCCCAAGCATTGATTGCAGTGGCATCCAAATGAATTGGAGTGTTGCATTACCACTGCTGCCAATCATAGCCCATTTATTTTGATTATCTGATGCTTTCTGTTACTGAGAGGTTCATTGTTGCTGGTGTTTACAGCAGGCCCTGAAATGTTGCAGGAAGAATCCCTGGGGCAATGGAAATGCACTTCCTTTAAAAAAAAATCCAGATTTTTGCTGAGTTTTGAACTTCAAAAACATTGATTTCTGTTATGCTTTTCCTAGAAGTTAGTACTGGATTTTCAAACTGATTGATTACAGCTGCTCTTGTGCCCCAAAGCTTGTCTTTGTCTATGCTGCAGAGCTGGGAGTCAACTCCAGACATGCCACAATGGCCATACTCCTCCACCCTTCTGCTCTGAGAGGTCTGTTACCGGACCAATGATCAGCTCTGGCTGGATGGCATGTTGTGGAGATGGAAGGAAAGACTGGGGTTCTTCAGTCCATTCCTCATCTCGCCCATGATGCCTCCCAAGCAGTTACGTATGAGCACTGGCTGGTGTGGCCAGGTGGTAGGAGAAGTGGTGGCAGTGCCCTGTAGTCAGCATGCTCCTTCAAGTAATGCTACGTAATGAATGCATTTTAAAAAAAGGACGTTATATTTAGACATTATATTTAGACATAAAATAATTGAGTTTTTACCTCTTTATTTAAAATTACATACAAAGAGACATTTAGCAAGACATTAGAAGAATTCCATTTAGGCTTCAAAGTCAAGTAATTGAGATGAAGGAAAGGCACAATCAGTGTGCAACCTTAATTCTGTCCCCTATCTGCACTGTGTTACAGAATTTAATTTTCTAATCACTCACTTGTGCCTCAAGGAGGGTCCCAAATGGAAGTTCAAGAGGCAGAATCAAGACTATTTTAATGCATCATTAATTTCTTAACTTTGTAGTATACATTTTTGCCTCCTGAGTAGGGTTTTTATTTTTTTAATAGAATTTATAAGACAAAGTAAATCATGTCTGCAGGAAAGGAAGTGCAATATTTGTGAATAGGAAACAGGCTTGAAGCAATTAAGGAACCTGCTCAGCATCACAGAAAAAGGTGACAATGGAGATGGAATTGAACCTGGTTTTTCATCACAGTGCTTTAGATCACAGGAAGCTGACCCATGGCAGAATACTTCTGTACAACTCTTATTTAAATTAAGATTATTTTTATAAACAAATTTTGTTCATAAAACCCATAGTCAGACTATCACTTTTGCTTTTGTCAGTACTTTGAAAGGAAAAAAAAAAGCCAATGCTCTGAATCAGGTGTAACAATGACTAGAGCGATATAGGGACGTCATTCCTATATTTTCTATTCTGTGATTAATTGCCAGTCCAGGATTTTCCTTACTGAAAGATGTACTAAGAAATGGTGGCTATGGGACAAGTGCCTGTAGGCCTGTTTTCCTCCACCTCACACATGTGATTCTGGGGACTCTGCATGACACAGAAAGCTTCCTGCATTTCTGTCAAGTGATGCTCAGCACCATTTTCCAGAAGGAGTATAGCATCTTAGTTTTCCCCTTCTGCACAAGTTCACAGAGAGAAGCAGAAGCTGTCAGCTGACCTTGGTGAAGAACAAGGTGCTGCAGCCACTTGCAGTTTGTGCCAGGACCCCATTGCCCTTCTGGCTGGCCTGAACGTACATGGCCAATGGAATAGGGATTTCTGGAGAGTAGTTGTGTGAGATCTGATTGGCTCAGAAATGGTTGTCACAAGCTGCCCAGAGAAGCTGAGGATGCCCCATCCCTAGAAGTGCCCAAGGCCACGTTGGATGGGGCCTTGGCCAGCCTGATCTGGTGGATGGCAACCAGCCCATGGCAGGGGTGAGAGAACTGAATGATCTTTAAGTCTCCTTCCAAGTTCAGCCATTCTGGGATTCCATGAACAACACTGCTCAGCAGACACAGCTTGCTGAGATGTGCTGAGTGTCTTGGTCTTTCTGGGGCCAGGAGCTTCTGCAAAGCTGCTGCATACTGCCCGTACCTCACCTGGGAGGACACTCAGTGGGATGTCCTGTCAGCTTCAGCAGAAATACTGCTGTGAGCACATCCCTCTTCAGTCCTGCTCTTGTTCCAAACCAAAGTTCCCTGACCCAGGTGCAGCGCTTTCAGCCTCTGGGGAAGAACAGAGAGGAAGGACAACAAAGTGGGGCCTCTCCCCTCTGCAGATATAGGCACTGTTCCCCAGCTGCAGTTTTTGGAGAAGACAGAAGCGCACTGCTCCCATCACTTGTACTCCACTCTGTGCTCCCAGCTCAAAGCCCTCTGAGCTGAGGAGATCCCTTTTTTCCTTCCCTCCTCCTCCCAAGCACCCATCTCCAAACTCTCCTTGCATGGCAAGGCAAACCCTGCCCATATGAGCATCCCATATATATACATGGGATATATGGTGATGAAAGCCCTCCTGCTGGCAGCCAGGGCAGGGCAGCACCACGACGAACCCCTTGAGCATCAGAAACCTCCCTGCCATCAAAGCTGCAGCCCTACGCTCTGTTCCAGCTTTCTCTAGGAAATGGTGGCGGGCCTCAGGGATTTTGTTTCATCTCAGGATGCATTTACGCAGTCTCTGTTTGTTTGCACAGATTTGTTCTGCTGTTGGCTTTGCGATTTGTGTAAACAGCAGGGAAGCACAACTGATGAAAGAAGGGAGGGCTGTGCTGGGGCAAAGGGAAAGCGCTGGCAAGGGCTAACACCAGAAGGGTTAAGATGTACTCCTGAGCCAGCAGGGATAAATCAAAAAATCCTGCTCTCTTGAGCCTCTCTCTATCTACATATATGGCCTGCAGCACTGCCTCCCACAAGATTACAAATGCACCCCTGCCGCTCCCTGCAAAAGAGCCAGGGCTTGCCTGAATCTTACAGAATAGTTTAGGTACGAGATCATCCTTCCCATAGCCTGAACCTGAACGAAACCTTCCCAACACTCAGAAAGCCTTGCTCAGCCTGGGTTTTGTGTTCTGTTTGCTTCGGTCTGCAATCAGCACACCTGGTGCACCACAAAGCCTTTATTTACTGCAGGGGATTTCTGACCCAGCCAGGAAGGAAGGGAAATGTTGTATGAAGCCTTGAGATCATATTCCCCAAACAACTGAGCTGCTCAGTGGCCTTTCCGCAGAAAAATTCATCTTGTTCCATTCCATGGAGATCTCTACTGACGTGGGGGTGTTTTGTGAGGCTCCCCACAAGATCACTGTAGCAACTGGAATGCTTGCCAGCAGAAGAGGCTCAGCCCTCTCATTTACTGAGTACCCCTGGAGCTGCCTTGTTCCCTTTGGTGAGGTGCTGGCTTTGGCTTGTCCTCCTTGGCTAACAAGGGGTAATGCAGTTATATTGGCACTGGAGAGAACTTTAGAATTATCAGCGCTGGTGACAACCTAATTCAGGTTTTATACTGCAGCTCATCCCTATGGAACTGAGGACTCATCCCTAAGGTAACTATCAGAAGTGTGCTTACACTGGAACAAGGATTCACTCATGCCAGTGTGGCTCCCATTGGGCAACATGTCAGCCCAGACTTCAGGAAGAGGCATTTTTCAGCTGTGTTTGATGTTGACATTTTACATACATCTCCTTGCTAAAAAAGCAGCAATGGCACTACTGTACTACTTTGTATCTTCTGTGTTGCTGCCTCTTTACAACCAAATAAAAGTTGTACAGTTTGGTCATAAATTGCTGGGAAAATGTGGAAACCAATTATAAATTCCAGCCAGTTCATAGTGTAATTAATGCATAGTTAATTATATTGGATGGGGAAGCCTAGCTATGGGATTGCAGCATGAATACACTGCACTGTAATAATAGAAAAAAAGACACAACTATATTAAAGAAACCAGTATTAAATGAAGCGGGTGTTAAAATACCACCAGCACCCTGACAGACTAAGCAAAGCCAAAGGCTGAAAAAGAAACATGTTTGCTAAAAAGAGGCTTTGATGCATCTTTCTGAACAGTTGCTTCACCTGCTTTCTTTCTCCCACAGTAGGGTGTCTGGGTTGTGCTACAGTCACTCCAGGGTTGTGGTACAGTTTATAAAAGGCAAAATGAATCCCTGCCCAACACAACTAGCTCAGTTAGTGGGTTTTTGTTTGTTTGTTTTTTTCCCCTTTTACAGCAGTGTCCTGCACCAACCACAGCAGGGCAATGTGCAGGTCTGTGCTGGAAATCCAGGGTGTGCATCTGTGCCCATTCAGGCGCAGGCTTATCATGCTCCACCTCCAAAACCAAGGATTGGTTTTGGAGGATTGGTGGGGTTTGCTTAAAGTAAATAGCCGGTGAAGCACAGCTTGGCTGCTTTGTCCACCCCCTAGACCTGCTTCAAGGCTGTATGTGGTCACATTTCTGTGTTATCTAAATGAGATTCAACCTCATCAACACTCAATGGTTTCCAAGATGTGGAACCCCCATTCCCCAGGGCTTCCCAGGCCAGAGGGCTTCTTTTCCCAACTCTGCTGACATGGCACGTTAACACAGGCAAGCTTAGTGTTTTATTTTTCCCCCAGCTTTAAAGCTTTAAATGTCTCCTAGTTTTGTAGTTTGTATTTACAACTTGTTTACAGGAGTGTTTACTGGGTGTGCCATGGCATTTCTGCCTGAAGTGTGAGGCTCAGGCAGCCTCACTCTTCCCATTGTGTCATTGCTAAGTCACTAATTCATTATGTATCAAAACACACAATGTTTTGAGAGCCTTATTCATGGAGATGACCATTTACTCACACAAATAAGCTTTCTTATGCTACAATGTCCATCGAATGAATAAAAGACTCCAACATCTAAATTCCACTTTTAGAAGGCAGATTTAACTCTAATTTTCTAACATTTCCTTCACTTCCAGGAAGTCACACGTGTAAGTGATTCTTCTTGAGACAAGGCACGTAGAAACACAGGCAAGGAGCTCAGCACCAAGGTGTAATTCTCTCTTGCAATGCTACTAGTGCAGACACTGGAAAAAGGGAACATGGTAAGTTGCCGGGCCAAATTTGTCCTTCATGTCAGCTCCTAGCTAGTCATATCCACTTACCTCTTCTGAGTGCCAAGCTGAATACAGTTTATGCTGCTTGACTCTGAAGAAAGGACACAACATTTTATTCATGTTTTCTGAAAGTGGGGAATCCTAGAATAACCACAGTCAGTCCTTAAATGGGATCTAGGAGAGGTGCAGCCAGGCTCCACCCCTTCCAGTCACACACCTGAATTGCCTTCAGCTGTGCTCCCATGGCTGACTCAGTGCTTGCCTCAGGTGATCAATCAGAGGTTCAGGCAGTGATTCAACAGTTCCCATACAATATGTTTCAAAGATGTGACATGCTAGACATATAAGCAGGATATCAAAGTGATTTCAGTAACCCAAATAACCCAAGTAGAGCTGTCTCTCAATCCCCAGCGCCCTGTAGGAAACTTCTCCTGCAGAGCCAGGCAAGAAAATAACTGTGACTAGGGAAGTGACATTACACACAGTGAAGTAACAGCTGAAGAAATCTTGTTTTTTAGGTTTTTTGTTTTTTTTTGAGTACACATGATGGGTATGACTCCATAGTGCTGAGGAACAAACCAATGACACTCTGAGCTTAATATTGGTCTTCATTTATGATCTCAAGAAATTTCCAAGAGGAGTACAGATAGTAGTTTTGAGCTTTAAAAAAATATTTGAAGTTCACAAGAATTCAAACGAAAACCCCTCTAAAGGATGGTTTTGGTCATTAAAATTACTTGTCATTACATTGTCAATTTGGTCATTAAAAATACTTGTACTTCTTTCTGCACCACATTTTTGCTAGCCGTGAATCTTAAGTATTATACCTGTAAGTATGACCCCTTAAAATTTATTATATGCTGAATAAATTTGCTCCAGCAACTAAACTGGAAAAGGGCAGCCTGAAACTTAATGCAATTAAACTCTTATGACTACCACTCACTATTTTTTGTATGTTCAAGTATCTCGAACATCTTTCATAGACTCGTAGAATGGCTTAGGTTAGAAGAGAACTTAAACATCATCCAGTTCCAACCCCCTGCCAGGTTGGATTGGATCTTTATTTTAATATAGCTTTATATACACAGCACATATTCAACATTGTCATTTTAAGTAGAGCTATATCTTGGCAGTAGGGTCACACAGAGAAGGAGATGTGGTAAAAACAAAGAGGTTAGGATCTAAATAAGTGACTGGTGCTCAGATTTTATGTTCCCATTTAACTTTCACTGGCTCAAAGTAACAGAGTGAGTCAATTACTCCTCATAACAGGAAGTAATTGTATTGCTGTTCCAATCAAGTCTTCAGAGAAAAAAATATCGTGCTATTTTCAAAGAAAGCAACTTCTGTACCAACCCAGTGTCCTGGACAATTTATTTAGTGTCAATTCATGGCAGCCACCAAGATCTGTGCTGCCACATCAGTACATTTAATGTCATGGACCTGGACGTAATTGCTTGTCAGAAGTGTTGCAAAGTCCATTAAGGAATTTATTCCCTCTAGGAGAGAACTAAACCTGTACATCCAATCTGTATGGCAAGGTCTTTGCATAGATCTGATGCAGTAGGAGCACCTTATTTGTTCTCAGGCCCATCAGATATCATGAGATATTTCCATCAGATCTGATAGATCTGTCCTGCTGACTTGCTGAGGAGCGCACTCAGCACGTAGCAATTTCATGATTTGTTATCTGTATTGCAGGAATGGCCATATGTGTTACACACTGCAAAATGCTTATACTCTGCTCTACAGAAAAATAGGAAATTTCTTCATTAGGCTTCTTAAGTTCACCCCAACAGTATCTGAGATCCATATCTAAAAAAGGAGAAGTGAGCAACCTGAGTGTGGCTGTGCCTGGTTCTGCACAGACTGACAAGGGATGTTTTTCACCTGCAGGCAGGAGCTGAGTAATACCTAGGAGCCTACAGAAGGGGGTATCAGTGTTGAGGTGAGACAAAGGTGTAATTAAAAATTCTTTGCATCTTCCTTAGGTATTTGTGCCTTTTTATGCCTTTGCTTGTTTTGAGTCCCCACCATGAAAAAGTGAGGACTTAACACTGTGGAAAGAAGATTGTTAAATATATATATTCTTTTTTCCCAAAGAGAAAATTCTCCTTATAGTCAGTAATGCAATGTACAGAGCATTTCTTCAGGATATAAGTGACATGAAATACCTTTATCTTCCTGCAGAAATGTCTCACCAATTTCTCAGTCTTCTTCAACCCAGTGAATGTGCCCATAGAGCAAACTGTGTGTGCTCCTTGCACGCTGTCTATGCTTGCCAGCTTCACCTCCTTTTTCCCATGGAGACTTTGCATCCTGCCTTGCCTTCTCTGAACAATTCATGCTGTCTTTCACATGTGACTGTTGCACTGCAAGAAATGCTGTCTCCGTGGGTCTGTGAGCAATGTCCCAGCAGCACACATGTCCCACGGGCACACATTCCCGTGCCTTTCCTGTCAGAGCAAGAGTAGGCCATCACCGCCCATGACAGCTGCCTGGGGAGAGAAAAGACAAGGCCTGTGGATGATAATTTATCTACTGGGATGCAGGCACACTTCCCTATGAACTGAGGCAGTATCACCACATAGCAGCATGGGCAGAGCTTTCCCGCCAGTTCTGACACGGGCTCAGAAGGCAGCAGCCATTTGCCTGCAGGGCACAAAGAGCACGGCCTTTCATCAGTTTATTGCCAGTTGTACCTAATTAGCCTGCACACTTACCAACGTTTGTTGGTAAGAAACTGAATTGGAGTAAACCTGCTTTTTCTAAGTCATCAGTTGCAACTGTATGAGGGAAGAGTCAGATGTCCTCTTATGAATACGGCTGACAAAGTTCAATAATTAATGTCTCTGAAAAAATGAGCTGACAAGGCGAACAATGCTCTTTTCCTTCACTGAAAAATCAGCCTTTCTGGAGTGAGATAATTTGTAGTCATCTGCCCTGATTTCCAACACAGCGCAAATTATTTCTTCCAGTCTTCTGTGTAGAAATAGGAAAAGAAATAATTAGTCCAACTGCAAAGGGTGTCTTAGTTCAGCCACATAATCTGCTACAGTATCCACATCTCAAACTCAATACTTTGATGACGAATGAAAGCGCTTACTACATTCCTCACTGTATAAATGATTCTGCAGTCACTGGTAAATATGGTTACGCAAAGCCCTGACTCATGGAATGCTAAATTAAAAAGAAGAAATTGACAGGGAAGATCCCATGAAAGGCTTCAAAATTTCTGAATATGAAATAAAATTAACAAGAAACTGCTATCACAGATTTTGCTAGAGTATTTTTCTTTTAATACTGAATGACAGAATCTTTCAAAGTAGCTTGACAGGAGAAAATAAAAAGGAAAATACTTTATTCTCTGAAATTGATTCCTACAGTATGAAACAGTTAAGGAAAAAGTGGAAGGAGGAAAGGAAAATCTGGGCTGCCAGGAACACAATCTTTTCAATTTCCTGACCAGAAATGGTATGAAGTGATACACAATAATCCCTTAGACTGGCTCTCTGAAATGATATATCCAGTTCTCATCAAAAGCAGTTCCTAAGAAAAGACGTTATGCAAAGCTGATACTGCCACTTACCAAATCCAAGATCTGAATGGGACACATCATTGCTTTCTGAGTACTACGAAATGAAGGAGAAAAGCTAGCGTTGGTGTTCCTACTCCTTCTATTATCTTTTATAATGAATGAATGATATCCTACTCAAATGCACTTTAGTTCAATCATTGATGAATCAGGAGTTCCTCCTCCATTCCATCAAAGATTCTTGAACATCTGCAGAATCTGAGCTTTGATTTTTAAACAAAATCATTTCTAGATTCTGTGTTTGAAGAGGAAAAACAACTTTCGAGTGAGAAGTGAGTGCAAACTGGTGTTATTCTCTGCTGTGAGCTGAGATAGTAAATGAACGACAGTATGAAAGATGAACTCCCTCCCCGTCTCCCACCTTTCATCTCCATATGCTGCAGACTCAGAAGATTGTCTCTGAAGGGTGATTTTAGTGTCAATGTTGTTATCAATTTATTTTTCTGACAAAAACTGTGAGGAACATAGGAATCGTACTGAGCAATCCCTTCTAGGTCACTGAATTCACTCTCCTGCCGTGGCAGCAATGCAGCATAAAATACCCCACAAATACATGCAGTACTATTTTTAAAATCTAGCTGTATTTTTTTGTCTCCCACAATTCTGATTAAAGTCTTTGCTGCTTCAGAGTAGCAGGCACAGGCTTCTAAAACCGAGGCCAAATGTATTCACAATCAGTTTATACCCATTTGACTGTGTGCCAGTATCAGTCTTTGGTGTAAATAGCTCTTCTCCTTCCTTGATGTTAACCCCACATCATGTTTAACAATAATTGTATCCCTCTCAGCCTTTCTGCCAGACTTAATAAGCAAAGCTCTGCAAGTGTCTTCAATGCTGGCCTCAGTTCCCAATATTCCCAATGAAGACTCAGTGCTGCACTATGCAAGTGGCAGTAATATTTTCCTTGATCTGTTGGGAAAAGCTTCCTGAGAGTGTTTCTTTTCCTAACTCTGGCAGATTCAGGAATAAGAAACCCAGGAGAACTACCAAGGCTGACAAAGGTATTTAAAATTAGCCTCTGGGCAACGAAGCGACAAACCTTCTGACTGCTGAAAGTGAATTGGTGAGGCTGAAGTCTTCAGACTTCTCATCCCACACGCACTCTGGAAAGACAAACAAAAACAGGGAATCATTTCTTAAATAATTGTTTTTTTAACATACATATTTTTCAAACCCAAATGCTCTTCACATATTCCTTTCCTCTGCCCTGGTGCTTGACATTCTCTGCTTTCCTACAGAATGGGCAGGAAGGGACTTGGTGAGGTTGGCAAGAGGATGAGGCAGAGGCAGGTCCATCCCTAGGACATCCCACCTCTCAGAGGTGTCATCACGGGATGCTCCTGTCAGGCCAGTGCTGTACATCACCCATCTGAATGACTGCCTTAGGCCATCAGTATTAGGTCCCCCAATGTTCTCACCGTGATAGGAATTTTCAGAAAAGGTATGTTATAATAAAATGCAAATAACAAATTGTCTCTGAAAATGGCCATAGTTGAGCAGGCAGAATAATTTTATTAACTCCAGCTCCTAAACATCTCTGCTGTTGGTATTGATCTGACACCCATAAGTGATATTAATGAGTTGTATATACAGTTTACTTACTTCCTTCAAATTTTTCTACTGCTGATAGAGCACCTCAGCAGCACTGAGTCCCTCTCCAGAAAAGGTAACTAAAACAGGGGCAGAAACAGAGTAGTGAAAAGCAGAAAAGATGGAGACTGAGGGAGTGCTGATAATAAGACAAGAGAAAAAGAGGGACTAAAATGGGTCTTACTATGGACCGCCAATATTTATATATAGTGATCATTTATCTCCTGCTGGGAGTCTCCCAGTTATGCGCATAGAGGTTAGCAGTCATCTTTTGCTGTCAGCTTGGCCAGGGAGAATAGAGCACGGCTGCTCAGTGAGGTGAAGTTCCAACAGAAGAAAAAGAGCTAAGTGTGCCTGGGACCTCATTTTGTGCATAACTGACCACAGCCAAACAGCTTTTATCAGACTGCAAGAACACCACTATTGAGGGCTCCATTGTGCACTTTGAGCACAAAGTCACCGCCAGAGAGAGCACTTCCAGATCTCCTGGAACTATGTAAATCTGGGATTCAGGTGCTGAGGTAAGTACTTAGAGTGGTGACAGAGACAGATCTGCTTCATCAGCAAGCAGTTTAAATATAACTGATGTGGAAAGCATGCCATCCACCGGAGTGCACTGATGGAGATACAACTCAAGCACCATTATGGTTAAGTTCATAGAGATACCTTAGCCAGCATTCAAAAGCCCTTTAATAAATCTCCCAGCCTTACATGACAATTCTAGATTAGGTTTAAAACACAAGTTGTGTGATTTGATCTCCAGGTGAGAGCACTCAGGACTGCTTTAAATAACTTCTCATATTGTTCTAGGGGCAGAGAGATGTGCCAAGCCTTGATCTCTGGAAAGTGAGTACTGGGAACAGGATTAAGCAAATACATGGATCCATTACAATATCTTCACCAGGCTTACACTGAAACATTCACAAGCCTACTTCCACTGGTTTTCCTGAGTTATTTTCTTTTCCTTCCATGTTTTTCTGGCTAGACATTTATTTTCTCTGCCTCTGTTAGTTTAAAGCTACAATTGCAAAGGTCACTGTCTTCAAGTGCCCGTGTTCCACAGTTACTGACCCTATTGAGGATGACAAGGGAAAAGTGCCCTCATATGCCTCCCAGAATGTCTGAGAGACAGAGCACTCTGGAAAATTTGCTTTAATCTCACAAGAATCCCATATGAAACATAAACCATGTAACCAGAAATAAGAAGGAAAGAGGCATGTTCTCTGAATGTAGTTCCAGTGTTCTCAGAACTGATTGCTGGAAGTGCTAGAAAGAAATTGGTAGGAGTATAATAGTGGTTGAGATGCTTCCCCGCTGCCCAGTAAACACCATGCTGATTTTACTGGGTGTTGCATGTTAATTATGTGCAGTTTTACTGATAATACTCAGAAACTTCCTGCTGTGTGGGTAGGATTAATGCAAGATGGTACTGATGCAAATATAGCCAGCTAGCTGAAAGCGAGTTGGAGAACAGTTATGGGCGTTCATTAAACTACATACCCTGTTAGGCACATAGCAAAATGTGTTTAGAAGTTGATGTAATTTCTGTGCATTGAGAACACACATTAAAATCCAGATTTCTTAAAGACAGCATAAACCGTATTTACCAGAATGGGGGAGAGTGTAGGTAAAACATACAATTGAGTTTTACCAGTTTAGTGAGTCACTGCAGACTACCTGAGCTGCTGCAACAAACCATGGCCAAGGCCTTCACTTCAGAGAGATGTGTTGTAAAACACTGTGCAGAGTTGATCTGCTGGTGGGAGCGACTGTGTGCTCCAAGACAGGAACATTCAGTAGCACGTCCCACCAGGAGCCCATGGAAGATGAGGCAAATGGAGCAATGGACACCCACACTGCTTCTCTGCCAGGCAGACACTTAGCATTTTTCAGTTTTGGATTCAGTGAATATAGGATTCTATCAGCACCCCTACCCTGCAGTTCTGTGAAAAAAAAAAAGAAAAAGAAAAATGAAAAAAGAAAAGAAAGAAAGCCTGACAGCCTGACACTGCTGTGCTTGTAGCTCAGTTGTGTGTTTGAGTCATGGATCCCCAAAGGTCTCCAGAGGTTGCTTTGACCTCTAGTACTGCTGAATACAGCACCTTGCTGGGGACTTAATGGGATCCAGAATAGCTCAGCACTCCTGGAAAATAGCCTGCTTGAATCTATTGACTTTAAATCTACTCAAGGTTGCTTTCTTGTACTAATTACTTAAATTGTCGAGTCAGCAACTTCCTATCAGGGATTGTAGACAATCTTCTGAATGCTGTTTTACCCCTCTGTGCAGTCAGAGAGTCACACCCTACATGAAGCGATTAGAACACATGAACAATACTAAACTGATTCCACATAGACCTTATCTGACAGGATAATCACTGGCAGCATACACTGATACCAGGGCTGTTAGCTCACACACACAGTCCTGGATGCCTCATGAGCTGTCCTTACCTTTTCAGTGGATGATCTAATGATTGCTGTTCTTTCTCCAAAGAAAAGTGTGTAACTGGCCATCTGGGTGTCCTTATAGATTTAGAAGTGCCCTGTAATGTCCCAGCTGCCAGAACATGCTCAGATTGAAAGACTTCTTCCCTGACTTTGTGCATGTTC
>JAPSGF010000005.1:5193428-5204677 GCA_035772895.1 Perdix hodgsoniae | reverse complement strand
GCATGTTCATTAATAGTAATTGAAGACAGGAACAGTCCCATCACACATCTCAAGGATAGTTCTGCAGTAAGGCCTCCATTTGCTCTCCGATGGAATTCCTACTCAGTGTAAGTCTTGATTAATGTGAGTATCTATCTGACATGAGGGCAGTATCAAATGTTCCTCTCTGTGGCCTTTTACAGCGTGACTGAACTACAGTATGCTTGAATATTTAGTGTATTTTGAAAACCTCTTTGATGACTACAGTTTGGGAACATTGTAAAGCCACTAACCATTTCACGTGTCAACCTTTTTGGCACTGTGTATAGTCTTTCAGCTTGATGGTTACTCACAAAAGGGAAAGAATTTTTAAAATTCTTTGTCTTTTCTTTTTTAATAAACCAGTCTTATTTCCTTTATCTTCTGCTGAATTTTGATGGAAAGAAAGACAATAGAGTCCTGCAGACTTCATGGAATGGTTATGGGTAGAGGAAGAGGACCCAAATTATTGCCCAAAGGAGAGGAAAGCTGCAGTGCGAATGTCCTATCCAGAAGGAAAACTGGGGATTTGTTAAGGACCTGAAGCTCCCATTCTTTTGCAAAGGTAGGAAAGACATGAAAAATTGTCTCTAAGTCTCCTCTCAAGCCCTCCAGCAGGGAATGCCAAGTGTAACAATTCTGATATATATTCACCATATAAATAACAACCAGAGGAAAAGCATTGTGCATTTTTGTCTTATATTGAAACAGAAAGGACATAAATTCAAGCATAACAAAAATCCCTGTAGTCATCTAGTTCATTTTCCCACAATACATACCAGTCCAATTGAAAACAGTATTAATTCTGTCTCCCTGAGAGAAATTCAGGCCCTCACTGCACTGCTAGTTACAGTTAACTTTATGTATGGAATATTTTAATGGTTTATTGACCTGCCAGCAAACTAAGCACCTTGTTTTATTAGTATCACTGAAGTCCATATTAGCAAAAAAGCATTATAGAAATTCACTCTTATTTACAATAATAATCTAGATTTTTTGAAGGAAAAGCAAAAGTCTCTATATGCCATCCATTTCCACAACACAGCCTCATGACAAGACATGATCCTAAAGCACGTGGAATTCTGACTTAATCATAAAACTGAGAGCAGAATAAGTCAAGAGTTTTTGAATGCCATTTTGTTCACAGTTATAATTTACCCTTCGTATGATATCTTTGTAATAATCAATCATATCTGTAATGCACAGACCTTTTTCTTCTTGGTGCACGCCTCTCCATTAATTTATCCACAGTAATTGCACCCCAGATACTATGTCATTCTCTTAATTATACCATCTTTGAAGTAGTCTCCAATAAAATAAAAAATAAAAACTGTCCATGTGTGAATACACTGTAGACTACCAAAATAGCTGTTTTACTGAAGAGTATCCTTTATATAAAACAACAGTGATTTGTTTTGCAACATCTATTTTATGCTTTAAAGCAATATAAAAAACACTCTTGTCCTTCAGTAATTAAAAGCAAGACAACATAGGCAAACCTTTACTACTACATAACAGAGATGAGCCTGAAGGGACAAAAGTTCTGTCTATCTTGTACATGGCTGGAAAATGACAGCTCAAATAGCTGGGCTGGTAGTGAGCTGTCATCACCGAGGTGTGAACAGATGCCACAAGATCTTGCCATCAACGTCATCCGTGCAGGTGAGGATGTGCCTGAGAGCATAAGGACTTGTCACCCTCTGCTTGGTCCTCACTGGGAGCCACTTGCTCAGTACCAGTCCTGGCCCACTGAGGCAGCAATCCTTGCAAAGAGGAGCAGATGATAAAAATGAGGTTGTAATTGGTTGGTCTTTTGATGTCTGTGCACAAAATAAAATAAGGCTGAAGCTCATTTCATCTAAAGACCTTCCACATGAAGGTCCCGCATCGTTCAGTCAGCACAATAGAGAGCAGAGCCCATGCTTCATTCAGGCTTAGAAGGTGGTACAAAAAAGCCTCCAAAGCTGAAGAAATGCCCTGGACATTGAGTGAAATAGCAAGGTCTGCTCAGATGCAGAAATCACAAAGGTCCAGAAGATCCCCAACTTGGAGCACGGCGTTGGTGTGGAAGCAGTGATCACCAGAGAAGCCATCTGGCTAAAGAAGTGGTTGAAAAATGAATCTGGGGATATGTGAGAGCCCAAATACCTGTGAGTTGTCTCCAGTGTGTTCAGAAAGTGAGAGTCTTTATGTAGCTTTTTATTAAATGAAGACATTTTGCAAAGGATGTGTCAGATACATCATCTGTATTTTCATCCTGCAGATGCGCTCAAGCAAGATATTGACTGACTATTCTGACTAAAGAGCCATAATATCCTCCTCCCTTGTACGTGTAAAATTATCACATTGGACATTTTTTCAGATGGACTTCCAGAGAACATAATAGTCTTGAGATACCTCATCTGACCTGAATCCACGTCACAGCTCTGAGAGGTGAAACCTTATAAAATCCATGAATCAAATTTCTTCCTGCAGTACAAACTTCTTTTTTCTCAAATGAGTTACAGATGGAACCTGAGGACAGAAATCACCTCCAGTAGGAAAATAATTTTCTTAACAGTAATGAAACAAGCAACAAAACATCAGGGCATTTAAGAATCTGTCTGTGCAAAGAAGGTTGGGGGAAACAACATTATTTCAGAATTTCATCTCTATGAATTACTTCAGGATTGCGTGACAGTAAGCCTTCTCTATTACAGGCAGCCAGTAATGTTAATTAAACTTCCATAACCATTCTTATTTTGGATTAAGGGTATTTTTACTTCATCTTGGTTTAGATTTGTTCCTAAGGGATATGACTCCAGTTTAATTTGAAATAAGAGCGATGTAGATAGGTTGTAATTCAAACTGCTTAGAAGCAGTCCACAAGCCTGTCCAGGATGACCTATGGACATCAAAATAACAATGCTCATACACAGACTTGCACCCAAATCCAGCTGAATTTCAGCCAGTTTAGTTATTTCATTTGTTGTATCACAAAGGCTAACCTACAGTTACTCCATTAATCTTCATGGTTCAGCACTCTATGTATCTGATAACTTTGCAAGTTCAATGCAAGAGCCATCCTGAAGTGCTATTCTCACACTGCTGCACAATGTGTGGGGAGATCCTTAAAGGTCAGTACACAGATCAGCTAAAAAGCAGACCAAGAAGTGATAGAAACAGAGCAGGAAAATAGAATGAGGCAAGGCCAAGGAGTGTGGCTGGCAAAATAACCAATTCTTGGCATGCAGTACTGATTGGAGAACATAAGGCTCTCTGACTTTCTTTGGAAGCTAAGGTTTAAATCTCAGAAATGTTTTCCCTCTTAATTGTGCTAAAAGGGCAATGCTGTAAAATTTCAAGGACATTCTTCTTGAGAACAAAATACAATATTGGAGGCATTCTAATGCATAGAGATTTCTTCTCTTTTATTGTTTTCTCATATCGCTAAATAAATGTTTATTGCTAGATAAATATGATATCTGTGGCATTCATGGCATTTCCCACTCATGTACTACTCAATAGCTGGTCCTCACACTGCCTGATGAGGTACGTAAATATTGCCTTCCTTTTGTGTGGCCAGATACTATCCTATTCTTCCTATTCTACACGGACAGACGTTCCACTCCGCATGGCCGGACACTATCCTGTTCTACACAGCCAGATGTTGTCCCATTCTCTGGGTGATGATGACTCAGAGGACAGGACGATTTCACTCAGTTGCAATGATGCAGGAGGACCCACGCTGGTGCCTGTACTTAGAGGAATTACAACGAAGAAGAAAAGTCATTTTAAACTTGGTACTGAGCACTGATACTCCCAGCTGTCAATCCTGAGCAGTGACACGGGGTTGGAGGCCAACAGTTCCATGTCTGTGGAGTTGCAGCCTTTTCTGGTAAGGAGGGCTTGCAGGGCCAGGGAGAGCACTGCCAGGGAGCACTGTCTGCAGTTATTAAAATGGTCCACTGAGCTCATGCCTTTGGGGAGGTACAGCCGAATAAATAGCCCAGTGCTAACCTTTTTAGCTCTGATGAGTGTCAGGGTGAGCACTGCTTTATCACTCCAAGGGAATACTTCAATTCATTAATTTGCTGCAGGAGCCAGGTGGAGGCTTGATCAATGGCTTCAGTTTGCAGGAAGCATGCAGAAATCAAAACAAGTGCTAGCTGACCTCATTTCCAGAACTGAACTCAACCTCAATTCAGCAACAAAAAAGTGCACATAATCACAGAAGTGAGGTTCCTGCCTCTTCTGTGCCGCCCTGAGGTGGTATGGAATCATGCACATGAGATCCAAACTGGGGGTCTGGCTTCATGTTTCAGCTTTTGCCTGCAAAAACATGGTAGTAGGCCACCTTGATTTTGTACTCATAAACTGAGTAAGGCAATGGCATGCAAAGAAGGAAACTTCTGGAGAGTTGCATTAATGGCTATGTAAACAGCAAATGCTTGCCACTTAAGGCCTGGCACAATTTTTTGCGACGGGTCAGTGAAATAGCTCTTGCAGGGTGAAGTTGTAGAGTGCAGCAACAAGCCAGCTCTCCAAAGGAAAGCACTTCTACATAGCTTTAACACCATTCTGGACATCCCCACCCAGGCTCAGAAAACCTGAAGTGAAGAAGTTCAGCCTCTGGTGTTACTGCTGCTGGAACCTTTGGTATAGAGAGGTTACAGAAGACATCTTTCAGAGCCTCACAGTAAAACTTGCATTAATTGTGAGGGTGAAAGCCACTCCAACAGCACTATTTGTGCTTCACTACCCTTGGATATAAGGAAAAGGTTTTATACAATGGGGATAGTGAAGCACTGGCACAGGTTACCCAGAGAGACGGTGAATGCCCCATCCCTGGAGACATTCAAGATCAGGCTTGGGGCTCTGAGCACCTGAGGGAGCTGTAGGTGTCCCTGTTCATTGCAGGGGAGTTGGACCAGATGGCTTTGAAGGCCCCCTTCCAACTCAAACGATTCTATGATTCTATGATTCTATTTTATCACCAAGTGAAGCTACTGTATCAGAAAAGAAATGACCTTGTATTTTCCAAATGATTTTAAGGAGTCAAATAGTGAGATCAGTAATTGTCATGCACTCATTGCCACTTGTGTAAATTGCTAATGGTAGACTGTCAGCTGTAAGACACCATGCAATGGGAGCAGATTGGGGAGATAATTATAACACAGCTTCTCGGAACAAAGTTCTTGATGCTTTTTTTTTGTTGTTGCTAAGTGAGAAAAAAATGAAAATGTAAAGGCAGTGCCACAGACATTGGAAAAGCACTTCAGAATATTTTCACTGTTGTTCACATGGGTCATTTGGACGTGGCAGCACGCTAATTATTTTTGCTTCTGGGAATGAGTGGTAATAAAAATTCTGCATCTTGGTGGGGTGAATGCTCCAAGTCCTACAGGTAATGAAGTAGTTCCCAGTCCAGCTGGGAAAACAATTAAAAGGAGATTGAGAAGAGTGTATTTGTACTGTGGATGCTGACCCTCCAAATCACAGAGTTACTAAAACATTTTGGTACTCAGCATTAACAAGAACAGCTTATTATCTCCTCTCTTACCTTCAAGAAAGCATGAAACTCTTAGGACTATCTCAAAACATCAAAAGCATTCAAAAGTGGAATGTTTTGTATTACTACAGATGGTAATCTTAATCTTAACTTTGGGTGACCACAATCAGCCTGAGATATCTTTATCCTACCTCAGGTCCATAGAATCATAAAATCATAGAATCACAGAATGGCCTGGGTTGAAAAGAACCACAATGATCATCTAGTTCCAACCCCCTGCTATGTGCAGGGTCGCCAACCACCAGACCAGGCTGCCCAGAGCCACATCCAGCCTGGCCTTGAGTGCCTCAGGGATGGGGCCTCCTTGGGCAACCAAGGTTAAAGACATTGCTTAAAATGCTCAAAGGTTAAACTTTCTGTTTTTTTCTTCTTCTTCTTCTTCTTTGTGTGTGTGTGTGTGTGTTTGTGCACACTGTGTAACTGTAAAATTTTGTAGTAATTTTTCCTAGCTCCTGGAGAATTTCATGGTTATAGCAGACATTTCTATGGCTAGCTATGTTGTCTACTGTGAATCCATGAAAATATAAAGGCGTGTCCAAAAAGATGTTAATCCATTTCATAGCAGAAAGAATCTGAAGATGTTTCCAAGCATTAGAGGTAATTTTTGGATATAACAGAGCATTGGCCTGTGGCAATTTGAACATTCATTAGGAAAGGTGAAGATGGGGTCACAGGGAGGTATGATAAGTAATAGAATATTACTTGTATTTCTTTTACAGCGTGCCAGCAGTCATGTATGACATCATCTTAAAGTAACTCTGATTTTTGTTTGCTAAAACATATGACATATCACATTAACCGGAGGCTAAATGATAAAAAAGGATTTGTTCTTTTCCACATATGTTTTATCTAAAACAATGCCATAGAAAACAGAAAAAATGGAAAAGAATTAATTCAGGATTAATGTGCTATGTACTCATTTTTAATTTCAGTACATTAAAAAATTGTCAAAGTCTACTTTAAAAGATTTAATTGAAAAGAAACTTGACTTTTCAGAAATCTGTGTTACTGAAGTTTCAAACCTCAGTCACAGACTGGGTTCCATTTGTCCTGCAAGGTGCAGTATAGAGGGAGAGACAGATGTGCATGTCAATGATTTGGGAATGCTGTATGAGAATATCAGGGCAATTCCTATCTTTGCATGCTCAGTTCCCTCACTCCTACTTCAAATGCAGCAGTAGGAGGGATGTTCTTTTGTAAACAGGCTTCAAGAGACTGCAGGAGCCTAATAAACATTTCCTATGTGAAAATAAATTTCAAACTAAATTTAAAGTGTGCCAGTAAAAGCTTTTTATTAACTCATGTATTTTTTTTAATAAAATGAAAGACATACGAAAATTATTAAATTGCACTAAATCCCATTTTAAATAATACTTTTATACAGATAGTTATCACATTACTCTTTAAGAACAATGGAAATGCAAGTTGGAGAAAGAATTATCTAACGTATGCTGGGAAATGATGTTTTTCAGGGTTTCTTTTCCTTTCTTTTCCTGTGTACCTCCCTTCTGGCCAAGAAAGTTTTCTTCCGTGCTTCTCAGCTCCAATCCCATTTCATCAGTATGTGAACTATTGGCATTGGCACGCCAAACTATGCGCAGAAGGAGCTCAGGCACAAGTTTATGTTCCCACTGCCAGCTGTGCTATGAGGCAGTAACCTCAGGACACAGCGGGGAAAGAGACTTCTCTGCTCCCCCACTCCTAGAGCTTGCTACTTGCTAAGGGAGAAAATGACTGAAGGCCTCTCATCTGGGCAGGATTTGCTCAAACACCTCAGCTCAGTCTTCAGCAGGCATTTGGCTCCTCTCAGATTCACTTTCATAAACCTTTGTGAATTACAAGTGGGCTATCTACATTAGTTTTCAGACTAAACATTAGGGTGCTGAGCTAAAAATCCCAACCATGGCAACTCCCTTCCCCTCTTGTCTCCTCCCCATAATCCTTCCCTCCCCTTCCCTTCCCTTGGCAGGAGAGAAATTAGGAGATGACACTGAATTTAATTTTGAAGTGTTAAAAGAAATTAGAACCCAACTTGGAAATAATTACAGGACCATTTGCATTCCACTCAGAGACAATGTGATTAATGCATCTAAACAATTATTTCGTACAATTTGTTGCATATTAGGTAGACATCCAGCCACATTTGTGGTAAAAATGTAAATAGCGTCACGCATTTCCCAACCAGTGTATGAGACAAGCAGACAGGTGCAAATAGAGAGAGTGGGAGTGGGGAGGTGAGGGGTAAAAAATCAATTGAGTTCAGTAGGAAAAAAAAGAAAAAGCAGCACATGTTCACATAACCAATGCCAGACAGGCATGTTCATCCAATACCACACTAGGATTATTTCCTACAGCATATTCATGATTGCTTTGTCTACTCTGGCTTTAACGTTTCCAATTATGGGGATTCCACCATTTCCTTTGAGAATCTCTCCACCGTGCTAATGCTGCTCATCCCTTGGAAGCTTTCCCTGACATTTGTCTCAGCTTCCTTTCTTAATTCCAGCCTATTACTCAAAGTTTATCCTTTTCCACCCGCTTTTTTCCCTTTCACTTCCTCAGTGCTTACACCTTTCAGATAACTGTGGGCAGCTATCTGGGCCATCTCTTGCTGTTGCTTAGCAAGCTGAAAGCAGTCTTTTTAATCTCTCCCTATAAATCAGTCCCTCCAGGCAGCTGATTATTTCTTTATTTTTTTTTTTTTTTATGAATGCCTTCTGCTTTTTATTTTTATTTTTTCTCACATTGGCCGAATCCCGCTTCCCCATCACAGAGAGGACAGCAGCACACCAGCTCACCCACCAACACTGTCCCATTGCTCTTCTTAAGGTGTTCAGAAAGCACACACATTGGTTTGGTGCTTTCGGTCAACGTGGCAGTGTCTACACAAGAGTTTTCTCCTTTCTCTAAATGACTTTTCCCAGGTTATAGTGCGGGGAAGTTTTCTAATGTAGACCTGACTTTGAGCTAAATCTCTGCAAAAATTGGATGCATCTTGTGCTGTGAATTAGCCAGGAAAGTGACTTTTTATCTAGTCAAGGTCAATTACGAGTCGCCCTTCAAGTCTTCCCTCTTGGCTACAAAGAATGATCTGCACAAACCCCAGCAGTATTTAAGTGCAAACACACTTTTTCTCCCTTCTGTGAAGATACATGTGTTCAAATAGGTTAGCATGTGAATAATACAAATAATTTTCATGAAAGCCTTTGTGCACAAAGTCACTTGCAAGCTGTGGAGATCAGGGACTCTGTCAGGAAGGCACGTGGGCTTCAATCTGCTCCTGGACATGTAAGAAACTGTATTCCACGCACACATGGAAATGCCTTGCAGAAAAGCAAGTCTGTATTGGAAACGGATTCTGGAAATCCCGACATCATTAATCCAAACAAAATGATTCAAACCACAAACATTGTCCTGCTTTTCCTGAAGTCAGGAAAATTCCAACTGCCTATTCCTGCAGATGATCAGGATGTAGCTTCTCATCTACAAATCTGAAAGAATTCATCAATTAAGACCAAAGAGGTCAAATCTTGTGACACGCTCTCTTTGTGTTTTAATTGCATTTCATCAAATTCATCATGCAAATTTATTTGCTTGAAATTTCATTGTTGGAACCTGGCTGTACGTCAGAAATCTCAGGAGAGAAAGGAGCCCTGTTGGAACAAAAGGGTTTTTTGATTGAAGCTGCCATGGCCCCATGCGTGTCCCTGTGCTGGGGTGAGAGGGTCTCCTGCTGAAGCTCCATGGTCTCACTGCACCCTAGGAGCCAACCACTCTCCAGGAGCCGCCATCCAACACAGCACCTGACAGGGATGCTGCAGAACTCAGGTGTTTCCATTCCTGCCTGATAGATTCCCACTGCAGGTGCTTGTTTTTTCTGTAAACATGTCTGCTCTCTGAGTGATGTGAGTGCAGCTGATAGGGATTGTGCAACATCCAGATAACAATAAGACCATCAGCTCCCATCGCAGAGAGAGCAAGGAAGCAAAGTGGGGGTACAGCAGGCTAGGCAGAGCCTGGTGCTGAAGGTCCCTGCTGTGCAACACTGATGCCTGAGTCTATCTCATCCCCCAGGAAACAGCAAACAAACAGTGCTGGGCTTCTCAGGTAGGAAGCCTGGGGCATGTTTGGATTTAATTGCTTTTCATTGTTTGGGTCCCGATGCGAGGAATGAGAAAGATATGGATGATTTTTTGATTGTCTGCATTTGGTGCTCAACAATAGGCAAAAACCTTACCCTTATATAGCACAGTGCTGGTGGGGAGGATTTCATACAGCCCTACATGGCATGCGTGTTGCCATGCTGTTAAAAGTAATGGGCCCTGCTAAGAGAGGCTAAACAGATGGCTATGATCTCGCAGTGCATTACAGAGTAGCCCAGGAGTGGTTAATAGAAATCAACATAGATAACAGCAAAATGGGTGGCATCATAAAGGAAAGGATGCTGCATGCTCCGGGCTCTCAGCGCTACTGCTCTGGCCCAGGGACACTGGTGCAGGCTGCTGGGGCTGTGCCTGGACACAGCTCAAGTGTGATGAGCTGCCAGCCCTGGGATCGGCACAGCTGGCAGGATGATGTAAGTTGGTTTTGTTCCACAACCTGTTTAAAAAAAAAAAGCATATTGTTTGGGATAATCACAGCCTAGCTAAGCTTTTATCTTTTGAATAAACTCTTCCTTCCCCGTATCTTCTACTTACTGGAATGGCCAGCTGAGGTTGACCTGGGGACAACAGCACCTCTTTCTTCATGCTGAACACATTTCTTGTGAGATCTGTTCTGCCACTGACTTCCAAGAGGTAATGGAACAACAGGTGGTGCAGGGCCGGCTCCTTCCTTCTGCTGGGAGATCTTCCAAAAACTAAACAAAGCAGAAGAAAATACACAGAGGGAAAGAAAGAAAAGAGGACGTTCCTTGTTAAATGTATTTGTTGGCCTGAAGAGAAGCGATATTAAACATTTCCCCTCCTATGCTGCAGAGGTGTATCTGGAGTGCTGGGATGCCCCATCCTTGCAGGTGCTCAGTGCCAGGCTGGTGGGGCCCAGGGCAGCCCGATGTGGTGGGGGGCAGCCCTGCCCACGGCCGGGGCTGGGTGGGCTTCAAGGACCCTTCCAACCCAAGCCGTTCTATGATTCCACGAGTGCTGCTGGCTCGGTTCTGCCACGCAGGCTTCCCCGTTGTCAACAGTGGTGCTGAGCACGGCTGTGGCAGCGCGTTGGAGGTGTGCCTTCATAGCGCAGGGGGCTCACGCTCACCTGCAGGGATCGCGCACGGGGGCTTTCCTAATCCGCGCATCAGAACTGCCACGTAGATCTGGGTGCGGAGCACACGGCTGAAATCTGCGCGCAGAAAGTCGCTCAGCAGGTGGGCAAGGAAACGGCATTTTGTGTCTGCGAGCGCCGTCGGTCCCTCCGACAGCGAATTACAGCCTGGCCCGGAGCGACCGGCGCCCCTCAGCCCCCCGCCCCGGCAGCGCGGGGACCGCAGACCCGCGTGCAGGGAGTGCCGGCGGGAGAGGAGCGATCGGACACCCCCACGTCCCCGTCCTGGAGCCGCGGCGGACGCGCAGAGCGCCGCCATAAGGCGTCCGCCGGCCGCCGAGAAGCGACGAGCGGCCGCCCAGCGCGGGAACGGCGCCGGGGCCCCCGCGCAGCCCGTTCCGCTGCCCGGCGCGGCGCGGAG
>JAPSGF010000005.1:5177235-5193028 GCA_035772895.1 Perdix hodgsoniae | reverse complement strand
GGAGGAGGAGGAGGAGGAGGAGGAGAGGGGAGGAGAGGAGAAATCTCCGCATTCCCTCCCTCCGCGCCCCGTCCCCAGCGCGGACCGCCTCCCCCGTGCATGCCCCGCTGAGGCGGCGGCGGAGGACTTTGGCATCCGGCGCGGCCCCGCCGTTCTCCCTCGCCCCTTTTCTGCCGCGAACAAAGGGGGAGAGCGGGAGGAGGGCAGAGCCCATCTCCGCGGCGCGAGCATGGCGGACCGCAGCCTCGAGAGCGTGTCGCTGCCCCTGGAGGTGCGGGCCCGGCTGGCCGAGCTGGAGCTGGAGCTCTCCGAAGGTAAAGGGGCGGCTCCCCGCGTTCGCCCCGTCCCTGCCCGGCGCCGGGCCGCGGGGGGCTCGGGCGGGTCCGCTGCACCCGGGAACGGGGAGCGGGGGCTGGCGGGGTCCGCGCGGCCGATCGCGGCAGATGGAAAAAGCCTCGGGGCGGTGCGCGTCCTGCCGAGAGCGGGCGGCTTCGGCGCGATGTGCCGCAGGCGGAGGAGCGGGAAGGCTGCGCGGCTGCACGAGGCGCCGGCGTCGAGTCCGCGCGTCGGCTGTCACGACACGCTCCGCGATAAGGTCATCTTCGAACGCACCGTCGGGAAGAGGCGATATACGTGCCTATGTGCGTTCTCGCGTCTATTTCTCCCGCCGCTCGTGGCGGCGCCTCTCTCGGTGCGGCTTGCTGGGCCCGCAGCCCCCAGCCCGGCCCCGCGCGCAGCCCCCGAGCGCCGCACCGAGCCGTGGGTGCTGTGCCTCGTGATAAAAAGGACGGATAACGGCGCTCATCCGCACTGACGGGCTGCAGCTCCTCGCCGCGCGTCCCCCACCGGCGGCTGGGAACGCCGGGTGCGTGCAGCCGCTTTCCTGCTGCCCGGCTCTGTAACGGTTTGTGAGGGCTGCCTGCCAGCAGTGTGCCCAGGCCCGTTCCATCGGCGGGGAGGAGCTGGTGTTGACATTGTGCTTTCCTTTAACGGTTTGAGGGTGAGGGGAGATCGAGCTGCTGGGGGCTCTGCTTCTCTGTTTCCACCCCTCTGCTCCCTTCCTCCAAAGGGTGCCCTGAAAACCCGACAGAAGAGAAGCAGACCCGTGCGGGGTGCTGCCCTGGCTGCACTGTGAGCTGGGAGGGCGGGCTGCCCACACCTCGTGTCTGACGCTCTTGCTGTGTGCTTTTTGGTGTGGGGTGCATTACTGACTACATGCCAGATAATAAAACCCAGAAGACCGAAAGCAAACCGACTTAGATCAGCCAGAGATTTGCTCGCTCTTTGTGCTGAAGTTGTAATACGGTTTCATGATGCATTTCTGTTGCTGCGAGCGTTGTCCAGAAAGGCTCTGAGGAAGTGGGATGTGGTTGGACATCTGTACCTGCGCTGCTGGAGCTTCCCTGGAGCTGGAACGAGTTTACCCCTCTATGACAGTGTCTTTCCCTCTGTGCCACCAGTGCGGCGCCCAGAGGACAGCCTGGCTCGTTCCCTCTGCCTGTGGCAGCCCGAAGCAGGAGTGGTTGGTGCGGGGATGGGGTACAGGAAGAGCTGGAGTCCCCTCTTCGCGCCTTTCCCCCAGGTTGCTCTTGGTGTGCTCTGAGATCAGTGCTTAGCAGTGCTCTGTGCCCCAGGAAATTCACTCTTCTGTTGCTCGAAGCACTGAACTTTAGGCACAGGTGTTGCAAACACGTGACTACGTGTAGTAGGTTCGGTACTGCTATTGTTTGCTCCGGAGAACTGGCCATAGTCTGGCCATACTAACCCAGAGTTAAGTGGTTTTCAAGGTTACTTAATGCACTTTTAGACCCCGAGTGTCCAGCCCCTTATACATATGCTTAACCTGACCAGCGTGAGGCCTCCCGCTGGTGTCAGAGGAGCACACAGGGTGTGAGATGCTCCAGCATGTGCAGAAATGTCTTCAGGGCAGCGTCTTAAAGTGTGTGGTGCTCCTGGTGTGTTTGGGTGTCCCTGCTGCCTTCTCGAGTCAGGCAGTGGTTGTAGGGAGCACACAGGTGACCACGCACTGAGCTGAGCCACGTGCTGGGGCCTCGCTGATTGCTCTGGGACTGATGTGACTGCCTTCAGAGATGTTCCCTTTTAAAGCGCGTTCCGGAATCGATTGTGCCAGGAACACGTTTCTCAAAAGCTGAATGCCTGAAGTGGTGTGTTGTATTCTGTGTGACCCTAAGTGTTACAGATGTTACAGCTGTCACCTGTACCAAAGCAACTTGGCTCTTGAGTGCCAAAAAACTTTTATGGGTAGAGGTGACTCAGAGCAGCTTCTGAAGGAAAGCTGCTGCCTTGTGAAAGAGAGAGGGGAGTGGTGGCTGGGTTATTGCAGCACAGCCTGCTGGCCAGGAGCTCAGGATCCTGTGGAGGTCCTGTAGCTGCCCTGTGCCATGGTGCTGGGCCGCTTGCACGGTGGGCGCTCTGCAGGTGCTGAAATTGCAGGCTTTGTTGGCAGTCATTACACATGTAAGTCCGACCGTGGTGTTTTCCCTTGTAGCCGAATTCTGGTTTCTGTTCTCAGTTGTGTGCCAGGCGGAGTCTCGCAGCAGTGATGCTGTCAGCAAAAGCTCATGCGGTGGCTGCTGGATAGGTAGCGTGTGCTTTTTAGAGATAGGGCAAAGTGCCTTTTTTGAGAGCATTTAGACATTTCTGTGCTGCTCGTTGGTTTGGAGAGGAGTTTGGCTGAAAAGTGTTTAACTTTGTGTTCTGCTGAAATGGTTTCTGTGGCACTTCTAACCCGCTGGTTATTGCGGGCAAGCCGCATGCCTTTTACCTCCCTTTTGTTGTGGTCTGAATGTGCTTTTTTGTTTCAAACATAGCTATTTAAAATGTACTATGGATGCAAATCAGGGTAACCATTTTAGATTTTGTTAGCTTCATTGCTGTGATTTAGATGCTGAAGATCAGTTAGAGTCAGAAATGCTTTCCAGTGTCCTCGGAGCGTGTGTGCCTGTGGCCTCCCCCGTGTGGGAGAGTGAATTATGTCGGTAGCCTGGCACTTTGATGAGTGCTGAAAATGGCTTTCAAGTTTATGTGTTGGTATGTAATTTTATGTTCAGCTTCAGGCAGCAATAGTACACTTCTTTATGGTGTTTTCACTTCATTTTGGGAGGGGAAAGTGCCTCTGTGTTTATCAAAACGTAGAGATGAAGCAGCACTTGAAATTGTTTAAGAGTATTAGGAGTAAATTGTGGAATCTTCCTCATCCAGCCCGATATTCTGGAGAGATTTGTTTTGCTGTGCATGACTGAGTGTGTCTAAGGCTGGCATGTTGCATACGTGGTTTTTGACACTCTGTAGTAGTTTCCACTGAGCGTAGCGATGCTTGCACTGCTCCAAACTGCAGCCTTCCTAGGCTGATGCAATCAGCATGTCACTCTGCAGTCGTCGTTCTTTAGGGCTGCTTAGAATTTTACGAGGCTTCAGTTTTCTAACTATGTATAAAATGGTACTGGATGGAAATAGATGAATCATCTTGGTTTTTTGGAATAGCTTGGGGGTTGTTAACTGAAGAACTCATTGAATAATACCAGAAGTCTTAAAATATATTGCACTTTTTTTTTTTTTAGATGTAATTCAACAGCCCCTCCATTCTTAAAAATTCCTAAGAATTAAAAAAAAAAAAAAAAAAAAGCCCCTAAAATACTTTCCTCATTTTCCCCTCAATTTAAGGGTACATGGGCTTATATTGCCCTTCCAGTTACATCTAATTGGGAAAAGATGCTCTGTATTTCTTCCAGTATTTTATCCAACTGTCAGATAAAGTAGCTGAAACAGTTAAAAGAACCACAGATGCTACATGGAAAATGTGAAAAACATCCTGTTCTGAGCTGTTCTACCCGTATTCCACGCTATACGTCCAGTCCTCTTTCATTTCAAATGTGCAAGGCATAGGAGATTTTGTTAAGTTTGAGCCCTTCTTCAAAGAGTACTTTCAAAACATATCAGCAGATCTGTAATGAATGGTTTCTTACTCCCAGAGGCTCTGGACATGAACTCAGCTAATTAATTTGGTCCTCAGTTTCCCTTATATCTACTGGATTGATTGTGTGCATTGGTATTGTTTGGGTTGACTGGGTGGTTGTCTGGTCAGGTTTAACGCACATAGTTAGACGCTGTTTCTTCTGTTGGTGTCTGTTACTATGCAGTGCCTCCTTCTGATGGAGCAATTGGAGGCCCTGCCCTGCAGAATAATACTGTCAGCAAAAGAAGGGCCACGGCTGTCAGGAGGAAGATATGGTTGGCAGCCTCTTGTGCGGAGAGCAAACCTGGCAAATCTGCACATCCAGATGTGGTCACTGGATCAGTGCAGGCAGTTTGCTCCTATAGCTGTTATTTCTGCTGACTCTTCACCCTTGGGGAGGTTTCCACGTGTGAAAACGTCACTAACCGCCACACCTCTGTGATTTGGGACACAGAGTCGTCCTTTTGATTCACTCCTTGAGGAACAGCACCTTACTCAGCAAGGGGGTATGGCCTGCACAGTGACAGTGCTCGTACTTTGAGTTTGGGTGAGAAGTGAGCTGAGAAATTCAGTACTCACATTGACTTATTGTTGGTTTTTTGAATCACTGGGGTGCAGTTGGCTCATGTTTTCAGTTCAGTCAGACAGGACTAAATTACTCAAAAGGCATAAAGCTGAAATCCTCACATACTAGACCTCAAGCTTTAAGAAAATACACCAATTACCATGAGAATTATGATAAAATCAGGAGTGAAAGCAACAGGAGCTTTCCTTTCTCTGTAAGAGGGAGCTCCTCTCATCAGCTGTTTTGTTTCTTGGATGGTGCTGGTGTAGGAGAGGTGTTCCTTGATTATTTTAAAAACAGATTAAATTCACTGAGTTAATACCAATTTGCATTTAAAGGCACTGGAATTTGAAGTCTGTCTTTTTATTTTTTTAATCTACCCACTTCATTCTACTTAAGGGCTTTTAATGGATACTGTTGTGTCAAAAGGATTCGCTGTCACTCATTCAGTTGTAACGCCTTGTAAAATAGACTATGCAAATCTCCAGGATGTTCCCAGAACAGCTGTCCCGAAGGCATGCTGCAAATATACCTTTATTGCATGCTGATGTTGAGCAGCACTGATGCCCAAGGGTTACACTTAATAGATGCTTCAAATGATCTTTACTGTATTACACAACAGACGTACTTGAACAACTTTTTCCAAGGATGTGTGAAAATTGCCAGTGGGGTGCCAGTTTTATAGGCAAAACAGTCAGTAAGCAATGCATTTACAACAGGAACATGCGTAATAAGGAGCTTCAGGGAGTGTCTCTCTGGTGGTGCTGCACAGTGCAGAAAGCAGAAGCCTCGTGTTGCTTCTCCTTGCCAAAGCAACCAGCCAGCGTGTGCATCTGATTGTTAGTCACCATGCTGTTCTTCTCTAGGAGGATATTGACCTGCCTGTTGTTCCGTTATAAGGGGAATGCTGTCATTTTGCTTTGAATAGTCTTTATTCTGGCAAGCCAGATATTCTTCCTTATTGAAAAAAAATCAGGTTTGGCATACATCTTTCCTTTGTGTTCAGTTTTTCTCAGGACAAAATATTTTCATGGTGCCCAAAAGGCAGGTATAATGAATTAATTTGCGATGAAGGATTTGGACCGGGAGAGGAGAGCAGCAGAAAGATCAATGTTTCTCTAAAGGGACATCAATAGGCTTATTTCGGTTTCATAGCTTGGAATGGATGTTTGCGGTGTGATACAGAGAATCCTAAACGTAGCTCTTCTATACTTAAAAATGCACTGACTGCATTTTAATTTTTTAAGAGGCTATTTGTATAAAGCATCACGCAGGACATATCATTTTTTAAAAAGAACTGCTTTAATTCCCCAGCAACTGTCAGGCACGATGACTCACCGCAGTGCAGGAATTCACCACAGCACAGAACAGATTTGACACAAACTCTTAATCCATTTAAAATTATGCATGTATATTTCCCAACCTTCCCAGTGGGTGAGCTTCATTTTTGGCTGAGTCCTGATGATCCCATTCAGCCTTTTCTCCTCCCCCACCTCCTTTTTCTCTTTCTTCTTGAGATCCCACCTGCAGCCAGCAGTCACCAGGCTGTGAGGTTGGGTACAGTGGTGTTTCCATGGCTTTTAGCAGCATTTCCAGGGTGGCTGAGAATGGCCACTCTTTCTATCTTTGATCCCAGTGCCGGTGTGTTCTAAAACATGTTTGCTCTCTGCAGTTATTTGTGGTCTTTCCTTGGGTTGCTGAAGTAAACATTAAAAAACTGGAACTGTTTTCATTTAGCTCCACTTGATGGAATCACTCGTTTTGGACCTGTATAAATTAATTGACTTTTTTTTTCAGTAACATTAGCTAGGATCTCTAATTGCTAGTTATTATTTATCCCTAAGGTTAAGTATAACCGTAAAACGAGCACAAAGCATAATGGTGATGTGATGTCCTTCTGCAGTAAACAATACTGGTAATACTGAAACCAGTTTGGCTTGAGCCAGACATGCTGGGAAGACGGTGGCCATGCCCAGGTTGGAGGCTGTGGCTGCAGGTGAGAGGAGCCACGTGTCTCAGCAGAGCAGCCTGTGCGTGGGGCCTGAGGGAAGGACAGCATCCGTGCCTCTTGGTGTAGTCCCTTGGCTGAGACTTGGATCAGTTGCTGTTCTTGGCACTTTGAGAGACATAGCAGTCTGTTTGACATCTAACCTGCAACGTTTGGAGCTCTGTTAAGTGCCGGTGTGTATATAATTGTCACAGTGTTTTACAGCAGGAGCTAACGTTGAAGAATATATGATGTCTTGTCTCAGTGGCCTCTTTTTGAGGATATCATTTGTTAAATGGCTGGATGAAAGAGAGAAATGATTCTTACAAAGGATCTTGATAATTTGAATGGGAAGGAGGTATTTCCTGTGACTTCTGGAGGTGTGAAAGCACTGTTTGCTGTATGAAGGCTGAACTAGACTGTTAGCAGGTCAGCTTTTAGGGTGTTAGACACAGGGCCTTATCTTGCTTACATGGTTGGATCTGTGGAATGGTGGCAGTTGAGGACACGAAGGGATTCTTCAAATATTTTTCTTGTGTGTGTGTGGGAAATAGAAGTGGGTATGAAGTCTTGTGTTTGATATAAGCCATACCTCCAAACTAACCAGGAGATCTGCCATTTCTTTCTTCATTTAAATCTAGGCTTGTTATATAAATTTATATATGTGTATCTGGTAAGTCTGGTCTATAGGAGCTGTTCAGGAAAAGTCTGCCTAGTCAAGGTTTTAAGGTTTCTGGTTGGCTTAGAGACCTGAGCAAAGAGTACTGATGGTCTTTTCCCTGGTCTGTGGATGTCTGTGTGCCCGTAAACATCTAGGCAAGATAAAGAGGCTCTGACACCAGCCTTCCCACACAGCCAGGCATGGAGGCACCCCAGAGCTGGACCAGCCACTCTGTGTGGCCCCTGTGGATGAAAACTGGCACCAGCAAGATGGCTAAAGGATATTATTGCCATTTAATGGAAAAGTAGACTCAGTTGGTTATTGGGATCCTAGTGGAATTTTGCAAGCATTATCTCTGCTAATCCTTGTTGAAAGAGATGTTACTCAAATGCAAAAACAAATAAAATGGCATGGTGGTGATGTGAATGGCTTTGCTTTGTTGAAAAATCTTAAAATGGAAATTGCATTTTCATTGATGGACTGCTTTGACAGATGCCTGAGGATGAACAAACGGCAGTTAAATAATGAAATGGCAAAATGCAGAAATGACCCAATCCTTTCCTTAATGAAATGGCAAACCCTGCTGCTGATTTCTCGAGAAGGTGCCAATTTCATTTGCTATATGTGTGTAGTCCAAAAAAATGAAGACATTGTTTTTAAGGCGGTAAATTTTTGTTTCTAAGTGTTGGGAAATGGCCTTTGGGGGAGGAAAGCTGAAAAAAGTATTGTTGGACTGCAGAGTGGTTTTTACTTCTAAGAGGGCAAATTAATAGATTTAATTGGATCTACTTGTAATCAGCTCCATGTTGTAATGGAGAAAGTTGGGTTGTTGTGTGGAGAAATAGCAGCGGGAATAGCAGAAATTAAATTTTCTGATTCATTTTTTAAAAAGATGAAAAACTGTCTTGCCATCTGTATTCATAAATATTATACTGCTAATGCAATTGAACATTCCAGTCCCAAGGTTCCATTTGTGTTTCTTGCTCTGACTTTGGTGGTACAAGTATTCATATCACAGACTTTGAGAATTTGATAAAACAATCAAGAAGAGATCTGCAGGACGGAGAGGACTGAAGGAGTCCTGATGAACCTTGGTAACTGGGAGAAAGCTGGAGAGTTTATTTGGGTTATTTGACAAACCTCACGTTGGGGAAGGAGGAGTGTTTTCTGGCAGTGAAAAGCTGTTTATGTTAGCAGTTGAGAACATGAGAAGAACCAGCTCCTGGGAAAGGAAATTAGACAAATTCAGATTGGAGATAAGACAAAATATTGGTAAGGCTAGATAAACACTGCAACACTTACATATAAAAGAAGACTCAATGGCTTTCTAAAAAAAGTACACTTGATAGAAGGCTCCATCCTGAGAAATACTGAGTGTAAGAAGTACGTGCGTGTGGATAGATACGTCAATCACTGAATCTACTCTTGACCAGAAACGCAGTGCGATTTGTACTTCTGTAATGCCATTGTATAGAAGTTTAGTCCAGTATAATGAGCTGTGATTTCCTGGCAACTTGAAAGAGCACAGCAGCACTTGAGAATTTCAGGTTTTGTATGTATTCAGTAGTGAAGATTTGACATTTACTTGCAGTACTAATTTTAAAAAATCAATATTGAACACCGTTGAGATGTAAATACCTCACAGTTTGAGAGGATCTCGCATATAGTCACTGTATTAATACTCGCTTTCACACAGACTACTTGAATATTCTACTTGTAGCTCAGGTGACTTCTGTATAAGCATAAAATGGCAGAACAATAACATTTTAAAAGGTCCCTAAATACTTACTATATACAGCTCAATCACTGGCTTTTATGTAAGAAGTATTATACTTTTTAATAATTTGGATGAAGAATGAGAAAGCAGTCAAGTCATCTGAAGATTAACCTCTCATGCATCGTTTGATGCACCTTAATGGTTCAGGGAGGTGAAGCACGTACTCAACAATGAAATGAGTTGGGACGAGACAGCTGGTGTATTTTTTCCTGGTTTGGTCATGTATTTAGCTTACGCTTTCGTACCGTCTTGGTGTGCTGGAAGCTGATGTGTCTTGGTGCTGCCATTAGAAGATCAGTGAAAACAGTTTGTTCATTCCGAGTTTCCCAAGGCAAGTCTGTTTGACATCCAGAGGCTTTCCCTTCTGGAGCACAGTGAGAGAGGAAGGCAGTTCCCTCCCGCTAAGCAGTACAGAAGCCTGTATGTAGAAGGAATACTTCTCTGTGAGTAGGAGAAAGAAGACATTTCCTACTTAGCCCACTTAGCTCTTTTTCTTCTTGAGCACAGTGATGCCTGAGCTGATGCTGTCTGCTGGTGGTACTTTGGAGAAGGCTGGTGTTCCTGGCAGGTCTGACAGTTTTCCTCCAGCTCTGAAGGGCAGCCTGCGAGCTGCTTGTTGCTCCACAGAGTGCAGTCACTCTGCAGCCACTGAGTGAAGAAGCCGTGGGGGATGCCTTCAGCCAGAACTGGGCACAGCAGTGTTAAACACTGTCATCGATTACCGGACCGCTAGAGACATTTGGTAGCTTCTGTTAACTCGGTCCTTAACAGTGTTCTCTCTGTAGTACACTTGCAGAACAACACATAGAGGAAGGCTGGGCTTCTTTCCTTTGGTGCTGGTTTCTCTGTTCTTCTGGGAGTGCTCTAGGCTGGATCATGCATCAGCTCTTTGTGCTTTTTTTGTCCTGGACCTCTGTGCTTCTGAGGCATAGAGAATTTCAAACTGAAGTCCTGTTGTTCGTTAATGTTGTTTATTATTCCTAGGTGGTGATCTGGTTTTCCCAACCAGCAGAATGCTTTTTTGTGTATTTTGATAGGAAAGTATTGTGTCTAACACACATCAAATTGCATATTTATATTGCTTCCTTTGTGCTTTGACTGTTTGGTGTTGTAATTGGTCAATTCTGTTAAGTAATAAATGCAATTTCAGACTTCTTTTTATGAGTGGGTACACTAGAAATAACTTCAGACCTCATATGCCAACTGATTCCACTATTTTTTTAATAAAATGAGTATTTAGGACTAAGTTAGGCTGCAGTTGGGAAGAGAGAAGTCAACTCTACAGTTCCTTTTTTTACACAAAGAGCTTGTTGATGTGAATTTTCTGTCTTTTTACTCTGTCATAGATCTTCTGCAACTCAGGTGCCCAAAGAAGTCCCTCCCCAGACTTTTCTGTAGATAAAAGGGAGTTTTGCTAGCATGGACATTGTGGAAAAGAGTAATTTGAAAATGCTGATTGATAGATGAGGTGTGTGTTATTTAAGTAATAAATAAATCATAGTAAAAAAAGGGCTCACATGGGTACCTTAGGATTAAGAGAGAGCATTAAGCAGCTAAGTAACCATTTAAACACCGTAGCATCTGTTTTTCTCCAAACTCTTTGAGAACATGGTATGACTTGTTGTGGGTTGGTCACTTCTTCATCTCTGCATTCAGCTCCTGAGCCCAGCACTTGGGGAGCACAGTCGTACTGCCCAGAGCTACGAGTTTGTAGTGAGATACAGCAAAGATTACAATAGGAATTACCATCGTCATGTTTTAAGTCTCCCCAGAACAGAAGTATGGCATTAATCAATGTAAAAGCAGAACCTTTGTTCCTGGAGGCTTAAATAAGGAGGGAGTTTGAGACCTGCCAAAAGAAATACTTTTATTTACTTTTTCCCTCGGACTGAAGTTCAGTTTACCTAAAAATAAATGGCAAATGATGTTGGCATCAGGACTGCACAAGTGAGTATACTTCCACATAAAGCTGTGCCTGCAGACAGAAACAATCTGTGATATTTAAGGATCTGTGGTAGGTGTGTGAGAGAGGAACAGTCTCACAGATACTCCTTGTGTCTTGTCCTTCCTCGTGCTAAGAGAACACTGCATTTCAGGCAGGGTTCTTACATACATGGAGCAACAGGCGAAACGTACTCCCACTGGGAAAGTACAGACCCCTTAATGACCGGGAAACCAGTCTGTATTTTCAGAAGCCGTTACTATCTCCTGGAAGCTGCCATGATCACAAAAGCTCCTTAGCGCTCTGGCACTCTGTCAAAGATAGTGCCTGGTCAGTGTTACCTCCTTCTATGTGACAGGAAGAAAGCCAGGCTGTGTTGTTCCATGGGCTTTAATTCTTTTCTTTCCCTTCACCTCTCTGCACTCTTTCCCCCCCCCGATTAAAAACAACTTCTGATGTGGAGTAACAACCTTGTGAATTGTCATGGCACTTGGCTAAATTACGTGTGTGTTCCTCATATTTGTTTTTTTGGTTGCTATTATAACTTTTTAATTCTACTTTGTTTCCTTAGAGTTAGATTAGGGTATTCTACATGCAGTCTGAGATATTTATAGAGAAAGGTGCATCTTAAATTTCCTGAAATCTGATCTGGAGTTATGCCATTTATTTTCCATCTAAAAACGCTTTGATAGTATCACAGTGCAGTTTTTTTTCTTCTTTTTATTTGCATGAAACCCACACTAAACAAAAAGACAGTTTATGTAGCCTAAAATTATACAGGAGCTACCTGCAAAGAGCATGCAATGCTTTCTACACAGTAAAAGCCATTTAAGTTGTTCAGGCATCAAGCATGGGTTAGGAACTGTATCTTCAAATCAGCTTTGCATATGCATGAGTACACCTGTTATATAAGCAGCGGCAAGTGCTGAGATTCATCCTGTCCTGTGCCACAGCTAGCAGGGTGAAGAAAACAAGATCATTTGTCACTTTAAGTCTTTTAAATCCAAAATGAAGCCTTATCTCTCTAATAGCCTAACACCAGGGAAAGATCCTGGTTGTGTTCAGCAGGGGCTGCATTCATGTGACTGTCAGTGGCTGAGTTACTGCTCCGAGTTCTATATAAAGGTTCCTGCTTCTGCCCTGCCCAGCATTGCTGCTTAGCACGATGTGCCACATGGAGCATAGCTATTAACCATCTCCGAAATGCTGAAGTGTATCTTCTTTCACATGCTCATATGAAAAAGTAGAGACAAAGGGCCTTCTACGTGGCTTGTATTAACTTCCTAGCTATTGAACTCAATGCCAGCTGAGGCTGAGTCATGTTACTTGCATGTGTTTTCAGGCATGGCCTATATTAGGGGAAGAACTGGGGGTTGTATAATCGCTATATCCCACACCTCTTCTCTGTTCAGTGCAAGCGTTTCGCTCAGTTGAGACTTCTGTGCTAACGTGAGTACCCACAAAATACAGCTCCCTGGGTAGCCCGGCTTGTGGCAGCAGCACTGAGGCTGTTAGTGATGTGGCTGGAGCTGGCTTCTGAAAGCCCTGTGCAGTGTCTCTACTGCCTTGCTGTTTGTGGGTGGATCAGGTGGATCATTCAGTTGATGCCTAGATATAAAAGTAAACACAGAAACTCCAAAAGAAACAATTTTTTTTTTTTTTTTTTTTTTTTCTTGTGGAAGTTTCTTATTTTAGCTTTTAAAAGTTGGATCAATTCATCCATTTCCTACATAGTGCATGTGTAAACACATCCTACTGAGAGCAGGAGTGTGAGCAGCATGGATGGAGGAAGGGGTGGATGCATTGGGAAGGGACATGCATGTGGAAAAAATCTTAATCCTGTTTTGCTGCTGAATAAAATATTCTATGTATCTATACTGTCTGAACATAAGAAAGCCTGTTTTACTGTGCGAGTGCTGCAGCAGTGGCACAGACTGCCCACAGGCTGTAGGGTCCCCTGCTGGGAGGTGTCCCACAGCCACCTGGATGTAAGTGGCACCGTACACTGGGTGCTCCTGCTGGGGCAGAGTGGGACAGATGGGCCCAGAGCTCCCTGCCCACCTCAGCCATTCTGTGATACACCTCCAACGTTCTCACCTTTCAGTGATTTGCACTTCCTTTTACTTTTCTCCAGGGTGTCACACGGTGTGTGTTTCTCTCAGTGGCTTCTAAGCCTTTTCCATGGTAGTTCGTGCCCCCTCCTTGGTAGCTCCTCAGCTGAGATCCTGTGTGGCACCAAATTCACCAAATCTTTAAATTTCAATTATAATTGTGCTACACACACAATAATAGTCAACCGAAGTGCACTGTGACAGGATAAGCACAATGCATTGAACAGAGATTTGATTTTGAAGCCATTTCTCTCACTGTTACTGTTACCACCAAGCCTGATCATGGTGGTAAATTTACATCTTATGTAAATCCTCTAGGATTGAGGCGTGGGTAAGGCTGCTTGTGATGATTTTAATGGTGTCATTATCATCAGTCAGGTGTGTGACTTGTCAGTGGAATGATTAGTGGTGCTTACCTGTATAAGTGAGGTGTATGTCTCTTTATGTCTCTGGAAAAATAGTTCTTTTGGTTCTTTCTGGGTCAGGAAAAACACACAGATCTCAGTGGCTTTGAAAATCAGTTTGCTTGATTACTTATTAATAGCAATTTTAGATGTGAAAATATCTTGAGTGTTGTTGAGATCATTTATCATTTTTATTGAAACTTGTATTGAGAGTTGCTTGCAGCTGGAGTTGTGCAGTTAAATATTGCTTCTGTTTTTAAGCCAGCAATGCAGTCGTTAATCCCCCATTCCAAGCAGGAATGCAGTCTTCAGATACTTTGGCATGGTGGAAGCACCACAAGGAGCTGTCTGCTGTGAGCTGTGAGGTGGCTGCAGTCCTCCCTCAGCTGGGTGTTGGTCCTGGTGCTGCTGGCTCTTCCCCAGCCTCTGGGTTTCTCTTCCTTTGTGGAAGGGACGTACCAAGAGAGAAGGATGATATTTTTGGGCTGTGAACACAGCTTTTAAATATGAAAGGGCTTCCGTGTCCACATTGTCTCCTGACTATTCAGTGAGCAGCTGGACATAGCTTTTGCAAAAGGAAGTTATGCAGGGTATGGTCCCAATTCAGCAAAGCATTTTAAGCATGTGCTTTAGTCTCACTGATACTGACAGTTTAACTTAAACCCAACTGTCACAGATGGAATGAGCATCTCTTTCTTGCATGGAAAAAGCAAATCTTTGGCATTTTCGCTGCTTGCTTGTAGGACAGTCAGTATAAATGAAGACATCAGGAGTATGTTTTTTTTTTAACCATTGTGTGAAAAGCAAAATGTTGAAGCATTAATAACTAACTTTTTATTTACTTTTTTATTTTTGATGATGCTTTGCAATATATTTAGTGTTGTCAGGCCATTAGATGGAGTGCAGTGAAGCTGCTCATATCTGCTCCTTATTTTGTGTATTTGCCTATGAGATTTAAGAGATTATGGGTGATGACATTCATCGTGTCTTTGCGTATGAAGAGAGGTCCTCAAACTGAGCTTGCTTCTGTACGGCAGCCTCTGGAATAGAAGTGTACCACCCCATTTTTCCCTCCTTTTGGGTATTCTTTTTGGAAAAGAAGCTCCTGATGTAGTACAGGTGAAGCCATGTAACAGGCAGGCTGCTGCTGTATGCTGGGCTGTGTGTGGGCACAGCAGTCAGTGCAGAGGAGGTCTGCTGCTGCTGCTGGGCAATGCACAGAGGTGTCAGAGGGATGCCGTGTGATCCCGAGACCCAACGTGGGGCTGATGCAAGGCAGTGGAAGTGCTTCAGATGAGCAGCAGAAGCACATGTAGCATCCTGAAATATTTGAGAACCTCCTCTAAAAATCAGGCCAACCAAAGAGGGAGATAATGTGCTTGCATTTCCATAAGGTAGCGAGTGTCAGCGTAGTACTGGTAGCTGCTCTGTGGAGGGTGCAGGTGCTGTGCTGCGGTGAGCTGCCAGCAGCCGTGTGCCGTGAATGAGTGCAGCCACCTCTGTGGCCCAGGGCAGGTCCTGGTGTGCTGCGTGCCAGCCTGGTCCAGTGGCCGTGAGGAAGTGAGGGGTTACAGCAGTTGGGTTCCCACCTTAATAGCGGCAGGTCTAGGCACCCCTCCTCTGGAAAACATGTTTAATGTGGTTCCAGTCTGTTTCTCTTTACCTTTTGCAGCTACGCGGCAGCAGGGCAGGAAGAGGGCAGAAGCAGGGAGGGCAGAAGAAGGCTGGAGCAGGTTTTTTTTTTTGTTTTTTCTTAGCATTGCCTTAATGCATGTGATTCATAAATCAATTTCTGTAAACACCAGCCAAGGACTAAAATGCCTTTTTCCTGTTTACTCTGTTGGAGTCTGTAACTCAGGTGTGAAAAACTAGATCTAACTGGGCAGCTTTTCAAAGCCATTCTTTCATCTTCCTTTTAGCATCCATCATGTTGTTTTCTTCAGCAGACCTCTCATCTACTCAACTTGGTCTGAAGTATCACTGTTTTCCTATTGCATTTTGCTTCTTTGATCTGTTTGAAAATACACGGCTGCAAGGAGCTAAGTCCTGGTGTAAAATCTCACTGTTTTCCAGCCCTCCACTGCGGTGTTTCATGTGCTCCGAACAGCAGAGCAAACTTCTGGGTTGTTTGTGCAGTGAGAGGAGATGTCTGCAGAGCCTAGTGCAGTGTTCTTGTTTGCACCTGTCCCTGTGGTGTAAGGAGGGTGAGAAGTGTCTCTGTATGATGGAATAGCTGATATTTAGGGATAAAACTAGAGCTGGGTAAGGCCTGTGTATTCCATGTAAAAGCTAGTAGCTCAGTTAAATGTGATTCATTAGAGAACCTAAAAATTAAGGCGTGGAAGCATCTCTTGTGGCAATGACTGACTT
>JAPSGF010000005.1:5047669-5177225 GCA_035772895.1 Perdix hodgsoniae | reverse complement strand
CCTAAAAATTAAGGCGTGGAAGCATCTCTTGTGGCAATGACTGACTTCTGTTGCTATGGAAAGAAGCTGCTTTTTGCACTGTAAAACTCGGGTAGTACAACAACAACGTTATTCCTACCTGCTGTGTGTTTCTCTGTGTAGGTACATTTAAATAAAGAGGGATATGCGTGTAGAGAAGATGGGGAAGGAAAAGGCGCGCAGTGACTCCTCGGATGAGCAAACTTTCCCACTTAAGGGCATGGTATCTGCAGAAGCAGCTCCATAGTGATAGGCACGTGTGGGTTACCCACATCCTGAATCACAGACTTCTCTCTGCTTTGTGGATCAGAAGTGTGAGCCCCTTCCCCACCGTGCTTCCAATTCCTGAAATAACTGCTGAGGTCAAGAGGGACACAGGGCAGATGGCTGTCGCTAGGAGGCCCTTCAGACTGAGGCAAAATATGGGGGGTTTCTTGATGTTCAGTTTCAGCTGGCACAAGGCGATAACTTTATCTTATTCTGTTTACTCCTTCTTGATAGTGTTTTGGCTTTTGTGCTGGCTTACACCCTTTCTAATGAATCACCAAAGCTTTTGATGTGATACTGACTTAACGAATATCTTTATTCCAGTTACTTTTGTGATTTGTATGTTTCTACTCAGTCACATGAAGTGAATTACATACTGCTGTTGCTGAATTTACAACAGTGTCTTTTGGCTTGTAACAATTAATGGTAATAACCCTTGGTACATCAAAATACACAGTGAATAAAATAAACTTTACTGTGTATATTGTGAGGCTTATTCTAACATGTTGTGCCTTTCCAGTTGCAGTATCCAGTGATCTCTGTAGGGACATTTTGTTACAAAATGCTCTGGCTCTCACTGAACCAAATTTAAAATTGGAGCAAATTCAGACCCATATAATTGGTGGGGAAAATAATGAGAGGAAAGTTCAGTTTGGCAGGCGGGGACGCAGATACAAAGTCTTTGGATGGAAGTAAAAGAGCTTTGAAATCCAGAACTGGCCCAAAGACATCTCAGCAGCATTAGGTGAAACTGAACTGTTGGGGAGGTGAATGCTGCTCTGAGCAAGCCCTGTCCTCTGTCCTTGGGCTGTTGCTGCAAGCACATGCTCACACCTCCCTGCCAGGGACAGAAGCAGTGTTGGCTTTTTTGGGCCTGAGCACAGGCAAATAGGCAGCGAAGCTGCAGTGCTTTTACTACCTGTAGCAGTGGCTGCACAGACAATTTGCTGACATCCAGGAGCATTTCTTCTGAAATGTCTTCAGGTGAATGTGTGCCCTTCAGCTTATATCTCTGCCAAGATATATGTAGATGCACCAGCGTATAGATAATGGTCTATCAGTAGCTCTAGACATGAGCAGTATTGTTTTTGTTTTTTTTTTATTAAACTGAGATAATTCAGAGAATTGTAGGTTGATAGCTCTTTGGTTTGAGCACTTCTTTCAGGTCAGAAGAAATCCCTAGTATCTGTGATCACACATAAGGTGCTCCCGGTTACTCCTGTCTCAGCTCTAAGATGCTTTGGATGAACCACAGAGCTTGTTAGATGATCATCCTTTCCTGCACTGGGGAAAAACCATACTGTGTTTCCAGCCTGATGTTCCCAGCATCATTTCATCCTCAGGTCATAGATAAGGCTCTTAGATTTAGGAAACTAATGCTGCTTGAGGCTTCTTAAGAAAGTATTAGCTTTGGATGTGAAGTGATGTATTATTGCTGAGGCTGAGGTTAATGTAACCTACCATATTGAAGTTGGACTCCATTACACTTTAGGAGATGGAATCACTACTTTGGGAGCACTGTGCTACAGCTTAAAGCCAAGAGCCAGTACTTTTCTTTCTTTACTGTCTGTTGTAAAAGAATTTGGGGGCATTTGATTGTGAATCGTCTTGTGCAAAACTGCCTGGACCAGAAATCCCAGGAAGATGTTCACATAGAAAAAATATGTATTAGAGTATTGTTGCAACATTGGGTAATAGTGGTTTATATTTATTTTCCTTATGGAAGTGTATAGGTACAAACATAACCTCATGAGACATTTTTATTATGGGTTTAAGTCATATTCAAGTCAGTCGGAACTGAAACATACGCAGTTGAAATTGGACATAGACTCCAGGCTTAAATGGTTAGGGACTCTGCTGAATAAGTTTGGATTCCAGATCCATAGCTAGAAGAGGAGAGAACATTTGCCAGGGCATGATAAAAAGAAAGAGTTCCTTAAAAACCATAGAAGAAGCAAACTTGTGGCATAAATGATCTAGTGCAAAGAAGACTGAGACTGCATAAGGTACCTCAGCCATTTGAGAGGCTGCGCTGTAGCCAGCATTGTGAATTCCAGTAGTTCTGAAGAAGACACAAAACCTGTTTTTGCAGCTATTCTAAAGCCCTGTGGTCTTTCCAGAATTGACGTGGTATTGAGTTCTCCAGCATCAAAAGGCTTTCACATCTGGAATAATTTTATTCATATTTTTAAAAGTCATCTAAACAATATTGGATTATAATACTGTAATACTGTACTGTACACTGCAAGAGATGTTCTGAAGAAGTAACAAGCCTGAAGATCCTTAAAATTTTACCTTTTATTGGGCTAAATATTTCCACTTTTATAGTTGGGTAAATAGCATTCTGAATGTAGCTGTAACGTTTAATAGGCAGGAGCTCCAGTCTTAAAAACACATGGTTCTTCTTATTCCTTCTTGCCTCTTTTTTTTCTGTCTGGCACTGACAATGAAGGAAAAACAGTAATAATCTCCAGTGGACAACAGGAAAAATATAAAGTTGGAACATGTTAGTAATGAAGCTATGAGCATCTGTTCTTCAGCACCAGAGGCTCAGTTTACCTTCAGACGTGTTCTGTTGTTCATTTGCAAATCTCTCAATGTGGCATCACCCCAGCTGCCTGCATGGATCCTTTGCTTATGAGTGGAACTGGGATGACCACAGGTGTGTTTTGCTGCCCAGCTGTGTGAATTCTCCATTCTGTGCACTAATTAATGATGTTGCTGCCCTGCGGTTTGGAGGACCTGGGGGCACTCATTCACTCCTGCCATGGGGGCAGTGGCTTTTGTGGCTATGTCAGAGGGGTATGGTGGCAGCTGAATCCCAGCTGGAATGAGCATGTCTCTGCAGATAACTTTACCAGAAAAGATGCAACTGAATTGGGAATGAGTGGCTTGGTGCTCTAAGATTTGTATGTGACTCTTCCACTCTTTTACTTCAAGGATTTTGAAGCCCATCTCTAGTTTAAATATCATGTAAAGGGGTTCATTTTTCATGCTGAATATAGCCCTAGAAAAAAACAATGTTTCATCCTGTGGATTTGATCATGGATATTTAACGGGGGATTTTCATGGCTGACATACATTTGGTGCTCTCATAGATTTTAGGTGTGGTTTTTTGTCATTAAAAGGTCTGCAGCACCTGGGTTTGGGGCATGCTGGGGAGTTGAGGAGGGTCAGTACTGACTGTGCTCTGTGTGCTGGCAGTTTGGTACTGGTCTGCTTTCCGAGTGCTTTGTTGCCTTATTTTCAGTGAGTTATCCTCAGTGTCCAGCTATAAAAGTTTGGTATCCAGAAATCAGGTGGCAGTTTACCCATCCAACATCTCATTTCTGTTCCAGAGTTGAAGTTTGTGTGAGGTACTTAAGTATTATAGCTGATAGAACAATGCCTTAGACTACTTTCTCCACAATTTCTCATAATTATGCTGTGCTACATAAAATGACAATTCAGTCCATCTGTTGCCTTTCCTGCCTAGGCTGTTTGTGTCTTTTTGTGTGTTGTGAAAGCAGCACCTGAAACTCCAGGTGCTCACTGCCCGGCCTGGTCAGGGCCTCAGCCCACCTCACACCATGGCTCTGCCCGTCGTATGCAGCATATGGCTCGATCCCAACTGCCTCCTGTCAGCAGTCTGTGCTGCCTGCTGGTCCCTGAGCTGTAGCTGGGTGTTATCTGGGACAGTGCTGGCTGTCGTGGGCCTGAACTGTGTCAGGGAGACACAGCATGATGTGGGGCAGCGTGTGACCCCGTGCCCTGCCCCAGTTGCGTTTCCCAGCTCAGGGACAGCCTGAGAGCCTCAGCCATGAATGGAAATGGCTGGTTTTGAAAGGGCAACACTGCAGAAGCCTTAAAACTGAAGTTTTCCCTTATAAAATAAATCGAAGAATGCAAGCAAACCTGGATACTGTGCCACCTGTGGAACTTTTTCTGTGCCCTTTGCTGTTCTTCTTTCCTAATGGGAAAGTAAATAAAGCACACACCTTTCCTAGAAGTTATCTGTTTGACAAAAGGCTAGGACGGTGCTAAACAGAACATTGCCTTGAGGTGTGGAGGTTTCAGATGCTGGCATTCACACTTTCTGTTGCAAGAAAAAGGGAGAACATCCCTCTGGCTGTTGCTGCAGTCTCTGAGGAGTGTTGTGAGATGCAGAGTTCCTGAGCCTGTGGGGCTGGTGTTGTGGCACGGGGCTGGTGGTGTGATGAGCAGTGGTGGTGTGGCATAGTTTCCAGAATGAGTGTTTGCTTTTAATCAGATGTGCTAAAAACACTTTGTTTTGTTAAAAGCCCTGACGTTCTGTACTTTGGTCATTTGTTTCTCTTTTTACTTTTTTACTTTTTTTATTTAATTTATTTTTATTTTTTTGCCATGAGCTGATGTCATCGCTGAGTCTTCCTTCCAATTTCTGAGCTATTGCTTTAGGTTGCATCATAATGTTAAAACTGCTTCAGATATCTGAGAAGACTAAGGAAATGACCCTTCAAAACCAAATCATGTCAGTTTTAAGCAATGCAGATGCTAAAGCAAGCTGGATGAAGCCATTTGTGACTTCAGCGGGTAAATTTTTTTTGGAAGCTAGAATTTCCTTTTCTTCTCCCTTTTCATCTCTCTGGAGCAGTCCCTTCAATCCAGATTCTTGCATGTTCATACTGTATTTTTAAATTTCATCAGGATTTGGAATTTATTATAAAATCACAAGGATTGCTTATAGGAAAAATTGAGTCAGTCAGACCCCTGTGGGCAGTTCGAAATTGTCATGTTGGAAAAAAAAAAAGTCCCAAACAGCTTAAGGCAGTTCAACTGTTGTGATACTGTTTGCAAAACAGAGAGCAAACTGGGGGTTATTATAGTACAAATTATAGCGCAAAGATGTACTTGGATTTAGGAAGTTATTAAAGTGCTGTTATAGATGGGAGATGTTGATTCTGGGCTGCTGGAGTACCTCAGTGACAGAGATGCACAAACATTCCGGTGTTTCTGGTCTGGCCATTTCTGTGTGCTCATATTTATACATCTTTTCTATTTGTCTTCCCTGCCTTCCCCCCACACCTCCCCCCCCCAGAAAAAAAGAAAAAAAAAGAAAAAAAAGGTGGAGAAATGTATCTGGTTTCCTTTCCTATCTCGGGTTTACACGATTTGCTGTATTACTCGTTCCAGTTGCTCGTGTTGAATCTCTCTGTGGACAAGTATATTTTTGGCTTGCTTTCGTCTTCTAAATGGATGCCACTTACTGCAACAATGCGCCTAATGGAGTGTAATTCTGTGATCTGCAGTTTGGGGGGTTTAGTATTCTTGATGTGTGGTTTCAGATATTCTGGATATTTGTTCGCTTTTTATGAATTGTTACAGTTTGCTGTGTAAAATGATAAATAAAGTTAATAATTAACTGCGTTCTGCCAAAAAATGTAGGGCTTTTTGCTTATGGCTGAGTGACAAAGTGAGCAGCCCAGCAGTGTATCTCAGAATTTCCCTTATAGCTCGCAGCCCTGGGTGGCTGCAGTGCCCACGTGTGCGTGTCAACCTGAAATAAAGATGGTGGGCTGGCTGGGATGCAGGAAATGCAAGTTAGTTAACTGGCCTACATGTGCTTAGAAACAGTATGGTGAGATGACATAATTCCAGATTTCATTGTTAAATCACTTGGGTCTTGCAGAGGAATGTTCCTACCACATGTCAGTTTTCAATGGGCAGTGTTTCTTTCTGCGTATGAAATAGCGCATTGTGTTACAGCAAACAGTGCCACACAGTATCAGGCCAGAAATACTGAGGGAAAAATTCTTACCGACAGCCATGTTTTCCAGGCTTGTTCTGGGCAACGTTATCCTCCACCGAGTTAGCTATGTAAAGATCTGATGTGACACAATTTTCTATCATCCCATTCCTATATATCTTACGGTGTTAAGTACGCATCCTGCCTTGTATGTTGTTATTTCTTCCTGTATAGATTACTGCTTAGGGCATATCCACAAAGTAAATTTAGCTGTGCACCGAGAGCCACGAGATGACATGTCCGTGCTCTGCCAGTGGTACGGAGAGCTTCCTGCAGCCTTGGGAGCAGCATTCTGCCTGCGCTCTGGGCGCTGGCCTGGCAGTCCCACCGGTGCAGATCCCACAAGCGGGGCACGTGGGAGGGCAGTGGTGGAGCAGGAGTCAGCTGGCTGAGAGCTCATCAGTGGAGTGACACCTGGAGGTGAGCAGAAAGCTGCTCCAAGAAGGGCTGTGCGCTGATGTTAGGCCGTTTGTCGTGGGTTTCATTTGACGTGGTTTGTGTTTTGCTGTCGTGAGAACCTGCGGCTTTAGGAGTATGCCTCGGCTGTACACAGCGAGGTTCCATGCGGAGCAGTGGGAACACCTGGACTCATTTTCTCTCTTATTTTCAGTACTTCAGTTCTCTTCAGAAATGGGTGAGATTAACTATTGTTATCAGATGCTACAGCAATACTTTGGTGAAGTTACTTTTCTCCAGAAGACAGTTTCATGTGTGTTTCCTTGCTAGGTGAAGCTACTTAGGCCTAGCGGGGAAATACCAAGAAATACTGAGGAACCATTACTGGAAAGGTCTGACTCCTACTGTGTTTCTCAGAAAATAGTTCCAGTAAGCTCTCACTGTGCCTGGGCTCTTGCTGACTGATTTTTTTTCTCATTTTTATTTTTGACTGTGTGTGTTCATTGGCTTCACAAATACTTTACGTGACAATGCTACAAATAATTCCATCTTCTCCTCCAAACAAAGGCAGGCAGATTTCAGTACAAGGCATAGGGGGACCCGTGTGTGTTATTTGCTAGCAGCAGTGGGGCGTTGCTTTTGATCTTGCACGGTGATCTATGGACGTAAGTCTTGTGTGCATCCTAAAAAGTTACTTGTAGCCTAAAGATGCAAAAATCCTTTCTGGCCACCATTGCTGGGAAGTAGCTTATGCTGTGAAATACTGCGCTTGTGTCTCCCAGAGTTAAGTTTTGAGTAAACTTTTTTTTGGTAAGGTTACCATCAGCTGTATGTATGTTACTGATTTTCTGCGCCTTTCATCACTGTTGGCTTAAAATGTTTTGTGAAGAAACTGTTTGACCCTCAGATAATTTATCTGGTTCACATTTGGGATTTTGCTTGGAGAATAGAGAAGTATGGGGAAATCTTAATTGCCTTTTAAAATTACATTGTGTTTATGCTCTTGGGAGCATCTTTGATTTTGGTGAATGCAAGGCTCAGACGCCGGTGGGATGCAATGATGGGAAATACAGTCACCCATTCAGATGGGGTTTTTAGGGCATGTTTCTCCTGGGCTGAAAGTTGAGTGAAGGAAGCCAAAAGCTCCATCCAACCCAATGGAGCTTGGGGATGATCCCAGGAGTTTGGTGAGTGGCAGCAGAGAGGAATTAGTGTGAGCTGTGTCACTTTTACTGCTGCTTGCACTGCAGCTTCTCTCTGGAAGGTGTGCAGGGTGTTGCAAGCACTGTAATGTGTGCAGCACAAGTGTGGTTCAAATGCAACAGGTTGCTTTGATCCTAGAATGTGAGTGTTCCTAAACCTCAATGAAATCTTGCAGAAAAGGGAATATTCATTTTTACAAAACACCAAAGAATTTCATAGGACACACGGAGGAAATTGTTACATATAACTAACCTATCTTATTTTATTAAATCAGCTAAAAAAACCTGTCAGAATCACAAAAGCATATCAACATCAGTGTGAGAATATCACTTAATAGATTATTATTCCAGAGATACTGTACTGTGCACCTGAGCAGAATTTGATTCGTGATACATTTGATTCTGAAGGTGCATGCATTCACACCATTGCTGTGTGCCCCCTGCTCACTGCTTCTGTATTTCTACTGCAACCATCTGACAGTGGGGACTGCAGGAATTGCCAGCATTTCGTAGCTCAGCCTGAATGAAGTTACAGTAGACGTCTGGAAGAATGGTTGAAGACCAAGGCTTGCAAACCTGTTTTGCTGTTTTTTCTTTACTTAAAGCGCTGGTGGGTATAACGTGTGCCTGTGCTATATAAATACCCATGGTCAGTTAGTAGGAGTGCAGAATCTCTTGTAGAGAAGCATTGACGAAAAGGTAAAATGATAGTGAGCATGCCAAAAACATATCTGTTATGCTGTCTGTGCAAGGAAGTGCCCTGTGTCAGGGCTGCAGTGTAGCCTGCCACTGTTTTATATCTGTAATTGCACAAGCAAATGGAGATGCTGCACTGCAATGCTTTGCATGCTGTGTGCTGTACTTAATTATATGAAATGACTCACATTGAGATAACAGGAGAGGAGACATAATAAAAGAGCAAACCTGTAAAATATACTGCACTTGAGATTAGGACTTTATCCATAGGCAAAACAGGAATGGGAAACTCAGACTATTTCCTTGTGCAAGGCTTTGCTTGGCACTGGAATGCTCACAGGAAGCCCACAGTGTGTTTATTGAGTAGTTCTTAGTTTGCACTGCTTTTAAAGACAGCAGGAGCAAAGGAGTCTTGAACAGCTCCTTATGGCCTTTTTTATTTGTTAGTTTCTCACATCTGGGAAACAAGGCTGTAAAGAAAGTAAAGCTGTTCAAGAAGCCCTCTAGGTCCTTGCCAGCAGCAAGGTAGCTACTGCTATGTAACGGAGCACCTGACTCTAACAGCAGAGCCCTCTGCTCCTGGCTTCACCGCGCTCCTCTGCTTCCACTGACCACAGGCTGTGAGCTCCAGCAGGCTGAAGCATGGGCTGTGCTCTCCCTGTCTGTGAGCAATCTCAGTAGCATCTGTTCAACTAGGCTTTTTTTTCCCCCCCTTTCAGCTTAAAGAGCTTAAATATAATTTTGCTGAGAAAATTGCTTCTTGTTCACAAGTATGTTTTATTGATGCAGCTGTTTTCCTTTAAAGGAACTTCCCTCTGTGCCCACATTTCCATGTTAACCCTTTGAAAGAATGTTCTTTCAGCTCTTGGATGCGGCTGAAACACTGATGTAGCTGACTACAGATAGTTGGACTTGCAGTTATCTTTTCCATACAAAGATGATACCATCTGAAGATTATTCTAACAGAAAATCCCTCAAGCTTCAACAGAATTTCTTCATTCTGGAATAGACTTTTGTTGTCTTACAATGGGCTTTAGCTCCAGAGCTCATTTGTTTCCTCTCCCTTTTTAGACGTTTCTCTAAATGACATAAATAGAGGAGATCATGAAAATGCCACTGTGACATACATTTTACATCATATAAATGCATACCAATATATTGAAGAAACCCGATAAATGTTCAGACCAATTCTCAGCTGCAGTGAGAGCTAACAAAGACTTACCATGAAATCCATTTCAGTCCCACTTCCTGCTCTCCTAATACATTTAATTCTGAAAGTTGCAAGTTTGTGGCTGTGAGACCTTCTCCTATTTCCAAGTCACGCTCAAATCTGTTGATTCTTTCGGTATACTTCTTTGAAATATGATCTTGTCTGTCTAAAAGAGCTGCATCTTTTTCTGAAGATATTATCTACGCAAGCATAATATTCATTAGTATTGAGAGAAAGTAAGAAGCTCGTTTAAAATGCATGGAAGTGGTGCACATTAATATGAAGAATCCATTTGGAGGCAGAGGTCAGCTTCTTTTTCATAATGAGAGCCTGAATTATTGGAGGAAGACCTCGGGTTACATTGGAATGACATCTTTGACACTTGATCAGATAGCACAGGTGAAGGAATAGTTATCTTTTTGCTGATGGAAACTGTCTGCCATCCAAATTCTTACAGTCACCTGTACTATTACTGTTATGACAGGAGGAACGTGTTAGAGTGATTGCATACTGGGAAAAAGGCAGTGACAGTGAGCGTTTTTGCACTTCCTCGGTGAATCAATATGTATCATTTTGTTCTCAAATAATATTAAAAACATACTCCCCTAACTGAGAAATGACAGCGTGGTGTTCTGGAGCCTGTGCTCACGTGTGCTAAGGTCACGTCGACTCATTTTGTGGTTTGTTTTCCAAATGGACAAACATCCTGCAAACACAGCGTGCTGCATGTGTGGCTCCTATTGCGACGTGCTCTCCCGGAGTGGCAGTGTGCAATTTTGGTATTCTCTGGATGCAGCCAGCAAACAGTGGCTTACTGTTTAGAAACCCATGATATTGTAATTTCAAGTCTGCAGAGAGAATTTAATCTTTTGAAAGACTGGAAGTTTTTTGATCCCTAAATGGATTTGATTTTGTATTTTGCTTTTTACAGAAGTGAGAAAACCATAGGCTCTGCTTGAAATGTGGTGCTGAAAAATTACGTATCTTGAAAACTTTTTCTTTGGATTAAGTATGTGGGATGCCACCTGAGCTCGCTGCTCTCCAGAGACATCAGAAGAGCCCCCTGCATGGCAACTAAATTTTCATTTCCATGAAATTTTCCATTTCTCCTTCAGTGTGTCCTTGGTGCCTCAGAAGCAGATAGGCAGAGGGAAGAGAGCAGCATCTGATACAAAATGATGAATCTTGTGACGTTTAGGAGAACAGTTCTGCAAGACTCTAGTGGAGAAAATCTGCTCAAATTGGATCCGTGCTATCCCATCATCCTTATCGAATGGTATAGATTAAAAGATTAAAATCTGAGGCAATGTTTGGTTAGCACATTTTGAGTGTGAGCTTGGGTAAGCTACAAAAAGAAAAAAAAAAAAAAGAAAGAAATGGAAACTAGATCCAGCAAGGAGATGCTGCAATTTATCCTGTAGATTAAATTTAATTACAATTTATGTAGCATATTTTCATATATGCAGGCAGAATTTTTATGTATTTGTAGGCTGCTCTGAAAGTAATGCCTCCTATTTATTTCCATGGAAACTATGATAGATGAAATGAGCACAAGAGCACTGTTTGGTAGAGCAAGTTCTTAGCTACAAAGCACTGTTTTTCAGCATGGTCGTCACTGATTTGTGTAGATGAGCTGATCGAGACATTCTTGTGTTGTGACAGCTGTGCGTGGCAGACTAGAGCATGGCTTGTCTTTCACCTCACTGTCACCACTGCTGAAGTGCACCAGCCATCTCCTCCCTGTGCTCACATCTGCTGTTTGGTCTCCAGAAATGTTCAGCAAGCGTCAGTGAATGTCAGTGGGTGCCATTTTTTCTGCATGGAGGAATTCCACTTTTGCTTCATGCAGACTTCCACATCAGCTGCCATTCTGTCAGACTGCCCCTCTGCTGCCATCTGTCACACAGCAGCAACACGTAATGAGATATTGGTGGGAAGGCTCAACCTCTGCTGCTGCTGCACCAACATCTGCCTCTGACATCATGGGCCAACATCATTAAATAGGAGGCATTACTTTCAGAGCAGCCCTTGTATTGTGATGGTTTGTGAACAATGTTTTTTTCAATACAATGTTGCAAGGTGTCACCAACTTTTAGGAGAAGAGATGGAGATGAGCTTTGAATGTAGAATTTGATTTGTATGGTGAGAGGTATGAATTTGTCTGGGTGTTTTGGTGTCATGCGCCAAAGTGCCTGAAATTATGTGGGGAGACCCTTGTTGTCTGTAAATCTGGGTAGGGAGTGCAGAAACACAGAGATCAAGTACTCAGTGTTGGTTAGCTCAGCTGAGTAGCTACTAGGGACTGAATCCACATGATGTAATCTGAGGCTCTTATAGCCCCTTCTGTTGACTTTCCTACCCGGGAGGTCATTGGTGGGTGATGAGTAGGCTGAAAAGAGGTGGTAAATTCCATGAGCTCAATCCAAAGCCTTTGGAAGCATTTCTGAATCTTTCCACTGATTTCAGTGATGCTTGAACCAAGGCCTGTATTATAACCTAAAATTTGATTGCTAAGCCTACTGCCTTGTAATTTAAACTAATAATCTAAGTTACCTTATAGGACAGAGATCTACTGAGTTCAGCACGTTGGATCAGTTTGTCATGCATTTTCTGTATGAGTAACCAGCACCGCAGTGTGATTCATGGCCCGTGCAGTGCCTAGTATCACAAGCTTGTCACCAAGCTTTCCGAATGAGACTGAAGAGGTAAAAGCAGCCTGTGGGGACCGTAGCAAGATATTTGAATATCCAAGGTTGGACAACATCAGCGTCTCCTCTCTGGGGCAGGCCTTGCAGGTCAGCCCCGATTGCAATTGGTGTTAGTGGTGGGAGTCAGTAGGAGGCATACTGTAATGGCTGCAAGGATTTGCACACCTTTGAAACAGCTTTGGGCACCAGGGTCTCTCAATTTTCAGCTTTTTTACAGTAAGTGCAGGTAGAAGACATAGTGGACCAGCATTTGGGCAGCTCTGTGACTGGGGTGGGATTTACCCTGAATTTGAGTTTTTCTATGCAACTTCATTAGGAGAAAGCACATGAGATGAGCTTTTAAAATGCCCACACAGATGTGCTTAGCCCCACTGCCTGCAGTTGTGCCACAGCAGTGGTCTGTTGCAGCTTTGTGTCTCACTCTAACCATGGCAGCAAGGAGTAAGGTTATAGCAGGTCCTGGACCTGCTAGAAAGACTTTTTTTTCAGTCCTAAAAAATAACTGTGGTAACTTAGGGGCAACAGCGCTTTATTCAGCGGACATGGTTTATAAAATAAAATCTGCTGAGTTTATTTGGTTTATAAAATGCTCTTATATGTATGATATGTATGCAGATTGCTGCGTGGATTATGCTTTGCAACAGAGAGAAGGTTTGCTGACAATTTGATTAACCTGTACTACTAGATTTCCAGTTCTGTTATTTTCTGTAAACACATAATAACATACTGGGTAGTTTTAGTTCCAAGTAATGTCATTAAATCAATACAGCTCAACATTATTCAGTCAGACTGTAGAATGGCTCAGTAAGTTGGAAAATTTTTGCTGTTAAATTTTAATAAGAGTTGTTTGTTTGTTTGTTTTTTAAAAAGGACCAAACTCTTTTCATCCTTCATCATTTTATATACGCAGATAAATAAATGGTGCTTTGGGTATATGCTGGTATGAATACCACCACAACATGCCTATCCAGATTTCATCATGAATTATGAAGTTTTAGGACATGATGTTTGAACCCTGGTGTTCCAGTGCAAGTTCCTGGAACAAAAATTGTTGCTGGGCCTTTTTGCATGTATCACTGCTAGCAAAGAGAAACATGCAGAGCTCAGGCAGGGAGGGGAATTCCTGGTGCCTGTGCTTGCAGTGGTGATGGCCACCACAAGACTGTTGAGAAGCCAGGGCTGGGCTTCTCACTGTGAGGCTGCAGTTTGTTGGCAGGTGTCCTTGCAACAGCAAGGTCCTCCTCAAACTGGAAGCCTTTGCACTTTACTTCCAGGGGGCTTTGTTTTACTCCTGAGATTGAGAAATAAAACGAGGGCACAAAAGCGGTACAGGAACTGGATGCTGGTTGCTGGCTTTGTCTTTCCATATGGTACGCGTGCATCAATCTGACCTTTAAATTCCAAAATGCAAAGATATTTAAAGGTGTAAATACAGTCTTGTGAACATTGTTCCACTTCTCTTTGAGACCTGTCTTTTCTATTCTATTCTATTCTAAAAAAACATTGTTCACAAATTTTCTATTTTGTTCATTTTATTTACAAATGTTTGTCAACATTTACAGTCTCCAGTTGAATTCTCTTGAAGTTCTGTAATGTTATTGCTTTGTAAAAGAGAGCATGCTGTAATTTAGAGTATGAATTATTTAATATGCCAGTTTTCTTATCAAAGATGATTGAAAGTTGCCAAAGCAGACTAGTTAACTTGTGAAACGCGTTTAGTGGTTGTTTTCTGAGATGACTATCATGTAGCACAGTGCCCATTTCTCCATCACTTGCCATACTCTCATTTCTCTGGAGATGTATCTCAGTGGGTGTGGAGAGATCTGAATTCATGCACATGCATTTTGTGTTGCATTCCTGCCTTAATTTAGAAGCCTTTGGAGACCAGCTGCAGCCTTCCTTAAATAAGGAGTGGGTGGGTTGTTCTGTGACGTGTCCTGAAGATGGGCACAGGAGGTTACAGCTGTGGAGGGGCTTGTTATCTGGTCTTGACAATGCAGGTTATATAACTTACTTTTTCTAAACCAGGCATTATCTTTGTTTGTATTTGTTTTGAAAATTAAAGCTGTAATTTCAGCAAAATTGTAGTGAATAGGAAACCTAATTTGAGATAGATAGGTGTGCCAGTCACACAAGTGATTAGAATTTCACAACTGCCTATAAATTGAATACGTTGTCAGTCGAAGTAAAGGCAGTTATTGAAAGGGCAGATGTTGAGTACAGCGTGTGATCCCTGGTTCTGTTTGAGTGCCCTGACACTGTTTAATATGTCATGTGAAGAAACTATTTCAGTAATACACTTACTACAAACAAATGGAGTCTTTAGGATATATCATTTCTGGACTGATTTCATGAAAACCATGGCGGAGGTTGAATGATGTTGTGCTGGAAGTTTGCCTATCCTTTGAAGAAAACCTTTTAGTCAAAACAAGAGAAGCATTATATTCCTGTAAACACAGAGGTCACTTTTTGCTGCTTGGTTTCTAAACAAACATTGCAGGCACTGAAAGCAGGGCATGGGTTCTGGGGTCCTGTGTCTTCACTGCTGCTAACTCTGAGTTCTCTGGCTGCTAGGATTTTACTTAGAACTGCTGCTTCTTTAGAACTGCTTACGGCAGTTTGTACCCTTTTTCCACCCCCCACCTTTCCCAGTGTTATTTCCCGGTGCATGACTAACCAGTTCAAATGAAGTACTGCAGAAATCCTTCTCCCACTGCGAAGGAAATGGAGTTGGCTTTCAGAACTGAGCTGGAGGTTGATCTCCATGGAGCTAACATTGCTGGGCGGGCAGATCTGGGATGGTTTCATCAGCTGCAGCCCCTGGTGGGGGCTGAGCTCCTCCTGATGATGCTAATGGCTGCACCTCAACTCTGCGGGCCGCTCACCTCCAAACCACTGCGGGGCCAAGTGCCCTGTAACCAGGTTGCAAGCACATCTATTTCTGCAGCTAAAGCTGGTAATTCAAAGTGATTTTTCTTTCCTTCTTTAAGTAATGGGCTTACTTTGCACCTGTCCTAATCCTCAGTGCTGTGGCTTAAGAGAGGAGCTCTCATCCTTGGGTTTGAGTGAAGATGAGGGATTCAGGTGTCTGCAGATGTAAATGGCTGGATTATATTTGAGGCAGATGATTAATGATGGGAAATTACAACTTGGTAAAGATGAAAAGATTTCAGATGCACTGTCTGGTTCCATATCCCATTTTGCTACAGCAAAGGCTTACCAGTAACTTGACATACTTAATTCATATGTTTAAAAACAAGAGCGTGATATTTCTCACACTTAGGATTTGAACCTGGTTCTTCAGAATTGGTATTCTTACAAGCATGGTATTGTTACTAATTGTTTGTTACACTTGAAGTAAGAAGATGCCATGAAATGTAATTTTGAAGCTGCCACTTCCCATAAAAATTCTTTGGAGCCTGCTCAGACCTTTGGGGCTGGGTTGTGGTTGCTGCACAGAAGGAGCTGGGAACAGAAAAATCAGTCCTCTTTGGAAGCCCTACAAACAGCCAACCAGACTGCAGCTGTGTGATTTGTTAAACAAAGGGATTTATCCCCAAATCCATTTTCAGTTCTGCAATCTATGGCTTACTCCTTTGGTTGCTTTTCAGATTGTGTTTTGAATGGTAGCATAGTCACTTGAGCTGTTTCATCTCAAACTGGCCTTTTTGGCTTCTCCAGGGAGATCCCTCTCTCTTTTTCTCTCTCTCTCTTTCATTCTTTCTTTTTTTTCCTTCCTTTTTTATTCTTTATGTGTTCTTTCCTTTTTCTTTTTTTCTTTCTTTTTTTTTTTTTGTTTGTTCTTTTTTCTCTTTTCTATGAGGGCTGCTGTGAAAGTAAGGCCTCCTATTTTATAACAACTACGACCTCCTATTTTATAACCACCCACGACATCAGAGGATGGTGTTGGTGCAGTGGCAGTAGAGGTCGAACCTTCCAACCAGTATTCCACTACCTGCTACGTGTTGCTGCCACGTGACAGATGGCAGCAGAGGGGCAGTCTGACAAAATGGTGTCGGATATGGAAGTGCATATGAAGCAAAGGGGTGGAATTGAATTCTTCTAAGTGGAAAATATAACACCTGTTTCTGGACACCAAAGAGTGGATGTGAGCACACTGAGGCACTGGTAGTACATTTCAGTAGTGGCAACAGTGGGCTGTCTTTGCTGATGCAGTTTTTTACCAGTGCGGCATGCAGACTCCTATTCATCAGCTAGGCATGTGGTTTTAGGTAGTAACATGTGGGAGAAACAGTCATTGGATTTCTCTTTCTTCCTTTCTTCCTTTCCGAATATTTAAAAGATCTAGAGCAATATTTGCATTCATACGACAATTTCCATCCTAATTCCCAGCCTGCACGCCTATCGCTTTCCTCCACCTCAGAGGACTGCAGCAGCTAATGACAATAAGGAATCCGTTCTTTTTCCAAAAAGCCCTAGGCTATCTTCTTTGTCCAAAGCAGGCACATAGGGTATGGATATTTCAGGTCTCATCTGAAAGCTGCAAGTGAACAGACTGCCATGAGTTAGAGGTAATTAAAAACACATATTGAGGTAATTGGTCAATTCAGTTCTTCCTCCATTGCACTCTGTTTTCTAGTGTTGGGGAGATGTTCTTACTCTGTTATTTTACACTGATGCACAGAAGAGGTGGCTACATGCACCCTGCTTGTGCCAGCAGAAGAGGACTGTGTCTGCAAGCATGAATGATAGGCATGCCATCGTTTGTAGGGTGCATACACGAAGCTTTGTATGGACAAAAGGGGAATGTGAAAACCTACTCTCAGGTATTTTGGTCCTTCTGAAATACAGAGCCTGTAAACTCATAGTCATTTGGAAATTTCCATGGGGAGGATTCTTTTACTGGAACTGTAATACCAACTTGTCTCTCTTGTGCCCATGCAAGTGTGCGACTCAGTGGGTGGTAATGACAAATGTAACGAAGGGCAGGATGGTAACAACTAGCTTTCCCAATGGTAAGGCTGTGTAGAGTGGTTCCTTTAAGAAACCTGCTTCCATGACTTGTTTCAAACCAGTGTTTTGCATGGGACTTAGGAGTATTTTCAAATGTAGTGTAGGACAGACAGGTTTTGACTTTCTCCTTTGAAGAATTTGGTTATTTTTTTGAGACTTATCCATGGGTTTTTGCTGGTGACCCGCCCTTCACAATGGTGTACATGTCCTGGCTTTGAGCTTCTGGCTGGGGAAGGGCTTTCTGACTACCAGCCCAAAGCTCTGCTCAGGCACAAGGTGTGGTGAGGCTCTGTGGAACTATCACTGCTTGCTCCATTGGTCCCAGCTGCTTCTGCTGTGGTGTTTGCAAGCTGTGGAAGGTATTCCCCCGCATTGGCAACACCTGCTGCTGGAAAGAATCCTTAAGAGCCATCTACTGCACTCGGATTCCTCAAAGCTCCTTCTGTTACTTCATTCATGATGATCCAAACGCTGGGCTGTGCTTCATTTGTATTTACCTTATGAGTGAAGTCCCTTTTGCTTTGTCCGTGTTTCCTTAGTGAATGGCTGCTTTTAGGGAAACTGGCCCTTGTGTCTCAGAGGAATTAATGCAGAAGTAAGAACAGCAGCGATAGCTGGTGCCACTGTTAATGGCTTAGGTTGATGTGGGCAGCGCGTCACTACTCCCTTTCCCAGGGTGCAGGAAATGAGGTGAGGTGAGCCAGAGCAGTGTAATTTCAGTCCTCTGCATAATGAAAGATAACGTGATAGCCACACGTGAAGGATTAATTTTTGCTTGGGAAGTTTAATTAATGACTTGCAGGAAGTCAATTTCTGCCCTTCATCGGTTTGACTGAAGACAGAAGATCAATTTTCCATCTGTGTCTTGTTTTGTCTGTTCTAGATCTCGAAGGGCCTTTTTGTCCCCTTGGTACTTGCTGTATTTTAAGACTGCTTATTCTGAATGTGCATTTGAGCCAGAGCAGGGCAACAGGTGAAACTGATATTGTCAAATCTAATCTCTACTCATTAATCTCAAATAGCATTGTGCCACAGTGGTCTGTATAAAAGCAATTATCATAACCTGTCTTTCTAAATCAGCATGCCGTGGCTAATGTTTTGGCCTCCTTCCCTCTGATTCTGTCATGCTCTGGTGCGTTTTCACTTTGGAAGACTTCATCCTAGAAGAAAACGCTTTAGGGTGTTTTATTTTCTTTTTATTCCCTCCCACCCCAAATAATGTCTTAATTCTGTTTAACTGGGTTAATTGGTGTTAGCTAGGAAATAAATCTGTTCTGGCAAAGAGGTTGAAATAAAAACTGAAGTGACCTGTATTATGGTCATGAGTGTAACCCTCGGGTAATAACGATGCTAGAAATTTGTGTACCATTGTTACAGGTCTCCCTAACAAGGAGAGGCTTTGCAGTGTACAGGACTGACTTTATTTTCAGACTGCAACTGAAAGACCAGCTTATTCTTTAATAATAGTATTGCTGATAGTATTTAATAATGACTTATCTGACAGAAGGAAAGCTCTAGGAATTGCGTTTTACACATTACTTCTTCAAGTCTATGGCCTTCTTCAAGTCTGTGCTCCATTTTCCTACCTTGGACACGTGGTGCTTTCTCAAAGAAGCAGATGATACAACATTTTTATTTTCCTAAGATCTCCACAAATCAGATGAGTGAAACTGATCCTGTTTTAGTTAATTTTAAGCTTGCCATAGGAATATTCTGTCTTATGTTTAGAAGTATTGCAATTCCTGATTGTCTCATCTTTGTGGCCATAGGATCATCTGTGGTGTTACTGTGGACTACTGCTGAAGCTTAACTCCTTTGGTGAAGCTGATGTGTAGTCTGAGTGACTGGCACCTCCAGGCTGCTGCCCCGTGGCTATCTTAGCTATGCCCAGTGACTGCAAAAGGATATCCAGTTTATTCAAAAACCAGCAACTTCTCTGAATAAAACAAGAAATCAATCCATAAATAATGTTCAGTTTCCAAGCTAAATTTTGTTTGTGGTAAAATAAGCAGGATGCATTTGCAATTCAGGATGGGTAAAAACTGCTCTCTTCTTACACACTGTGTTGCTCTTTATGATGTTTTACAACTTCTTAATTTAGTTAACAGCTTCACTGTTTGTGCAGTCAAGCAAACAAATGACTCTAGTGTGTGATTACAAGGAATATAACAGATATTTGAGTTTGAACATAATGAAAATCTGGTAACTTGTAGAGTTCTCCTGCAAAATATGTTGTATCCTGTTAAGAATTGGGCACTTATATTTAGCTGGCCCAGTCACTGTGGCATTGTTTCCTGTTTATATCCTTGTAGTACTCACTACTGCTGTCTTTACTGGTGGAAATAGCCTTAGAACGTCAAGAGAAACTTCCCAGAGCCTGTGGGCACGACAGCAATGGGATGTCTTCTGTTAGGTGCTCGAGCCCTGCGACTGAGTGCAGAACCTGAGCTATCTACCTGCATGTTCAGCACAGCTGTACATGTGGCCTTAAGTGGGAATTCAGAAATTCTATATATGCCTTGCCTGTTCTATCTTACCCCACTGATAGCATTCTTTATTGATTAAATAATAAATAGCATTCACTCTTGTTTAAACAAAGCAGTGTATCTGAAATCCCACCTCCTCTGTAGAGCTGATTTCAGTAGTCAGGGGGATGCAACAATGTCTCGGCCCCCTGCAGTCCAAGCCTCACATCCCTTTTTGAGTTGCAACTCTTACTTCCATGATGTTTGGTGTGGCTCTTTGACGGAGTACAGTAAATACTCCATACCTCTTGTCCTTACCTACCTCCAGTCTCCCAGTTTGCACTGCCTTGATGGTGCTGGAGTTCTGGTCTGTGGAGTGATGATTCCTAATCCGCACTGGTGCAAACTGGAGTAAATACTCCCTAAGTGCCATAAAGACAGGGCAGGGATGCTAGAACCAAGAGCATAGCTTTGCTGAGTGGTTTGCATCCTTTTACTGTCTTTTTCAGTACATTGCAGCAATGAATTAGCTTACTCTGCAATACTGGTTTTCTATTTCTAAAAATATCTTCCTTAAAACATAAAATTGGATCTTGAATTCATTTGTTTCAGAATATGCTAAGTAAAAAGTTTTAGACCTCCATAAGTATTTTAACTGTTATGGAAAAAAAGGAGGAGAAAGTTTGAGAATGCATGGTCTTTTTCCAGATAGGTATAGTGATGAGAGTGTGTATGCAGAATTTCAGTGTCAGTAGCGCAGTGGTGCTGCAATTACTAATATGTGAAATTGCAATCCCTCCTCTTTTTCCCTGAGAGTAAATATTTGAAGAGAAAAAATGCATTAGTTTATGGTGATGCCTGGATGGCACCCTCAGGACTTGTGTGGTCCTGGGGATGTCCTGCAGCACCATCTGTGTTAATGTCATCTAAGCAATCTGAGTGTTGCTGATAAGAGTGGAAATTCCCCAAGCCAAAGCAGTGTGTGTAGCTAATAATAAAGGCGATAGGACTGTTGTACCATGCTGAACTGTGCAACTGAAATGCCCTTTGCTTTTCTGTAAACAGGAGACTGTGATAATGACTTGGATATATAATCTTTTTTTCCTTTAGCATCAGTAAGAGACTGAGGAACATCAGTTAAAAGACACCATTATGTTCACTTTGGTTGGCACAAACCATACCAAAGGATGGGGACTCAATGGCTCTACCCACATGATTCAGAAATGAACTGGGAGTTTCCTTGTAGCATGAGGTGTAGTAGTTAGGAAAAACTCTTTAAGTCCATTATTTAATAGCAGGCGTTGGAGCCATTACCACTGCATGTTTCAGACTTTCAGAATGGATAATACGGTTCTGTAATGATTCCAAATAAAATTTTCAATATTATTCTGTAAAAGATCCTTGGCTCAGTGGTGTGTGAAAATTCCTTTAGTTTGTTACCTTAATTAGTCATGGCAGGCAAGGTGCAGACTTTTTTATTTCTTGATTTTATTTTTCCCATGGAAAATGTACACTGCTTCTGCTTACAACTTCAGAATGACAAAACACCCTGTGCCGTAGGGTCTCTAAGGAGATCATTACATGCAGGCAGAATGAGCTCTTGCATTTCTGTTGCTTGTCTGTTCTGAAGCTACTCCCATTTGTTTCTGAAGATGGCATCCTTAGTGAATGTAGAACGTAAGTGGGATTTGTATATTTTGTAGATAGATTACTTTCTTGGAACAGATCGTGCATAGAGAACCTTCACAAACATGTTCCTAATTCCTCTCTGAGATGTAGGCTTCCTTCAGAAGTTGGGGTTGGGGTTGTTTGTGGCGTTTTCATGAATGATTACTTTTCTCAGATACTGTGATGAAGTAAGATCCAGTAACCAGTTCATTGGTAAAGTGTTTGTGCTGCCTCTGGAAGTTAGTGGCAGCAGGATCGTGGTGGAATAAGAAGCTCCTTACGGAAACACTGAATTCAAGTTTTGCCTTTCAGAAAGGGGAGATTCATGTCCATACTCTGTAGGTGCTGATGGATTTACATCAGGTGCTCGAAGTGAAACTAGGATGGCTGATGTAAAACTCGACGTAAAATTGAGGATTTTTCTTTGTTAGGTTAATAGGATGTGTATCATGATGCATGTAACTGTAATAAACCTTTCCAATTAGCAGAAATCCAAACTCCAACAGCGCAGTTTTGGAATTGTCTAATCCAAATGATTATATTGAGTGGAACCATGGTGATTCAGTTGTTGCTTTCCATCTCCTGTGAGCGCACTACGATGGTTTCAGTCACTCTAAATCTGACACCATCAACACACATTTAAGTATTTCTACCTCTTGCCCTCAGGGAGCTGCTCTGCTAGTCTAGAACAAGTCCTTGCGTTGCCAGCTCTGGGATGCGAGTGTGGTAGCAGGCAAGGAATCCCAGATGAACCCTTTGTGGCAAGGCCACTTTGACAGAAGCATGGTCAGGTCAGCCCTGCTGTGAAAGGACTGCTGCAGTGTATTTGCCAGGCAGTACCAATGGGCCACTCATACCATGTTGGTAAGGAGTCGCAGGATTCTTGGGGCCTCTGTGAGAGGACACAGCCTTGTGCTCCACTCTGCATGTTATTCCTGCCATAAAAAGTAGTTAAGAGACAACATTTCCCCCTTCTTCATTAGTTTCATTAGTTCTAGGAGCCATAGCTGGTAGCAGACCTGAAGGCAGATAGGAAGAGCAAATCTGGTAAAAGTTGTTTTATGAAGTAGAATTGATATCTGCGGAAAGTTAATTCTATTGTACTTTATTCTTTTTTTCTACAAATCTGATGAACTGATTTCCTCAGTTTAAAACATATTTTCCTTGTTTCATCTTTTCTTTTTAAAAATAAGAGGTTATATTTTTGTCTCCTTACACCTACGCTCCAAGGCCGTTTTGGCAGAAGGTATGAATTGGAGATGTGATGTGGGATGTTCTGAATGGTGTGGCTGCCTAATGCCAATGACTGTTGGTTACCTCCGTTGAAAGCACACTGGGAGGCTTTTATTGCAAGATCTACTGAAAGAATGGCGCCATCCTACATCTCTGCACTGTCTGAGTGAGTTCAGTTTGCAGCATATCTGTTGTAAGTTGTATCTGAGACTATTATAGGCTCAAGAGATGAGGGGAAAAGCGTTTGAATTTTAATTTTCCCTCTCCTAATTGTTCTCGTTGTGTGCTTGACGCTACATTAGGTTTAATTGTACAAATGGCTTGGGAAGGCAGGCTCCATTGGTTTGCTGTTATCTGGTCCTTCTCAAGATGTGTCCCGTGGGTGTGGGGACCCCACAGCTTTGCCCAGCACAGCAGCTGTGTCCAGGCCGCAGCATTGGCTCTCTCCCCTCTCTCTCCTCTTTCTTCCTGCTTTGTGTGTCACTGAGTGAGCGTGCTTCACTTCTGCACTCCAGAGGGAGAAGGTTCCAATCTTGTATCTTTAATCTACTGATCTGGCAACGTATGTCCACTTGTTTGAACAAACAGTTATACGTTTCGCTGAAGCTGGTAGCTTCAGGCTATTCACATCTACTAAGACAAAACACGTCATGCACTTGTGATAAGCTGTGATGAAAAATCTGAAATGTAAGCCCCTCCAAAATAGAAACTTCATCTGTTTAAATATTTTATCTGGTATTTACTGTGAAAAAGTTCTTTGCCCAGGCTTGGGTTTAAATGCTTTTAGGCATTTCTAATAGCTCTTCTTGTCAGCACTAACATATGCACACGGGCTAAATATAGAATGCAAATTACCTGTTCTGTGCTGCAATCATTTTCCTAGGTATTGTATTCATAGAGCTTCATTTATCATAGTTTCTAAGCAATCAAATGCAGCAAAATAAGAGCTAAGACTTGAAAAAAGAAGTGGCTTTCAGTGCTACTTTTTGAAGCATTGGAATTTGATTGTTATTTGATGTCTGCATCAAATTAGATGCAAACTTACCCTCTTTATTTTGATGCCTTTATATCTGTGGTTCTTGGTGGATCTTATTAAAAGGGAATGGCTGTTTAACAGCAGAGCAGGCTTTAATATATGAATCAAATGAAGTACGTGAGCCCACAGAAGCCAGTTATTTCTAAGAAATACAAGCCCCATGTAAAATGGGAAGGAAAAGAAATGCATTGAAAATGCATTATTTTGAAATTAAAATGATATTAGAAGCAGTGTGAAGTCGTGTTAGCTGTAACAGCTGTAGGTATGTCCTGAAGAGAGCAGCAATGCAGGTTGGAGGTCAGCATGTGTTGAGTTGGTGTAGTCCTTGTTAGATTCCATTGCTGCACATAATGTGAATACAATGGCTTTTGTAACAATGTAGCAAAGTAATGGAGCATTTGGGCATTCTGCTTGGTTTCCTGCATAAGCCAATCTTCCATGGTGGTTGCACCATTTGGCTCTGTGACCTTGAGATGCCACTGCAGGATAAGGATGGCTGTAGATCAGTTCTCTACTGTACCAGGGGGACGAGCTGTGTTTCTGGGGTGTAAGACCTAGAGCAAAGCTGCTGTTCTCTGGCCCTGTGGTATCTGAGCCCTGTGCTCTTCAGTGAAGGGAAGGAATCTTGATGGAAGCAATGTGGCTGTATTGGCCCCTTTTGGGATACCAAAGACAAAATGTATGCATGGCAAGGTAAACAAAAGCGAGCTCATGAATATGGAGAGACAAGTACCCATTTATGTCAAGAGTTTCGGTGATGTACCTGGTTTACTTGCTTTTTTTATTCAGAGAGGAATGAAATATGTTGCAATCCAGAATAAGCCAGCCACTCTATTCATAATGATGTCAAGCAGTCCTAAGTGTGCTTCCATGTGTGATAGACTGAACACATTTTGTGGAGCAAGTTTCTGAAAACATCCACTTTTCTCCTGTGTTTAATGCCTTTCAAGTAACCTCTGTGGCTGAAGGATGAAGTTAGTTTATACTCCTCTTTCACAGCGTTACTAACGTTAGCAGTTCTTTGCTGCAGTAACCATAAACTTCTTTTTGGCACAGTTGTCAGATAAACACATACCTGTTTGTTCACTTCTTGGTCTGCAGTAAAGACTTCATTGTAATGATCCAAGATGATATTTTATTATTTTGTTTTGTGTATTATTCCAAGCCTTCTAATTAATCTGTTTATTTGGCTAGAAGAAATCTCTTCTGTGGGGATATTGTTGCACTGATCTGAAATGTATTTGTTGTATGTATGAATTAAATATCAAAGTTTTGAAATGCCTTTTAAAGAAAAGAGGCGTAATTTGTTTTTCTTGTTATTGCTCTCTTTTCTTTAGACATAAGTCATTCTTTTGTTTGCAGACTGAAAATGCTCTAGAAGTGACAAAACTAAAAACAGTTAAAAACATGAATACTTATATTCCCATCTCCTTTTTCCATTTCAGCAGTTTACACAATGAGTATTCTAATCAGTAGAGTGTTTTGGAAGAGCTAATAATTTAGTTCCACAATAAGATTCACTCTTTGTTACACTTTATATTTTGATTTTTTTTTCTTTCTTTTTGATGAATGTATTTGTTTATGCGAAGTAACCAGTGCTTCATCTGATGATCTCATTTGGGTAGAGAAGCGGTTCTGCTGCTCCATCCCAGTGCCTTGAAAACAGAGAAGAAGCTCTTGTATGGCCACTGAGCTGCTGGAAGGGTTTGGTGTGAGCTAATTTGGTATTAAAATCTCTTGAAACATTTCCTGTGTATGTGCTGTTGGTTACTCTTTCTACACAAGTCCTATTACAACAATAAAAGTGTAATGTGGGGACGAGGCTCTAATTAGGTCTGAAATTGGATTTTTGCCTCTTTCATTCCAGGTTTGGGTGTTCCATACTTTGCTTTGTTAATCACAGATTTATGGAAATGAAAATTACTTAATTTTTCTTTAAAAGTGTGAATTTTTATGATCTCCTTGGCTCTCTGCTTGCTGTATTAATTTCCTTTTCAGAAGAATCTGGACAAGCCACCATTTTAGGCTTACAAATAGCTCTATATTAACTTCTTTAATAAATCTCCTGCATTGTCTTTGTGCAATTCTGGGGTATTGATCACTGAAAAGATGAAGTAGGTCATTATGTTTTGAGCAGTTTTCAGGAATTATTTGTACAAGGTACAGTGATTTAAACCGGAGTTCAGTTTATCATCTGAAGTGGCCAAGAGCTGGTCAGAGTTAAAGCTGTAACTTCACCAAATTGTTTGATGAGATGTTTTTCATCAGTGGCTGTGTCAGGGACTTCCTGTGGGTCAGCGGTGCTTTTGCTTTATGTCAGATCTTAGCTCCTCAGAAAAAAAAGTAGCTAATGTGCACTGTCTCATTTCAGAAAAGCAATGATTCATATCGTCCAGCCCTAGGATATCTCCTAGCATTTGCTGTGAGTGAAGGAGAAGTTCAACAAAGGGAGTCCTGCAGACAGGAACTGCTGAAGCTTGCTGCTTTAATCATTATTCCAAGTGCAAGTTACAAGCTTAAGCCTATTATTAGCTTGCATACAAGAAAATAAATATATAATTTGACAACTAACTCCTACAAATTACCCATTATCCGTTTCTCTAAAAGCTGTGAGCAGTTGAGTATTCGGGCCAGTTTCCTTGCTCACTGTTAGTCATGTCATGGGACCTGCATTAATTGGAGAGGAGCTGGCAGATGCAGGGTACGCTGGTTACTGTGCTAGCCAGAGCCCATGAGAGGTTAGTTTGAAAAGGAACATTAAAGGATTTGTTTTCAGAGGAGCAGACTTCGGGTCCAAGTATTTTGCTTTCTTTGCATTCATAGGGTGGCCAGCTGCACAATTGTCTCTGCGATTTTAGGACTGTACTTCTGCTTGGATATCCAGGTTTAAACCCCAGTCTGAAAGCTAAGATGTCTGGCTGTGATTTCAAAACCCATTAAAAAAAAAGCAGGAATAAGTTTTCTCTTTGTTTTTCCTTTCTTACATACAGCTTATTCTGTCAGGAATTCGTGTGTGGCACAGGAGAAGTGTGCTTTCAGAATGTGCCTGTTGAACACGGCTGAATAGGGCTGGGAGACAAAGTGGGGCACTCTACTCTGTCCAGGGAAAGTGAAGGGATACTTCAGGGCGGTTTTTCTTTTGTTTTTCCCACATAATGGTATGAAGGCTTTCATTTACAGTCCAGGGTTTCAATTCTGGGCTTCTCAAGAACATGTTTGGTTCTGGCCTTTCACTTTTCGAACATAAATTCAAAGAGGAAAGAAGAAAGGCACGAGGAAAGCTTCCTCCCACGATTCACTCCAAACCTAGAGGTAGGTGCTTACAGTACAGCAGCCTCCTGTGCCAGACCCCAGCTCATGAGGGAGTGCTCTTTTGTGGTTGAGATCCTGAGACTACCTCAATTATTCTTCTGAGGACCACGAGGTAGAGACCACTGTGTGAGCTTTGTGGTTAGCTGGTAGAGATGAACTGGAGAACAACTGGTAAAATTGGACTATGTATTAAATAGTAAAATGTAACAAGGAATCATGAAAAGGCTCAGTTCTGGGGGAGAAAATTGTCTTGTTTTGGAAAAAATGGAAAAGAGGCACCAAACACACTCTCCTGGAGGAGATGTCAGGTGTGACACTGAAGTGCCAGAAGTAAGAGAAGAGCAGAGGGAGTCCAGAGGATGACAAGCCTTCAGTGGGGGGCTGAAAGATATAAAATGTCCTAATAAGTAGTATCTTGCTTCAAAAGAGGAGGTCAGATCCAGAGATTCACACTCACTGATGTTTCCGGATCACTGAAAGCATCAGATGGATTTTGAGTGTATAATGTGTGCCAGCTTTAGGAGGGAATTTCTGTATTTCTTACATAGGCAACGTTGCCATTTATTTCAAGTGAAGTGCTGGCTGTGACGTGTGAGAAAGCCATCAAAAATGTGGGTAAAACAGAGCAAATAATTGCGTAAGGAGCAATCATTCCAAATAAAAAAGGGAACGTTTGAACTTGAAAATGCAGATTGCTTAGTGCAAAATCTCTCCTTGTTTGTTGATCAAGGATTGACATTACTGTTGGATTACAAAGACTGTAACAGTTCTCTCTGATAATTTGTTTTGCTCTTCAGTGCTGCGGAAGTAGTGGGTAAAATAAGTAAAGCAAAGAGCAAAACATAACCAGCAAAATCCCCTGTTAAACATGTATTCCAAGTAGAAAGTAATAGCTTCCAGAACTCACACTGGATGAGTTTTGGAGATCTGCTTCAAGTTCTCTGTGAACGTGAACTAAATTAATACAAATATTCTGCCTGGGTCTCACCAGTAAGATTCCAAAGAGTGAATCATATCCATTTTAATCAAGTGAGTTCATCAGACTTTTATTTCTTCCTTCACTATAAGGCTCTGAGCTTGTAAGTTGGTTGTTGGCTTTATTTTAGAAGGAAGGTTAGAGCAATTGAGAGTGGGAAGAAAACCCAAGTGTGAATGCATGGCTGACGCAGACATTGCAGTGTCCGTCTCAGGCCGCCAAGCAGCAGCTGCATGCTTGCGTTGTGTAGCAGGTGGCAGAGTGAAACAGTGCTTCTGGAAATAAACTGTGTGATACGGAGGGTGGCAAAACATTGCGTTGAGTTGGAAAGCAGTAACAAGGTGAGAAAGGATAAACAATAGCGTAGACTGCAGGTAGTGCCTGCTTGTACTGAGTAATTAGAGTGACACGGTGAGAAGCTGCTGCCTGCTGGAGAGTGCTTAACATGTAGCGCGTGGTGCGGTTTGACTTGCCATGCAATGCCTGCTGTATTGTTCTTAGTCCAAGGCTTTGTGTGAGGAACTACTGTCTGTGGAAGCAATTCTGTAAAAAGGATCTGTAAAGCTGCTTCAGACAGAAGGATTTTTTTATAATCCATTTACACTTGATTTCCAGCTTTATTAAGCAAAAAGTATCCCTGCGCATCATATCCTCAAGAGCTTTGTCATCAAAGCCCAAATAGAACCGTTACATTTCTGAACACTTGAGATTTTTCTTTTTCTCCCACTGCATTATTTACTGGCCCTATGAGAAGAAGCTACAGATGACTCTATGAACTGAAAACATTCAGGCATTGTGATGGAGAGGAATCGTACGTTATCTAATGATTCAGAACCAACTGGTGATGAATTCTGTATGCAGGGAGGAACTGGCATTAGAATACAGTCTTAGATCGAGTCAGTGGACTCTCAGACCTTCTTACAATGGCTGTCATAAAATATAGCACTCTTGTCTCGTTTTACATAAAATGATAAAAAGCAGATTGTGGATAAAAGACTGGAATATTTCAACGTGACCTCAGTATTTGATCTTATTTTCAACAGATTTAGAGAAAAACTGAAAGCAAGACTGTAATTAGAGTGAACCGTAGTGATGAGATCTGGTTAATTAACTCCCATTTGCTTGCTTTTGGTGAAGAGGTGAAATTTGCCTAAATATTGAGTTCTTCCCTTCTTCCCATCTTTCATTTTACCTTTCATATCCAATGCTGATGTATGAGTCATAGGTTGGATTTTTAATTGTTTTTAGAAGACGCTGTTATCTTTTGTTGCAATCCTAATTTGTTCTCACTTTATTTGAGGGCTCAGTTCACTAGGAAGCAGGTTGCAGTCACAATCTCTAGGTATTGTTACTACTTTGCTTTGTTTAATACAGAGAAGCTCTGGATTGTCTGACTTTCGCGCTCATAAACTTGTGTGTGAAAATCTTTCAGTGTACTGTTTACGTGGGATATAAGTTAGAAAATGTGTTTTGGGTGTTTCCAAGTTAAAGGTGTGCTTTCCACATGAACAGCAGGGCGGCATACCTTCAGAAGAACCGCGCCGTGAAAGGATGGCAGTCAATATTGTTCACTTGTATGACTTACATGTCATCAATTGCTCTGCAGCCTCAAGGCCTTTTTATACATGGTTGGACAGTTGAGCATTTAAAATGATTTTGGGAAGGGCCAAGAGCTAGGAGTCATTGAATTTCTTACTATTGTATTTGAAATGTTATAAGCAGCACTTGTGTTCTGTGCATCTAAGAAATGTGGGTAGGTCAGCCTCGCCAGCCACAGACTGCTGGGCAGTTCTGTATTTCAAGTGACAAGATCTCGTTAGCAGGACATATTTCAGCCTTTTTTTAAGCCTGGTGGCAAATGTGCCATCTGCTTGCCTGAAGTCTTGGGTTCTCCCCAGCCTTGGTTCTGAGCCATTCTTGAGGTCTGCCTGAGCATCCAAACCCCGAGGTCAGTGTGAGCATCACACAGGGCTGCGTGCAGCCTTAATGAGGAAGCAACAGACAGTGCACCAACATTACTCTGTGAGTTCACTGAAGTTATTTCAAGGAAGCATTTATCCCAAACACAGTGAAAGTAGCATTCAGGTGGAGTCAGTGAAAAGAGGCACCAATTAGAGCAAGTAAAGTAAGCTGAGGAGATGATGGATATAAACTCTGATGTCCTGGGGCTACCACTAGTTGCTGATGAAGAAGCAGGATGGAGAGATTTCTGCAATAGCAGGTTACAGTAGCAAGTTGTTGTATAATGGTTGCTTGAGTTTTATGAAGCATTTATAAGGGATAGGATATTGAACTGAACAGCTCATCAGTCTGATCTGATATTTCACATCTGTTTAAAAAAGAAACCGAGACTGAGCAGAAAGATACTACAGTGTAAATTGTGATAGCAGAAAATTGCTTTTAATCAATTGTATGGGAAGAACATGAACCAAAGCATTTTTATTTCAGATAAGAAATGCATAAAACAAAAATTTAAGTCCAGCAAATCGAGATTTTTAATAAGTCAGGGATATGGAGTACAAATACACTGATAGCTCAGCTTAGAAATGTTTTGCTGCTTTCCTTTTTTGGTGGAGATGTTGTAGTGTGTGTGAATTCTAAAAATACTGTTCTCCGGCACTCTTTTCAAAATAGATCTCTCTCCCTGTAAAACTTGTCAGTGTCCAAGCCTAGGCTCACAACTAGCATGCAAGGAAGCTGTGCAATTGTAACTCTGTATAAAAACAGATGAAAAGCATGTTTGCATGGTAGGGCATAGCTTGGTTGCAGTCACCTGCTCTGCAGGTTAGTGAGTGCCTGTACTGTGGGAAGCTGAGCTGCACTTTGCATGATAGCAGGGGCAGGAGTTGGAATAAAATAAGATATTTAAATTGGATGTTTTAGGATGTTTCTTGCTTTCCTTCTGGTTATTGCATGTGCAGAAGCTTGGAATACTGGCTGTGCTGCTGGTGGCAGTCATTTGGGCTGCTGCGTGTTGAGGGTTGGGTAACCCCAGTTAGATTCAGAGTTGTGACCTTGCACATAAATCTGTGACTTCCCTGACTCGGTGACTGCTGCATTATGCACAGTGGACAGAACAATTATGTTTTATGGGTTTGTAGGAGTCAGTCTTTATGAAAGAGAATATTTCCACAGTTATTCCTTGACAAGTAATTTCTTACCCAAACACCACAGATGTAATTTTGTCCTTATCTGTAGATGTGTATAGAAAATACTTCTCTATATCGGAAAAGAAAATATGTCTTTATGAGGAAAAATATCTCTGCTCATAGAAGGTTCTTAGGTAAGAAATTGGTTTCAGGTCCACTTATTTCCTCCTTTTTAAAAAGAGTAATGTGCATTGTCACTCCTGATTCTGTACAACAGCTCCTTTTTTAGTCTTGCTCAGGACAGTAAGATATCCAATTTACCACTAAGCATCTTGACATACTGCCTCGTTTTCCACAAGCTCCCTGTGAGTGTAAGATCATGCAAAGTGGTATTTGTGTGTCAGCTGCAATTTCATAGATGTTCTTTACCCGGTAAGTACATAACAACATTAGGTAGCAAAGAGAAAGTGTTGGTATTGTCTTTTGGAAAGAAAAGCAATTCAATATGTACAAAACTCCCATGTCAACCAGACAGAATTGTAGGTACTTTATTTTTTAGGAAGTGAGACTTGAAATTGTTTTGTTTGAGAACAGAAGAATTACATAGTAAAGTCCTGACCCAAATTAGCAAGGGATTACACTGAAGAGAAAGCCCCATTCATTACTTAGAAATCCTATCATAGACAGAGGGGCAGGATCTTTATCATTGAGTGGATGGATTTGAGATGCTTTCCATGATATTCGGCACCACTGTATGACAGATTGTCTAATGGCTGTTACATGTTGGCAAAAGTTGTACAGCTTGCTTTGCTAATGAAGATTATTTAGTAGTGCTAATATGCCTTCAGCAATGTGCCGCATAGGTGTGCTGGTTTTGAGTGCTTCTCTAGCATTCTTCACAAAGCCAAGGCTTTTTGTTGAAGTAAGTATATTTTTCTTTCTTTCACCTTCAAATTAGCTAAGCAACAATTCTCAAAATGCACCAGAAAGAAGGAAACTGGCAAACTCATCCTTTGAAAGAAATCTAATTTTTTTCCCCTTGCACTGTCTAGCACTGTGCTTGACAATCATAATCGGTCTTTCAAACAATATATACAAATTAATTGATGTTTCTATCTGGCATTCATCTAAGATGTAAATATGTGCTATGATTGCAATTCAAATTAGTCTGAAATGTAATATCTGGGTATAATCAGGATCGCTAAAGATGTCTGGCTAATCTAATTGACATAATCGTTATAAAGTCTCTAATTCTATGCTGAAATCTGCGGTAATGACTGCTGAGTCACCTCTGCATTGGGAGACTTTTAAAATAAAAATAAGGATACGTAGGGCTGGGTTGAAAACCTGTAGAAGAAGAGAGTATCTACCAGTTTTTCTCTTTTGGTAGTTGCTGAGGGGAATGAATGACATCTGCTTGTGTACAGCAATGTACCAGTCCTGTCATTCTCTCGTAAAGACCAGCACAAAAAGCAAATGGTTCATTTATTGGACTGAATCATTGTTATTTATGTACAGGACGAAAATAGTTTCCTTCATATAAAAAGCCTTCAGCAAGTTCTTCTTGGATAGGATTTATTTATGAAGTCTCTCTGGGATAATGTGGGATGATTCACTGTTTCTGCTACTTGCCAAAAATGACTCCAGCAGATTAATAGAATTTAAGCTATTGAAGTGTTGGGTAACTTGTAAAAGTAGCTCTGCTTAAAACGTCAAGCAACAGCTAGAAGTTTGCTTTAGAGCATAGGTGTGGGGTGGCTGTTGCCCTGTGCTCCCCCGGCCCCTGGTAGCCCCTCTGCCTGGCTGACACAGTGGGGACGATGATGTTCCCAGCCCTTCCCGTTGAGAGAAGAGCTTACGAGTTTCTGTAAGTCCCCTGGAGTGGAGCTGAACATGGGTTTATGCGCTAAAATTATCTTGATTGCGGAGATCAGTCTTCTGACTTTGCCTTCACCCTGTGTCTCTGTGAAGACAAACGCTTGATTGTGTGCGGAAGATGAGACAGAAAGCTGACTGCTTAATTCAGCATGTGCTGACAGACAGATTCTGTTCATGATTTGAGGGAGGAGGGAAGTGGGGAGAGCTGGAAAAGGACAGGAAGATGGGAAGGCTGCCAGCAGCGGGGCAGACGCGGGGCCATGCTTGCTGCAGGCTGCACTGAGGTAATGGGGCAAGGCTGGTGCTTGTGGCCTGGCACCCAGCAGGCAGCCTCCAACAGAACGTGTTCTCCCTTTCAGAAGGAAGGAATTGGTACAGAAGTAATGATTGCCAAGATTCACTTCATCTTCTGCTCTGTGTGAAAGAAAAAATGTGTTTGTTGAGAGCTGTCTATGTTGTGTTTTTCTGAAGTTCACTCAGAAACTTTCTGAGTTTCTAATAGGCTACCTGAGCTCAGGCTGCATGCGCTGCTCTCAAAATTAAGTTGGTCTCTATCAGCATAACGGCCATCCAACAAACTGTTGGTCCTGCTGCTCTTACATTTTCTGTAAGCTTTTGAAATGCCTAAGAAGGTCAGACTCCATCTCCTAGAAGGAAATTGTTCATCCTCTCTTGTAAGGCTTTTTTTTTAAATTATTATTTGACAAATAAATGTCAGCAGAAGGTTCCAAATGTGAGAAGACGCATCTTCTCCCTTGTTGAAGAGTAACGTTTTTTTGCAAATGAGATGTATCCAGGTTGCCCTCCAAAAGCACGTTGAATCTCCTATGGCTGGGTAGGATGGGACTCTTGTAGTGCTAGGCCTGCTGTCCCGTAACTGTTTTATAAGTGCAGAGAAGGGCTACAGTGCTGTCTTGTTTGAATATGGCCTTAAGAGGAACAAAGAGGGTTTACGTTCTCTGGAGGACAGAGGAGTGGCCTGGTGATGCCTCCATCCGCCCTTTTCTTTCCCTGGAGCGAGTGAGGATCTCAGTCTGAAGATGAACTTATGAACAACCTTGTTGCTTTTGGGAGTAATGTTTCCACATAGGATCCATCATCGCTCTGACATCAGATATCTAATAATAACTTCAAGTCATCCACTCTTCACCCACTTTCACTCACTGTACTGATTTCTGTTGGTTACAAGCAGCAGGCTACTTATTAAAAGCAGTAGCTAGTGAAAAATGGTTTTCTTAATCAAGTGACTCCTGCCAGGAATGTAAAATCAGTGAGACCAATTTTAGGTGCATTGAATCCTGTCCAAGTCAGATTACTTGACAACTCATGTTACCTCAGCTGCTTCCATACCTTCCATTTGCACTCCAGTTGCTAACAGCAGGAGAACTATTTCAAAATTAGTGGTTATTAAAAATGTTGCCTTAAAATACTTTGTAAGAGAATGAAGGTATTTGGCTCGTGTCCTTCCTGTGCCCCATCCAAATCCAGCACTGTGCTACATGATACAGAGTCTTCATTTTCTGTGAAGGAGAGGATTAAGGTTATCTAAGAATAAATCGTCTGCTTCTGTATCCTCACATAAGCATTACCCACAGAGTTGTGCCTGCAAATTCCAAGGGAGAGCATGAAGTTCTGGTGAAGCTCTTGTCTGGAGGCAGATTTCTGCGTATTTTTCTGACCTAGTTGGCTTAGCACCCCGGTAGCTGTGCTTATACCAGTTTTCTAGGTAAGCTGCCTTGTTTTCAGGTTCTTCCTGGAATTTCTGTTTTTTGCTTTTTTGTTTTTTTTGTTTTTTATAATCAATCACTGATTCACAGGCGCTCTGCATGTGGGAACTATTCTGATGGCAGTGGAACAGCAAATCCCAGCACCCACTTCCTCCCATAAAGACGGGCTATGTTTAGCAAGTGAAAACTTGCAGTGCGTGGCAGAGAGACCAGGAGCTGGGAATGCCCTTGAGACCTGCCTCCAATGGGGACACTGAGGCTTGGGGTTTGTGGCAAAAAGTACCTTTCTGGTTTCTTTTGTTTCATTCATAGGTCAGCATCCTGTGAAGAAAAATCTGCCGTAGGAGAATAATTTGACAGATTGCAAGTAGCACTATGGAATGTTATTTCTGAATAAAAAAAAATCTTGCCCTGGTGTAACTCATTGCTTGAAAGTTATGACAGTGTTTGGCACCATGTGAGAATTCGCAGTAGAAGCTGTCTGATGAGATAGGGAGTGAACTTATTTCCCTGACAAGAGCGAACCTACCACTGTGATGAGGATCGTTGTTTTGTTGGTCTTTCTGTAGGTAAACAAAGCTTTAAAAAACCAGTTGTGTTATCAAACTTATGTTTGGTTGGTGACCAGTTGCATTTTGCTTTCTCCTTTCAACTTCCCATTTTCTTCTAGCTTTTCTTTCCTTCTGTGCATTAGAGGGGTATTTGTCTCCACAAATTAAAAGATATCTAAGAGGTCTTAGGAAGATCACATTTTTGAGTTTTCAAGAGGCTTTATTCTACTGGAAAAATACAGATATCCACCTTGAAGAGGTGAAGAGCAGGAGCTGAAATTAAAGGCTTGGAGGAGCTCTTTTGCCATCTCTCTACTTTCCAGCTGCCTTTTGTCCCTTTGAGAAGCAAGGCTGTGCTTTGGAACAGGAAAGTTGTGCTTGACTGCTGAGTTGGTTGATTAAAGGAACTTGGTTTTAAAAAACTATCCATCCTGAAACAGCTGGAAAACATCTTTCCCATTACAGCTTCAAGGAAGAATAACAGATGTTTGACAACATTGCTATTTCACTACTAATTTTCATTCATCAGTGCTAGAACTGAAGCAAAAAAAAAAAAAAAAAAGAAAAAAAAAGGTGTGGGGAAGCATTGGGGCACAAATACGGCTTGGTTAAGCATCTGTGTGGGAGAGACAGCGTCTCTAAGGATACTTGATTGTAAAACAGTTAATTTATTTAATTCTTTTTGTGAAGGGCTGGTATGTTTTTATGCTGTGCGGTGTTGTAGGACCATGTTGTAAACTGTTTATAGGAGAGCTGAAATACCGTGTTTTCATCTGTCTGCATTGGATACTTTGTCTTCTGAGGATGCTAGAAGTTGTTGCTGGTGTTTGTTTTTTTACCGTAAGAAAGATGTGAGAAAGGCCCCTTGGGTCACTGTCTTTTTGGAGCTGGTTGAGATGATGCTCAGGGTTCCCTGCTGGCACCAAGGATTCGCAGAATCATAGAACAGCTTGAGTTGGAAGGGACCTCAAGGATCATCAAGCTCCAACCCCGTGCTGCATGCAGGGCCACCAACCTCCATATCTAAAACTAGACTGGGCTGTGTATCTGATGTTAGACCAGGACTGTGTGACTCTGAATTAGTAAAGAACTGCCATAGGAGTGCTAGGCATTCACTTGGATCTCATATAAGCAAAACAGTTGCAAAGATGTTAGTCGTTTGGCAGCATGTGTTGGTACAGCTTATTTGTATGGCACACCTAAAATTCTTCGAGGGTCTTCCCTCAGCTTGGTCAAGTCAGCTAAAGCAACAGTAGGAAAAATTCTTTGCTGTGTTTCAGAATTAACGGTGATCCAAGTAAGGAAGATACTTCCCATTCAGAAGTATTTTGTACTTAAACAAATGGGGGGGATGAAAAGCCTTTTCCTTGTGAAGACCTAATTGACCTTCCTAGCACCTTTGGCTGCCTGTGTGTTACTCCACAGGTTTATTCTTGCTTTTAAGAACTTGAGAAAATAAATCCTGGCCTAGGACTATGTAAAATAAAGATGGTTTTCAGTCCTTTGAGGGGCAGCCTCCTTGGTGCTGTGTTCAGTTCAGGAGTGGCTGAGCAGGATCAGCCCGTCCCAGCATGTTCCTGGCCAGTAGCTATTAAACAAGGGATAAGCCCAGGGTGATCCCTTCCCCAGTGAACCTCTGAGCCCCCTGCCCTTGGCCAGCCGGAGCTTCGGTGTAAGCTTCATCATCTTGTTCAATAATCAGTAGTGAGCTTATTTCCCCTGAGTTCTTTCCGTAAGACCATTTATGCTTTTGACCTCTGCAGCATAGATTTTCAGAACTTAATGATTTTGTTTGTGAGGAAAAGTCCTTCCTTTTCATTTAGTTGGATGGTTTTTTGAACTTGCTGAAGGATAATTTAGTTGAGTCCCTCTGAGTTTTCTGTGTTTACAGGAAGGGGAATAATAATTCCAAAAGTAAGTTAAAGTATGAAATTGCTAGAGAAAATATTCTAAGTTAGATGGACCTTCACTTTCATCCAGTATGATAGTTCATTTGTTCCTGTAAATGCTTGGGCTGGAATTCCTGTGAAATCCCATAAGTACAAAAAAATGGTATTTCAGACAGCCGTGGAGCTCCAGTCTCTGGTTTCCCCGTCCCTTTGAGAGGATGCTTGTTTGGTTTTTGCCTTTAGCTAATCTTAGCGTTCTAATGAAGTTGCTGGCACAGGAAGCAACAGAAGTTCCTGCTCAGTAAGCTGCATATCTAGAATGGAAAAAAGCAGTGAAGAGCGAGGAGAGCAATGAGTTTTGAGCAAGTTGGTACATGTGCCTGATACATCTAAGTTTTGTTTGAACAACAGAATCATAGAGTCATTAAGATTGGAAAAGACCACTACGATCATCTAATCCAACTGTGAAGATTAAAATGCTCCAATTTTTCTGTATGTAGTTGCTCCTTTGAGCTTTCTACTTTAAGATATAAAGAGGAGGAGTGAGAATGCAGTGCATTTACACAGTATCTCACAGGTTAAAAAAAAAAAAAAAGAGAGATGTATTCTTGTTTTTTTTCTATTCTGACTCCAGAATGACTGAATTACATGAGGACAGGAAATTAGGAAGCTGCATTTAAGAGCGGATTCATCTGAAAAGTGGTGAAAACTTTACAGTTTGCTTTCTCTTCTCTGTAATATGTTTTACCAGAGGTGATACATTTCCCCCTCCCCATGATTTTTATTACAGTTCTTTTATTACTGTACTTGGTACAGTGGTGCTACAGATTTATTAGCTAGATTACTGTATGGAAACTGATGAGCTGAGTAACTGAGAAACTGATAACTGAGTGTTACATGCTAAGATAAGTTAATAAGCAGGTACCGAGAGGGTTTCAGAGGTGATGGGAAGGGAGTCTGAATTTGTTTGGGTTCTGTTTCCAGGCAGAGGATAGTGTGTCTTTATATTTATTTTTTTATTTTTGGAGAAGGATATTTTGGTGCTTGGGGTTTGAAAAGACTTGAAAGACAGTCTATTGAAAACCCTGACTGAACAAAAACCCTTCATGTTTGATGTAATATCTCTGTTTCACCCAATGAGTCCCAGTATACAGTTATCTGATGATAAAGAAACGTAAGTGTCCTAGTTTTTGATTTTGACTTGAAGATGGAAAAACTGATTAATATCTTGGAGAGGAAGCATAGTGCTATTTGTCCTGCCTGTTGTCATCCTCCCAGCCCGGCTTCCAGCCGTGATTTTATCAGGGCTAGTTGAGTGAGAGGGTTTATTTAGTACTGAGATATTACCTTAGCAGGTAAAAAGAATATGCAGTATTTGAACTGTGTCTGGTGTCTTTTCAAATTCACTCGTACTTTACAATTTTATTCAGGTAACCAATTTGTTTAATGATGAGTACATGTAGGTAATATAAGGCTGTGGTTCAGATGCACGCTTGAAACAGCTGTCTTCTGCTCTCTCTCTGCTGAAGGTTTTGAATTAGTGCAGGACTGTGTCTGTGTCAGCTGTTTCAGTGCATACATTTGTAGTGATGTGTACATTTTAATAGGTATTCCACTCCTGTAGGCACTGGACCTTACTACTTTTTATTTAACCGGGCTGCTGATTTCTGCTAAGCAGTAACAAATGTTTATGCTGCAACTTTTCCCTCTAGAATTAATTATAGGGTTCTTTGTAATTTATTTGTTTTAAATCTAACTTCAGAGAGTGCAAGTGGCCAACAGAGGACAAAATAAGAGCATGCTTTATAGGGTTACAATGCAATTCCTCTGTTTCATCGGGGTAAAGAACTTTAAGTAAAGTTTGATCTTGTCAGGGTACAGAGAACCTTTCTGATGAGGTATCTTTGGTTGCTGCTTCTGTGTGTTGTAGGAATGCTATATCTTGAAAATGAGCCGTTATATTTTCCAGGTTGTTTTGAAGCATGGGATTAAGACTGATTCTGTACGGGATCAGTTCACATGGTTAACATGAGCCAACTGGGTTTTCTAAAAGTGATTTATTGATGTGTCGCACGCTGACGTGTATTTTCACAGACCCTTTGCATTTAAAGTTCTAACTTATAATTACACCTCTTTTCCATCCAGCATGCCATCAACATTTGAAAAAGATTGGATCTAAATACAGGATATTCTCTTCATCTGAAAATGAAGACATGGGAACAGAAAGGTGTAAATGATTTCTGAGGCGTGGAGATGGGGGACTGCTGAATGGGTGCACTCTCCACCTCCCTGTTCTTTTCTTAGCTGCCTTGCTGCCTCTTCAGAGCGAGCCTTGTGACTCACACTGATGTCATTCCTGGGATTTGCAAAACAAAACTGTGCAGATCCATGGCTGTGTTTCTATTCTGAGATTTACAGATTTGGGTTTGGTAGCGTTGTAAACATCCGAATATAAGAGTAACTGTTTTACTGTGTCCCTCCACCATGACTTCATATGTCATAGAAGTGATCACACTCCCACTCAGCAGCCCATAAATGATACCATCTTCTTCAGGTTTTCTCCCTTTCTTTTCCTCCCTTAATTAATACCTCTTATTAGAGGTGTTAAGACTGTTATCCATTAAATGCCGTCAGTCCAGCCTGAAGTCTGCAGGTTGCACGAAGACTCTTACAGCTGTTTCAGACCCCTGTGCACCATTGGAACATCTCCCTTCTATATGCCTACCTGAAAGGACTATTTACCGTATTTAGATTCAGAAGGTCCCAATAGAACTAACAACTTCCTTTGCAGTAGACTTTTATGTGGAGGTTTGTTATGTTATGCTGCTTTATGGAAGTAAAATCAGACACATTACTGAATGTATTGAAAGCAGGGGTGCAAGTTGCTGAAGCCTGGCTTCACTCATCATGATGTAAATGGATTTCTCTTCAAGAAAAGCAGTGCTGTCTTTTTTGTGGTACGCATGATTTAATGCCTGATGCATCATCCACCAAACATCTTCACTTTCTGGGTCTGCTGGAAATTACTGCCACATTGCTAACTAGTTTGTACATCAAACTAACTTCTCATTTTAAACTAGCAGTGGATTGCTAATGGATTTTAAGGATGTTTTTTTCAAATGTTAGAAATGTAGTCTGTACATGCAGGCAAATGCTGGGTAGCGTCCCTATAGGAAGACTGTCAAGCTCGCTTTTGCTTAATGTCTCAAATTGTTGAGACATCTGCTTTGCTTTTTGGAAACCTGATGGTAGCAGGACCCCTCAGGGGTTAAGTGTACACACAATGAAGGAAGTTGCAACTATACCTGAATATTAAAGGCTGTATAATAAAACAAATGTTCTTTCTGCTTTTCATTACCCTTGTACATATTGCTCTCCTGTGACAAAATTATGTTCTATTTCTTTCTGAATGGCATTTTGCACATAATAAAGACCTTTTAAATAGGTTAAGAATGTAAATAATTGTGTTTTTCTGGTGGCATATATGCCATATTACAAGTATTACTGCTGTCTTAATTTTTGAACCTGTAATAGAAGTCGTGAGACATGAATCAGAAGCTACAAGCCAAAGTAATATAACTAAATAGTTCCTGTGTTTGAAGGTTGTAATTTATGGAGGTATAAACATTTCAGTCTTGAATGTTGTTACTTGTTTTTCATCGGCAATGGAAAGCTTAGCTGAAGGTGATGTGGCTGAAATTGTGCAAAGCACGTGGTGGACAATGTGAAAAGCAAGGAGTGAGTTAACCAGGAGACTCCAGCAAGGTCTGAAAACTGGCAGAGGTATTCAGACAGCACCGCAGTTGTCATAACCTCTGAGTTTTGGTTGCTGTTCTGCGCGTGACTAATTTCTTTCATTCAGTCAAGGTAAAATTCAATGTGGAAAAGCATCTTGCAGTACTGTACTAATAAGAATCTAACTAGAGACAATGCCCGTCAGTGTTTAAGGAGCACCCTCTTTTGATGTGCTTTTCAGGCTGAGGAGGAGTTGAGAACTCAGACATCCAAATGCTCTGATAGCCGCCTCCTTGGTGGTATTAGTTACACTTCTGAAGTTGCATTGTCAATTTCAATGTGGATGAATGTCAGGAAAACAAGGAAAGGTTTATGGTGCACTTGACTGATCACGTTGTATGGAAGCCATCTACTCTCATCATGATACGGGAATGCTGCAGCAGCCTGACCCGTGGCTGTGATCCTCTATTTCCTGTGCTGCCTGATGCATCCCATGGCCAATGCAGAGCTGTGCCATTTCTGAACAGAGATGGGAAGGTGGGGGCTTTTGTTGTTCTTTATTTATGCATGTACAGGACCACACAGTTGCTTGGGAGCTCCACGAGTGTAGCTGAATAGAACTGGATTCTACCCAGAATAGTGCTTGGTGTAGTGAGATGTGATCGGGTCAAAAGTCTCCTTCTTATCCAAAGTAAAGTAAATGGATTTTCTTGTTAAGAACTTCAATGTCAGCATTAGAACTAAAATATTTGCTCTGTGATTAAGGAGTTTCTCAACAAAACTTTTCTTCTTGTTACTAAAAGGAACTTAACAGTGAATTAACAGCATTAAAACTAAGACTGTGGAGAATAGTTTTAATACCAAAATAATTGTTTAAATAGTGTTCTAATTACAGTGATTAGTGGGGTTCTTGGTGAGTGATAATCCCACTCAAAATCTTTTCTGGGCATTAAACACTGCAGTGTAACTGAGCACTGAAGAGTTATTTAGTTTGAAAACAAAGCAAGAACAGTTCCTGGTTATAAAGTAAAAGACTAATTTGAGTCAAATGCAGTTAGTGTTTTTTTTTCTCATCAGTGTGATCTTGAGAATGGGATGCTTGGATATATTTCTAGGGACATTTTTCTGGTGGTCCAGAACTGAAGGAAAATGTCATCTTATTTCAGATTGCTCCTTTGCAACTCTGCTCCTATAGTTGTAGCCTATCAGTTTCTGAGAAGGGACATCGGTGTCCCTTCTGCCAGAGGTGCCACTGTGTCCCAAACGGGATCCTTTTGCTTAATTGCTTTATGCCAGTTTTTAAACATCCTAAATTGCTTGGTTACTCACAACTGACTTGTATTTTCTTTCTCTAATTACATTTCTCAACAGTCTGGCTGAGTACATTCAGGCTTAAGAACATATTCGGCATTGTACTTAAATGATGATGTCGGGAAGACAAATGCTGCCTTTGTTCATGCTACACACTGGAATCGTTCTGTGCATCTGAAACAAGTCTGGGGCCTAAAGGCAACGGGATCTGGGGCAGATGAGGTCCCCGGCCCATGGCCAGCAGTCTGCAGCGATAGGCAGTTTTGGCAGAAGTGAAAAATAGTACAGGGATTTTGTAGCACGCTCTGATTTATGTGCTGAAGCCTGGAGCCTGCGTCAGCTTCAGCGCACAAGGATTCCCACTGCGGGCAGTGGAGTGCCCATGGGTGAGCTCACTGTGGGCACTGCGGTTGGCAGCATTGGAATGCCTGGCTGTGCCTTCCTGTGTTCGTTTTGTCATGCTGAGAGGGGGACCGTGCTTTCTTGGGAACATTACCAGTGTGCTGTAATTCCTTTCAGGCTGAACGAAAACCATCTCAATCGAGTAGTTCTGTATCCTGAAGGAAGTTGATTTATGTCAGAAAGTATTTAAATGCCGCATTTTTTTGATCTGGCTATTTGATAATTATTCAGAGTCCTTTGTAAGTGTGTGTGAATTTTCTGGTTGTATATTTTTAAAAATTTAGAAGTGTGCATACTTTAATCTCCTGTCCTGTACTTTGTGCTGGGCATAACTGACATGCTTTGGACTCTGTGCATCACAAAGTGCGCTCGTCCCCCTGTGGTTTCGTACTACGTCATAAAAGAGGAAAATGTTAAGATTCAAATTGTAGTAATAACATTTTGGATGTATTCTCAGAGAAATGGTTTCAAAAGAAAATTTGGAAGACTTTGATTCATTAAAGCTCAAATACGAAAGAAACGGGGTGTGGGAAGGGATTGATCTTGGCAGCGCTTTTTCTAAGAACCAAATGTTGCAAAACCCAATTAGTGACCAGGATAATAGGTAGTAATTAAGGCCTGAAAGTTCAGAGCTCTCAAGCAGAGGCATGAAGAATTGTATGGCAGCAGTGAAGTTGAACTGAATGGAAAAGTGGCTGTGGTGGCTGCTGCTTTTCCCTTACAGGGCCTGGAAGAAGCGAGTGAGGCGGCGGGGCACAACACTGTGTGCAGTTCAGGTGCAGTCTCTGTGGCTCGGCAAGGGATGCTCTGAAGGTGAGCAAGTCAGAAAGGGTTCACATGAAGTCAGGAAATGCACCCTGAGATTGGAGCTGCTCTATCCTGATAAGTAATCCCAGTAGGAGAACCTTGCTGTGTCTTTCTCTCTTCGTATGGGCATTGTAAGATAAAGAAACAATTAATCCCATAAATGGTGGTAAAATCGCTTCACAGAATCTTGTATGTTCTCCAGTGTAGAGTTTGCCCGTAGTCCCGTAGTCGTGTTTGATTTAAATACACCCGTGTATTATCATTTTGTATGTTGTTAGCAAAACTTTAGGAACAATTGTATTTGAGGAGCTCAAATGACCTAATTTTCACATAAGACATAGATGACAGCTTATATCCCAACAAATATTTTCAGACCTGCCAACCATGCACAAAAAAGTGTCTCAAGAATCTAGCAGTGGAAAAACAATATTCAGCTGCCAGCTGGGAGTGTGAGGGGAACAATGAGCTCTGCTCCAGTGATTTAACAGATATAAATCAAATTCTCTTGTTATCTCGGTGGTTAGAATTTATTTAACACTAGCAGGGGATGGCTGATCTGCACATGGGCAATGGGGGAGAAGTCTTTGGCCACATTTGGCAGCTGGGGAGGTCTAAGTCGAGACATAGCAGGTGTAATGGGTAAGAGCTGCCTACATCCTCATAATGACACGAAGGATGCTTAATTTCTACTTCTTTGATCTCTGGGACAATTAAATCCAGGATTTTACATCCGTTTTCGCCATCTGTATTTTGTACATGGTTGCAAGAGGCCCTGGTGTTTTACCTAGCTTGTTTGGCTTGTTCCTTGCCATGAAATATGATGGCTCTGAAGGTGGCTGAGCAGCAGGTCCCCAGCCTCTTCTCTCTTCCTTTGGGCCACACAAAACACTTATCAGCTCATCATGTCCATCCCGTCCTTTCCCACGGTGCTGGCTGCTCTCTGTGCAGCACAGATCCAGCTGATCCTCATTCTCTGCACTGAGGGCAGCAGGAGCACTACCTCTAACTGGGGCTTTTTACAGCTCAGTGCAATCTCAGAGGCCGGCAGACCGGAGGAGGCTGAACTTCTCAGGCACTGAGGTGGGACATTTGTCCTTCAGTGCTGTTCCTTGGTGTCATTTCCTTGTCACAGGTTTCTGGCATTCAGATCCCATTGTTTATAAAGGTTTTTTTACTAAACACTTGTATTTCATATACTGTGTGGTAAGGCACAGATTTTATTTTTGCCTGGCTTTAACTGCATAGATTAGTGTTTCTCTAGGTAATTCTTTAATTAAAGGGAGCTGCTACTTCTGTAATGTATTCCAGCCAGTGAAAGACCTGTTGTTTTAATGCTATCAAATCCTGTTGTGTGGTGATGAACGTGTTCCTGGACAATAGAAGTCTTCACATTTCTGCCAAGATTTACGTGCAACCAAGAATTTAAACTACCAAATAACCACAGTGGCTGCCTTTGACCTCTCTCAGGACTTTGGGTGCAAAGTGCTATTTGTTACATCGAGTGCTGATAGTTTCCCTCACACACTTGCAGGCAGACTGGCTACTGCATTGGCATTCTCTTTCTTCATCCTGCCAGTCTTCTTGCTGCATGTTTTGCAGTTTTATCATGGTTGTTTGCTCTGTTGGGACGTACTGCCAGAGGGATGGGAGGTAGTTTGTCCTGTGGGGCCTCCTGGACCTTTTTCTGATCTGGTAAATGGTGCAGATTCTTAATTAATTATAGTTGAGTGTAGTTGTAACCACTGCTATTTTGTGTTTTGGGAAGCAAAAGTAAGAGGCAATAGCTGTAATAGTTGTTTAAGTATAAGCAGATGTGAGAAATGAAAGCTGGTGCATGAGATGCGTGCTATCCCTCCCAGGAACAAACAGGTAAGGTGGAAAGAAAAATGGTGTGTCTGTTTCCAGCCATCTTTAGGATGTTTGAGTTGAGATGAACGAGACAAGCCCTGCCATAATCTGAGTTCTTCTGAGGAACCATATAAATCCACAGTGCTGATATTTATTGATGTTTAATACAGCATTTTTTAGAGTTGCAGTCAGAATCAAGTCCTTTTACTCTAATTTATTATGCAAATATTTAAGAAGAAACTATTTCAACCCCAAAGACTTTACATTCCAGCTTCAGAGAAAGCCCTGGCAAGCAGACACTGCAGGAGGAGGAAGGAGGAGGTGTGTGCTGTAGTGCTGACAGATCTTCTGGCTGCACAAGAGTCACTTTCAACCCACAGGAAGCACTTGGCATCCTGCAGGATAAGCCTCTTCAGGCCATCATGCAAGGAGAATTCCACTTACGGTTTCCATTGATCTATTTATTTTATCTATGTGTGTGTATAGCTTTACCTGTTTCTTAGAAGCACATGCAAATATGGCATATACTGACTTGCCTGTTGACAGAAGCGTTGTTCTGTAAGCTTTGGGAGCAAATGTTCTGCATACACAGATATGCACAGGGATGCTGCCTGATGAGAACAGGTCATGCTTCTCTGCAAAGCTGACTAACTGTGTGAATGCAAACTGCTTCCATTTTGTAATCATTTTGTATCCAGACCTGAACTTAGTAAGAGGTCATGGTAACATATAAGCATTGATAAGAAAAGCAAAATACCTCCATTAACACTGCTGATGGGATAAAGTCAGTATGTAGCTCCTGGTGTCCCCAGGCTGGTTCCATTGGTATCATGACAAACTTGACTTGAAGTCATTGGTGTCTCCTGTATTTATTTCACTGGCTTTGTGTCTCGTGTCTCTTGGTCATATATATTCTTGTCTGCTGTACGAGTGCTGAGTGCCTGGTTTGACCTACAGGTTTTCTTAGCACCACTGGCGTGATGGTTAGGTAACAGTACTAAGTATAGGACACTTACCAACCAAACAAAAAAAAAATGGCTTTTAATAAATTTAGGAAAAAAAAAACACCAAACACAACGAGACGTAACCAAGGGAGCATGGTGTACAGGTTCTGGTGAGTCCCTCAGCAAAATGAGGGCAGACTGGAGGTAAACTGCTTGCCTGCCCTGCTAAATCATTCTGCCATGTGCAGTCACATGAGGGAGGAGACCACAGCGTGGTCTGTCACGAGCTGGGATTTTCGTATGTTCCAGCTACCCAGCTAGAAATGTTTTCTCCAGGACCCTTGATTTTGGATTCCATATGGAATATTATTTTTTTTAAATGATATTTTAAAGAAAATGCTTGTGTTTTGGCATTTCTCTTATTTGGCATTTCTATTCTATATAACATCTTGAAATGCTTTTTTATTCTAGAACACAAAGAAGCATTTTTCTGTGAGTTGCAGACTTACCATAGGACAAAACACTGTAAGTGCTACGTGGTGTTGGTAGCTCAGCCCTGACATAGCAGGAAAGCTGGAGGAGTCTGCTTGGTTGTTATTTTGCCAGCCAGCAGAGTGGCTGGCAACTGGATGCAGGATGTTGGTTAATTTTGGCTGAAGGCTGCACAGAGGTCTTGGGGTACGCTCTGTCAAAGCTACTGAAGCTGTGAATCGTGTAGAAAGTTAGATAGAATCACAGGATGGCTTGAGTTGGAAGGGATCTTAAATATCATCGAATTCCAACCCTCTGCCATGGACAGGGTTGCCACCCATGATATCATGCTGCCCAGGTCCCACCCAAACTGTCCTTCAACACCTCCATGGATGGAGCATCCAGTTTGTTCCAGTGCTTCACCACCCTCTGATATGAGAGTTTCCTTCTAACATTTAACCCGAATCTCCCCTTTTAGTTTAAAACTCTTCCCCCTGTCCTTGCACTATCAGACCATGTAGAAAGTCAGTCCCCTTTCAGATTCTGTGTTCCCTTTAAATACAGTAATGCCACAATGGGATCTCCTTGGAGCCTTCTCATCTCCAAGAAAACACGCCCAGCTGCTTCAGCCTTTCTTTACAGGAGTGGTGTTCCAGCCCTCTGATGATCTCTATGGCCCTCCCCTGGACCTGCCCTAATTGCACCATGTCAGATGGGTAGATGTCTGTCTCTGATTATATAGCAGGATCCACGTGTGATCAGTGGAGCGGCATGGGCTTTCTGCGGCAGAATTCATCTGTTTGCTGTTTTAGACATCTGAGGACTTGAGAGAATACGGTCCAGGAGTGTCTGTCTGTCTGCATCTCTTGTCTATGAGTATATAACTATCAGATAGTTATGAGACAACTAGAGAAACTCAGTATTGATTTTGATAAGATTTCTGATCAGACTGACTTAGTGTCTCTTTCTGTAGCTAGACAATAGAAAAATGGGGTGTGGATTTTGATTGGAACATTTATGTATACCAGAAATCCAAGTCACTTGTTATGTGGGTTTTTGTCACAGTTTTTAAGTACTGTATATATAACTGGCAAAGTAGTGAAGAATTTTATTTGTTTTTATGCAAGAAACATTAGGTTCTTTTGTAACTATTGGAATAAAATATGTTTCTTATAGTCCTTTTACTTTTGACTTCAGAGGCCAGAAGCTTCATTACAGTTTTTACAGTTAGCCAAATCCTAGTTTGTGGGTAAACGCATCACAGGGAATCCATTGCACTGTGGCTGATTCTCTTTCAAGGTGTGCTTACTAGAAGATGACAAAAGTCCGAGTATTTGTTCATGGCTGGCCTGCATCTAGGATTACTGCCAGGTGTGTTCCTCTTTTCCTGAACTCCTGACATGTCCAGAACAGAAAAAGGAAAGGACCAGCAGTTCCCGGTCCCAAACTTATTGGAGCTGTTCCCTAGCAGTGTCCCTGCAAGCTGTGATTCCAGCAGCCGTGCCGCTGGGGTCCTGGGGGTGCTCCTGTGGGAGGCAGGGCTGCTGCGAGTCCCTGGGGCAGTGGTTGCACATCCCCAGGGATAGCTGCAGGAAGCTTCAGACCTAAAGGTCTGTGCTTACTGATGTTAGTAGGACAGGCTTTGTATTTTGCAACATTTTTGTCTTGTGGGATTTTTTTTGTTTTGTTTTTTTTTTGTTAGAGGAGCAGAATTTTCTTGCAAGGTATTCATGTAAATGCTGGCCAGAGAAACCAGCCTGGTCCCTGCCTGGGCTGCAGCACAACTTTCCTGAAGCTCTGGAGGCCTCATCTGTAACTGCTGTGTGTGCTCTTTGTATTGCGTGGCCCAGACGTGGCTGAAACTTAAGGCAGGTTGGAGGTGTGTCTGGAGATCTTTGCTGGTTTACCTCTGAGGCCACACTTGTCCCTGGGGAAAAAAGAGATTGCTAAATGTACCCAAGACTTTGTTTTGCCACCTGGACCTCGATATCTGTACTATCACTGCTTTCAGCTGTAATTTGACGTATTGTAAGCATGAAGATAAAATGACAGGAATAACAGAGTGTACCTCACTGAATTAACAGTTCTCCCCCTGGACGCTGAGGATGTTTCCATCACGGTGCAAGCAATAGTCTCTGTTCCGTGAATGGCATGAGTGGGACCACAGATTTGTAAAGCAGCACTGCAGTGAGGGCCTGCTGCCCTTTGCTCAGCATGCTGCCTTGTTCTTAGCAGATTATTTTGATGACTAATTTGGGAGAACAGTCCTGCAATTTGAATTCTGTAAATACAGCTGAGACTCTTTATCCTTGTCATTCTATAAAGAGGGTGGCGAGGTGCTGGCACAGCTGCCCAGAAAGGTTGCGGATGCCCCGTTCCTGGTGGTGTTCAGGGCCAGGCTGGATGGGGCCCTGGGCAGCCTGATGTCGTGTCTGATGCAGTAGCTGGCAGCCCTGCCCGCAGCAGGAGGTTGGGACTAGGTAATCTTTGATGTCCCTTTCAACTCAAGCCGTTCTATGACTCTATGATTCTTTGATTCTGAAGGGAGCTGTTGGCTGCCACGGTGGTACTCCAGCATCATTTCTCTTCCTCACATCTACAGGAGGTACTCTGGCATCTTGATATGCCAAACTGAATCTTAGTCCTCTCTACATTTAAATTACATGGTACAAGCCCACTGCTTCATTTACATTTTGGTATGATATTTAAAGAATATGTTTCTCCCTGGATGGAGAAAACTTATCTTGTAAGCTGAGTTATTTCTATATTATCACACAAATAAATACATTGATTTCATTGGGACTTTTATATCAATGAGGCATACTGTTTGCCTTGTGAGCAGCTGAATTGAGCATGCTATGCAATTTAAACAAAAACGCAAATTCTTCTTCCATTTGCCCTTTTGAGCTCTGGAGTGTGCTAATTTGTGGAGCCAGTGTTCCATCCTGTATGGATTGTACAGCCTTTAGATTTAATGAATGTTTGCACGGTTGGTGTTTCAGCTATGGCAACATTTCAGCAAACAAATAGTTCAAGGGTTATTTGTTTCTTTATTTATCAAGATGATTTTAAGTCAGTCTTTCAGACATTCACAATTGTTCTCTGAGCTGGCATCAGCTGAACACAAGAAATTGCTGAGAGCCATCTGTATCTCTTCCTGCCTTACCAGGGCTGTGATAAAGCAGCTAGATCCTTCTAGCCCACCTCCTAAAAAAGAAGGTGGAAGGACTGAAACAGGGGAGATCAGAAAGATCAGATTTTAATTGGTGCTTTATGAGTCCTTGCGAGGTTTGTGTAAACTCTATAGCCCCAGTGGGCAAAGCTTGGTTAGGTGGAAAAGGAACAGAAGAATATATTTTGAATGAAGAAATGTTACATTATTTCCACAAAGAAAGGGTTGGCATTGGAGATGCTGCAGCAAGTGATTTGTTTATGCCTGCTTCGTAGTGTTTGTATATAGCTTAGACTTTGTGGATGTGCCTTTGTCTTTATGAATGGACTTTCCAACCATGCTGATGAAATGCTAGTAAAATACTGGACTCAGAATGCCTCTTAGGTCCTGAACTACACTAAAATTTGCCCTAAATTTCCCTGAGAAGAATCAAACTAAGCTATTGAAACCAGAGAGGCTTAGAGGATTGCTGTAATTGAGCATACAGAAATGAAATCGATGTGACAGCAGAATTTCTGAAGATAATGAAAATTCTGACCAGTTGAAAAAAAAAGAAAAGCACCGAATTTGACTTAATTATGTAAATTATTTACATAATGGAAAACATGTTGAGGGGCTGACTGAGGAAATTATGTCTATGGGAAAGTATAGTAATGTGCCAATCTGTGGTTTTTAGTGGTCAGTGTAATTCATTTTCATTTTTCTGCTGGCATTTTTCTGTTTTGAAGATACTGCATAGTTCTGCTTTGTCTGGAGGGAGAGGGAAAGGATTCGGACTATGAAAAACGTTCTCCCCTTCCATATAGATCTTGTCCCATTGGATACATGTGGGAATTCCTTCACATGTTTAATTGCACCCATGAAGTTTAGATTAAGAAGACTGATTCCATTGGCTTATAAGAAAGAACTGTAGGTTGTAGATACCAAGGCTTCACAAATTTTTTGATGATGGAAATAGAGGGAGATTTATTATGGAGATATATTGGTGAATTTGTTGCTTCAGCATAGTGTGAACATAGGCATTGTCTGACCTTAGCTATGCAGCTTTCCCCAGAAATGCACACCATCCTCCATCCTGCATGTGTTCGTGCAGCAGGAATGGATGAAGGCATAAGCACTTCACATACACCTTGTCTGCAGAACTGTCTGTGGTGTCTGGCCTGGAAGTCCACCTGAGGCCTCATAATGGGGTTGTTCCCTGAACTGGCAAAGGCTGGGAACACAGTGCTCGGCTCAGCTGCTGGAGGGGAGAAACATCTTATTTTTTCAAGTAGCAATTCCTCTGCCTAATGATCCAAATTACGATTTTTGGCCTCAGAAGGAGTTGTTTGTTCAGCCAGAGCAATGGCCATACAGTTGGGTCTCTCAATCTGGGCAGCAGGATCAGGAAATGTTGCAGAAATTCAGCTCCCGTCTTTCCCTCTCCCCAGCAGAGGGACAGGGGCTGAGAACGAGAACCCAGAGAGCTTGTCAGATGTGTGCTCCGAGCTTCATTTAGTAGTGTGATGGTAAGGTGCCTTTCATTAGGACGATGTTGGAAATTAATTTTACTTTGTGGAGCCAGCGGTTGGACTTGAAGATCCTTGTGGGTCCTTTCCAACTTGGGATATTCTGTGTGATGAGACTGGTACATCTTAACTGTAACGCTTCTGACAAAATGAATATATGAAGTGAAAGCAAAGTAACAAAGGGAGCCAGAAGCTGGATTTGTGATGGAAGTGCTTCTCCTATGGCTGGGTTCTGAGCAGAGCTCAGAGGTGAAGGTTTGTTTCATGCTGCTGCACTCACCATGGCTAGAAACAGGAGGGCCGTGTCATTGGAAGGGAGCACATACCGACTCTGGCAGACCATTGCAAAGTCTTGAAACAGCAGTAAGCTTGTGTTTTCTGCACCTGTCTTTGTGGATTAGTGCCTGTAATTAAAGCGAGTCCTAGTGTATCTAATCTGCCTTGAAAAATCAGACTTTCACCCCAGAATGCACCAGGCTCAGCATGACCCATACGGGCTGTGGCGCTTGGTAGGAGGGGGGAATGAGCTGTGGGAGATTCTGCAGTGCTGAGCATCGCTGTGCCGGGCATCTCTGCCTGCCTGGGTGCTGTGGGCCTGGCCAGCTGCAGCACCGGCGGAGCAGCAGGGCTGTGTGTGCTGGGTGTGCATGTGCTCTGCGGTAGGCCGCGATCTCTGGTTGTGGCGGTGACACATGAAGCAGAAACAACAGAAAGTGTGTCTTGGCAGTAGGCCTAAAAGCCTTCCTAGAAAGAAGGAAATTGCTGGCCACACAGCAGATGGGGTTTAGGGCAGCTGCAGCTCAGGTGGCATAGGGGCTGCCCCTTAGCCCATCAAGGCCTCATTCCTTGCTCCGCAGGTGGTGACTGTTGATGGAGGCAAGGAAGGGGTAAGGGATATGGAAGGTGCTGGAGAGCTGGGTCTGATTTTCCAGTGAGAATTCTTGTTACCGCTGATTGCAATGCATAATTGATATGAATTTATGAATACCGTGAACTTATTCAGCAAGAGATTAGCAAATTAAGAAATAATAGGAACCGTGACGCACACAAAACAGAACAAATTACCAGGACAGATGATTAGGTAAAAAATCCCAGGTTATAATCTTGTATTTCAGTTTTAAGCACAAGATTTTTTTTTTTTTAAATAGCTAAGCAGCAATAGCCATGCAATACTTGAACAACAGCTTTGTCTCCTTGCAGAGAGCACTGAATGCCAGCTGAACGCTGTTGATTGTAATTTTATGCTCTCTGGGAAGAGCTGAATTGTGAGTCTGCCAATCCCTACAGACTATGTGGGTAGGATTTGTTTTCCAGAACTGATTTCTAGAAACAATGGTCTGGAAAAAACAAAGTGCTTATCGTAATTTCATAATAAGGGACTTAGTCTGAACAGGATTTGTGGAGCCTACATAGGAGAATTAAAGGTCACTATGGCCTTGAGGTAATGAGGTATTGCTCTTGGTTTCCTTTCAGCTGGGATTTCACCATGTGAGTTAATTATCGCATTTGGGGAGGGTGGAATGGTCACACAAGTACCAGCGACATGGAGCTTGTTGGAATCACACTTCATTTTACCTAGGAATCATTTAAATGCTTGGGTAACTGACCATTAACCCCATTTACTCCTCACCCACAGGAGCTGATGGGACTAGGGGAGGGGATTGCCCTGAATTGTTTTCTGTCACATTTTTCTCTGTCTCTATGCTGCAGTGTTGGCTTCAAAATCAGCATGAGTTGGGGCTTTCCCCGTATCACCTGAGCTGCGAAGAGGAGGCAGAGTGATGGAAGCAGCACAGCTGCTGAAAGCGCAGTGAGCGATGTCGCTTGTAATAAATGTAGCTAATTAGTTTGCTTTTAGTGCGAAATTAATATAAACTGTCTGCGGTGTTGATTCAGACAAGTGCAGTTGTAGAACTAATGTTTTGTTCGGCACAAACCTCCTCGTTAGGACACGTGTGCATACTGATGGGGAGGAGTGCCAGATCTCCGGTCTGAGGCACAACGAATGTGTGCTGTGAAGAAATGCTGCAGGTTTGGGCTGCTCATCTGTCTGTTCCCACAGATAGAGTTGTCCAGACTGCTGAATAGCCTTTTCTTTTCCACAGTCTGCTCCCACACGGGCAATAAATAAGGCTGCAAAAATGGTATCATCACTGTCAACCTTAAGAAGTTATCTGAGTGCTGAAGATGTTAGCGTGCACATAATGCCAGTCCCATTTCAATCCTGTCATTTGGGATGAAGGTGACAAATGTATCGGCCCCACAGCGATAGGACTCCACATACCCACATGTGTTTGCACACCTGTGCTTGGAGGCCTCGCACTGCTCAGCCCTGGGTGGCTGCTGTGGAGCCCAGCTCGACATGGGGATGTGCTCCCAGCTGGCAGGCCCGCAGAATAGGGTCATGCTTGGAGCCTCTGGATCAACCCCTACGCATGCCACAGTATTCTGGGGCAGCTCTTCGTGTCATTTTGGTATGTATTGGATGTGTTGTCTGATAGCAGACCTCAGGATGGCATTTCCCTCCCGGAGGTCAGCTACCTGTAAAAATCTTGCTTCCTCCAGCTCATGTTTTTGTTTTTCACAGTTCTGATCACATCCAATTTAAACATGCTTCTGTTTGCACTATCAGAATACTCTTCTCCCTTTCCCTGGTACTCATTCAAGTGAAGAAGCCGATGGTTGTTACAGCTGAAGAAATTCAGGTGTGCTGGGACAAAGAAAAGGCTGAATTTCAAATAGGGTCCATCTGAATCAGAATAAAACGATCTGAAATAAAATCTCAAATTCATGAAACTGTTGTAGAAGCTGCCTGACTTCTTGGCTAAGGTTCTTCCTTCTGGGCTACTGAAATAATTTCCTCAGTGTTCAGTCACTCTGAAAATCTCAGTGCCCAAAGAAAAGGGAAAAGCAGCCTACCTTTGTTACATACCTAAACTGTTTTACTGGAACTAAGATACATTTCACTTGTTTTGCTTGATGCAGGAGCAAGATTTACATTTTCTACATTTTTCAAAGTAACTTGGAGGTTTTCTTATATGATACGTGTCTATTGTAAAATCCACTTCAATTATAAATGAAATTGAGGAAAAAATGATTTATTATGATTATTTATTAGCAAAACAGTACAATTTTTATTTACTGGAATCTTTTATCTTGCATATCTTATGCTTCTGAAGCATCAGCCAGTCCATAACTGCTGATTGCTGTCATTGTCAGTCATCGTTTCCATTCAGAGAAATACTCTAATTTGTTTCACCTCAGTTCTGTGACCACCAAGCTGATTTCATCTTGCTGACAAGATGCTATGTTATTTCTGTGCCAGAAAATATTACAGTGTTAAGCTCGGATTTTTCTTGTCTAGAGCAGCACTGAACTAAGAGTGCTGTGTTAGATCTCCTAGCTACATTCAGATCCGATGGGCAGGCAAAAAGCCGGGGGCTCTCAGCGTGCAGTGAGTTATTGCCCCACATGGCGTGGCAGGGGAGGAGCAGGGCCCTGTGCTAGAGCCTTCCTCATCTTTCTAATTGTGAGACAACTGTTGTAAACCAAGTTTCTTCTCAAAACAAACAAAGCTCAAATGGCCCTTTATGGCCTATTACTGTGTTTGTAAGATTTGTATTTCTGGCCGTTTGAAAATCATAGGGGAACAGCCAAAATTCCTTTGTGTATTTTCTGGCAGTGTCTTTATACAGTTTAGGAACTTGTATGTTTTGATGTCAGTACAGAAACCGTTAAATACTGGTTTTGGAGTAATTCAGCTTATCTTCTTTCTGAGGTGATGTAGGTTTCAAAGAGCAGGATTAGGAATCTGGACAGGAAGACATAATAACTAAAGGTCATATTTGATCCTAAGGATCCTTCTGTCTCTGTTCTCTGAAAGTAAATCTGCTCTGGAACAAGAGATCTTATTGCGTGGAAACTTTGTTTACCATTCATCTGGCCTTTTGCAGAGGTTTTTATTTCCTTGACACAGTCAATTTTGCTTGTGCATTAGAGAATGTAGGGAATGCTCTGGGACTCTGTCACGAGCAGATTTCATGCACGCATTTAAAATATAATTTCATTGAGTAAAGTTTACATGTTTTAGAAAAAAAGCTGACATCCGTGCTATCTCAACACTATAGCCAGAATGTAGCAGATACTTCAGCATGTGTTTGGCTGTGATGGTATGGCTGCTGTCATTAACTGGCAGTTTTGTTGGGCTGTTGGCCTGCTGCACTGCTGTACACTGGTGGCAGCACCTTTATCTGGCCTTGGGCATGCAATGTAAAGTGCTTAGAGAACTGTATCATGCACATTCTTATTTCATTCTTACAAAAATAATTTAATTCATTTCAGTAAGTATAACTTTGCATAAAGCTGACGTGGAATCATAATTTCCTCTTCTGCTAATAGCTTATGTATAACCAAAGCCTGGATACTTAGAAAATGGTGATTCAGTGCAGAGAGGAAGTGCAATAGAAAGAAGCTGAGATTTGTAGAAAAATGCTTTGAGATCTGTGCATTTTCTAAAATAAGTATTTGATTAAAACCCAGTCTCTTCTGTGCAGATGGAAAAAGGCTTTTTCACCCCTTTCTCCCTTTTTTGGTAAACTAAGCAGTGATTGGAAAGAAGTGAGAAAGCTGTTCTTTACTATCAGAGTTCCCCCTTTTCTCTCTTATCTTGTATTCTAGCCAATTGAAACAAGGTTTTGTCAGTGCACAGTACCAATTGGAGACTTCTGAAGCTTTTTATGTCTTGCAAATGTCCTCCTACATCTCTTTCTTCCCCCGCAAGCACACAAGAGACAGGGGAAAAATGAGCAATATATTTAGGTAGAGGATGATTAAACAACCATGTTTCTGGATAAAATCAACATTTATTTCACAGAAAATGGCTTTAATGTCATTCTCTGTAATATTATTAGAAGTATAAAATAATGTATTCTTCATTTAAGCTAGAACCCCACCACTAGACTGGTTAATAGATCAAGGCAGTCAGCTGATGAGCCACATATGGGAGAAACTGCTGCATATGAATTGTTAATGATCTTTACCAAGGAAAATAACCTTCTTCCTGTTGGTATGGAGCCCAACTGGAGTGTGGAAAAATCCATTAAATGTATGAAGATTACAGTGAGTCAGACTTTATATCCTTTTTCAATAGACGGTTGTGTAAAATGATGATTTAGAAATACTTTCTGGTTTTTATTGTATTTCCTGGCATCATCTGACCTCAGTATTGTAGCTAGTTGATAGACTGTACTGAAGGCTGTGCTTTTCTTACGTTGAAGGCAAAACCCAAGAGTTGGTTTGCCCCAAAGCTTCAAGCCAGGCATTTGTACCATAATATTTCACTCATGCCATCAGGGTTGAGTTTAGGGTGGGTCCAGCTGAGGAAGCCCTGAGTTAGATGCTGTTCCCCTTGAAGACACAAACCAGAAGGCTTTGGCCATTCATCGTACAATGTAGGGTAGTTCATGGAGAGCAGCCTGGAAGCCCTGCTCTTGTAGGCAGGTGAAAATGTGGTGTTTATGAACACCTTTGAGGGGTAAATGAGTTAGAAAGAGTTGTAGGTACTCTTAAAGCTGAGACTTGGAGCATCCCTTCTGCTGTGCTGGTAACATTCCTGGTTTTGCAGGGGGTGGATGTGGCTGACAAACCACAAGGATCCCTGTGGAGCTCTCAGCAGCAGTAGCTTGGATCCTGTGGTTCGGGCAAGTTTTGCTGAGCCTTCCTCCAATGGCATGAACATCATGTTGCTGCTAGCCCTTGCTTCACTGCTTGCCATAATTCCTCACTGCGTAAGGAGGAGGAGGACGTAGGAGTAAGGAGAAATGTGAACTGTGAGGGGTCTTGTTTGTGTATTTCTCTGGGCTTGAAGGTAGCTTCAGTCTGTGCTGCTGAACATCTACAGCACGGTGGTCATGAAGAAACCAGGACAGGGGGACATGGCTGAAGAGAGACTCAGAACCTCGGGGTTGTGGCAGCAGGTAACTAATTCTACTTACCAAATATTTCAAGTACCGCAAATCTTTTCAATGAAATGAAGTTACCACAACATCAGTACTTCAAAGAAATTCTGATTCGTTGTCTGAAGAACATTTCGTTTAAAACTGACGGTTTATAATTTTGATTCAGTTTAAGGCAAAACTTTTTTTCTGGGAAAGCGAGTGAGAGAACATTGGCGCAAAGGGGCCGTAGGTGCCAATTTTCATTCCAGCTTAGATCATCAGATGCTGGACATTTGCCGATAGTATTTGAAGAGAAAAATATCGGTGCAAACTTATTAGTTTAAAAAACTGAGAAAACAGAATGCATAAAAATGGAATACATTATTTCTAGAGCTGTATTGTTAGTCGAACTCAGTGCTCAGTTCTTCAGCCATTTCTTACGTAACAGTGCTGGGGAGCTTCAACCTTGCAGAATTTTGCCTTTGGTAAATATTTTTAAATCTATTTATAGTCTATTAAAATGACAGCATAAAATCGTTACAACAGAATTGCTTTCTCTATGCAACTTCAAGTATCATCTACTTATTTTTGTCACTGGAGCAAATTTTAGCACGACTTCTGCTTCCCTGAAGATTGCAAAGCTCATGCCACATTAGTGATGGGGCTGACAGGCTGTGCAAACCAGGCAGATCACAACTTTTTCCTCTGGTCCTGTTGATGGAGGTTTCATCCCTGGCAGCTAAATTAAATGCTACTTTTGTCTTTATCACTGATGACCAATAAACATTATCCCTACCGTATCATTCTGAAGTTAATTTTCAGAGCAGATCTGCACTCCCATTAAAACGTAAAGTATTCTGTCAGTAATTGTTTTCCTTGCATAAATTCTCTTTTGGAAGGCCTAAGGGCTATTTATGATAAAACTGTCAAATTTTGTATCTTCTGTTTCTCAGATCGCTCTTGGCCAGAATGTAATTTTAAATCCTTCCCGTGTACAGCCTTACAGAGTTGTGCAGCCTCAGGTGAAAAGCTGGGGAGGAACCATGACTCAGAGATGACAAGTAGGATTAATCTGCCTGAACTTGGGCATCCAACTTCTAGCTGCCTCAGACCCAACTCGTTATTCTGGCTCTATTTATAGTCACTGGAGAGAAGTAGGGACCTGCCAAGGGTGACACATCTCTGCCTCAGTGGGATGTCCTCACTGGGACAGGGGCATGGCAATGGGACAGGGTCTGGCTCCTTCAAAGTCAGCCCTGTGGCAGTAGGTGTGGAGCTTTGGTTGGGGTGGCCAACGGCAGCCAAGGCTGTGGTCTTCAACTGCCATCTATTGCAGGTCAGATGGCCAGCAGTAACCAAGACTTTGGCAACCATCATGTGAAGATCCAGCCTGGGCAGGCAGCAAATCAGGAGTTTAGTGATGTGGTGAGAAGAAGGATTAAAAGCAAAGCTGAGAGAAGGATGGCATGTGATGGAAGTTGTCTACTAATATGCTTATGGCTCGTAACATTTGCGTAGAGGGTTGCAGAAGAATTGGCAGCTGTGCACTGTGAAGACAGCAGCTTTGGATCTGGAACCCAGAGTTCACTCTGCCCTTGCCTACCTGTCTGCAGCAGAAGCTGGAGGCGGCCTCAATCTTTGAGCTTCATTTCTTACAGCTGTGACTTGGATTTCAGAAGGTTAGAGAGGGAAATGTGCATGGGTGTAGGTGGCTGGATTACATTCCCCTTTGACACTTTGTTAGAGCTATGAAAATCTAATTTCTAAATGGTGCTACTCCTAGAAGAGAGACTGTGTATTTTATCTTTAATGCTTCGCCACATCACACAGCATAAATATTTGTAAGGTAATAGTAGTTAGTAGAAAACATAGGATGTTACAAATTTTTATCTGTTTTTGTTATGTAGCAGTTCAGGTATGTGTGGATACACTTTTCTGTCTTCGTAACAGATTGAGTTGTTCTGTCAAGCTGGAAATTATTTACTGTTTTCTTTATATCCATCATCAACATTCTAACTGCTTTTTGTATTACCTTTGAATGTTGTTTTTTTTTTTTTTCCTAAATCTGAGTTCTCATATAATTGCAGTTCATTATGACCTTCATCGTCTAAACAGCGCTAAAAATTAGGCTTTTTATAAGCAGTCAAATGCAGATTTCTGGCTAGTTCAGACTAAGTTCATATCCGTGGCGTACAACTAGTTTTGAACTTGTTCTTAGTTACCACACTGAATTTTTTATAAAAATATACACTTTAGAGAGTTTCTGCTGTCTCCAAGGCTTTAATAGGATGTTAGGAGTTTTAACACCAACTCTGGTTCTGCAGAGAGGATTGCTGCAGAGGAATTGTTCAAATGGAGCTGTGCAAGCGCGTTGTTTTGTTCCACTCTGTTTCCTTACTTGGCGAATGGTCTTGGCAGTGTATTAGAAATGGCATGAAGAAGTTGCTCTTCATGTTTGCAATGCGATATTTCCAAATAAGTTATTTTTCACAATTGTTATCTGAACAATTACCAGTAACTCAGAGATGAGAGGCTTTGGAGAAGTGATAAATTGCTCCGTAAGCTGTTCGTTGTTTACTTTTAATTGAAGGTCTGAACGCTGTTGTGCCGAAACGTGTTCCCATGCGGGATGAAGGAGCCCTGATGTGGACTGCAGCAGAATTGAGAGCGGGCTGCTGGGCCGGGTGGGCCTTGGCATCTGGAGATGGAGCAGTGCGTTGGCCTGGGGCAGAACGGTTATTTTAAGGCCAGTTGTATGAAGCTGACTTGCCACAGAAATCACATTTTGCGTAGATAATATTAATTCATCGTGACACTCTGTTGTCTCATGGGAATAACGGAGTGCACATCACTTTCTTCCTTCTCTTGGCATGGTGGACGTGGAGCTGCGTGCTCCTGGTGTGGCAGTGGCCTGGCAGGGCCCGTGGGATGGCAGTGCAGTGCTGGCACGTGCACATGTGCACTTTAATGTTCTTGGCAATAAGGTTGCTCTTCAATTGTTTCATCAATTCACTGATACATTGAGTATGTTCACTTAAAAGCTGTGCTTCATTATAGGGTGGACTGATGACTGATGAAGGACATACGAGACGCCATATTGTTAATTGTTACAGCTACAGCTTAACGTACAAGAGACACAGCAGCTCCAGTGTGTTCCTTGCATTCCATTTTAGCAGCTATTGCTGTTTGAAATAAGCATCTGTTTGAGGGATGAGGCTACAAAACGTCTGTATTTACGTTTTTGTAAAAATGTAATTCTGAAGAGTGTCAGAGCCATGGTTAAATAATAGGTTAAAATGTACTTTGTGCCTGTGATCTCCTGGTACCAGCAATGTCATCTCAAGGCAGAGTTGTGCTAATTAACTATTGCAGAGCCCGGTTGTGAGCTCAGTATGTATTTATGCCTTTCTGACTAATTCCAAGCTTAGCAGTGACTACATCTGGGATCATTAGATGGGTGCTGTGCTTGAATTGCTGTGAGTTCTACTCTGTTCCTGTGGGATGTTTTTGTTTTTTGTGTGGGCTTCTTTTACTCTCTAATTATTCTTCATAAGTGAAATTAAAAGAGGGATGTAATTAAAATGTTCTATTTTTGAGCTTGTGTCATCTTGAGTTCGTGGGCAGCATCGATGTGTCTCTTTTGGGGACAGAAGCACCGTACGCAGAACTGGTGGCTAAGGAAGCTGGGGGGGGGGGAGGACTGGGAGAAGCAATTTTTTTTTGTGGTGGGAAGAGGGAGTGATTTCTATATTGTGCAGAGAAGTAATGTAATGGATCTAAAGTAGCAGATTTTGTGTTTTTCCTAATTATGAGAGTTAAAAATCTTTTATACTCTCTGATTTTACTGCTCACCTGCGCTTTCAGAGCGGCATCTACTTCCTGTGAAGCTTCCTGTGCCATCTATTTATTTATTTACCACAGAACTAAAGAGGGAGTGATTGCTGTTTTCATTCCTGTCTATTCAGCCCAGTAAGATTAAGTGGGGGAGGATGGGATGGGCAGAAATTTCCTATTGGCCGTGCTCTAGATTGCCGGTTCCTGGCTGACCCACATATGTCGTGCCCACGTTGTGACATGTGATTTTTCAGCTCTTTGCTGGTAACCGATAGTGCACAAAGCCCCCTTTGAGATGTGGATAGATGAAAGGGGATGAAACAGCTGGTTTGGTTTTATCCCATTCAGGTCGGATTTTTCTAGTCAATGTGCAGCATTAATAATAATAAAAACAGCTGTTCTATACCAGAAAACTTGCCATGAAAGGGACATGATTGCTGGGGGGTTGGTACTGTCATTTAACCTCTCCTCACTTCAAAGCAGCAATCTTAGTTTTAATATCAGGAAAGATTAATGGCTCTCACAGTGCTATTTAAGTATTTGCATTGATTATTTGAAAGGAGAAGGCAGAGATCATCCTTGATCATAGTGTATAATTCACAATACTTGGAATAAACTTGGAATAAATACATAAAAAAACCCGTAAAGTCACATATATCATCCTCAATAATTAACTTTTCTCTCTTGAGGTTTTAGTAGGAAGGTGAGGAGCCTTGATTAGTCAAGAACCAGCAAAAATGGGAGGGTGGGAAGTATACAGGGGAGAGAGAAAGTCAAACCTGTTAGGCAGAAAAAAGGATTGATGAACTGTGGAATAAAATTGTGACTTTGGGCCAGCGCAGTGGGCAGGCTCTGCTTTCTTTCTGACTCTTCAATTAGGATCTGGTTCAACAGAAATGTGAAGGGTTATTGTCACCACTTGCACCAGGATAATTTTTTAATGGAAAGCATAAAAAAGAATTGGCAGTTGAGGATAGTTGCTCCTAATGCACAGAGGAATCCAGATTCCTGTGAGCCTGCTGGTGTAGATCAGTGGAATTTTATCCAGAGATGATGATTTAGGGAATGATTTCTATGGTAATTCTCAGAAGTGAAGAGTAACGAAAATCTACATTTCATGGTAGATGTTTTTCTCAATCATTATTAGATGCATTGGATATTAAGACAAGTTTCTTCTCAGAAAGTGTGGCAACACAATGGAACGGGATGTCCAGGGAGGTGGAGCTTTTCAGAAACAGTCTCTACTTCTATTTGAGATAGGGGCAGACTGGAATCCAGAGTGTTCTTGAGGTCCAGCTCTGCTTCCATGTGATTTTAGGGACAGTTTAAGCTCTGTGTGGATGGGGTTGTCTGTACTCGCCACCTGCCATTGTGCCAGGTGATGGGGGAGCCCCTCTCAGAAGGTGTTGAATTGCCTTTGTGTTTGATGTTAGTCATGTGGAATTGAAAACAAGGTGATGTTTTTAAGAAGGTACAGTTGTTGACAATTCCAGAGAGCTGTTTGATGTAGATTTTAAACCTGATATAAAATGATGCTAGAACTTTCTTAAGTTTAATTCATGATTTAGTTTAGATCCGAGAGTAGAGTAATAATTGTTAAAGGCCTTTTAAAATCTGTTGCATGATGCAAGGAAGATGCATTAAGATTATTTCTTGTATTATTTGTCTTTAATTCATATAATCATTAATGTAACACAAACTGGACTTCATTATTTGTAGCTTAGATCTGTAATCTGATTCCTCTGTCTCCACCTGTCTTTCTTCTAACTTCCATCTCTGGTTTGAGGCTGTTGCAAGCCTTCCATGCTGGGGTCTGCAGTGATGCTGATGGGGCAGGAGGCTTTTCTCCTCCAGAACCCAAGGGGGAACTGTAGTAAGTGATGTGCATGGCAGCTGCAGCACCTGTGGGACCCACAGCCTGGCTTTCTTCTCTCCACTGCCTTTAGAATTGTGACAAACCGGAAGAATTGTCTGCTGCCTGAACTGTACTACCATACAGATAAAGTGAGGTTGAGATGGTTGATAATCTGTAAATGAAATTAATCAAGATATTAGCTGTATGGTTATTTTCTGGGTAGCAGCTGATGTTTCATGTTGGTTTCCTACATCTGCTCAACAGATACTGCAAGTTATAACTTAAAAAATCTCTTTATCTGTAGATTGGTAATACTAGCTTATATAGCTACATAACCTGTGCAGTGTGGGGAAGGTGTATGTGTATTTATGGACAGAAAGTACTGACACTTGCAGCATCCATTCAGTTTCAAGCAGAGCTGAAAGATAAAGGTTGATTTGCCTCTTAGTGTGTCTGTGACATTTTTGTAGAAGGACTTGTACTTATATAGGACCTTTCAGCCCTAAATGTAAACCAACTGACTTGATGTGGTTGAAGGAAAGAAAGAGGAGACCCAAGAATAGATAAGACTGTTGGGCTTCAGATCAGAAGAAACAGAATCTTTCAGCAACTGGGAAAGTTCACATTGCAAAATGGGCTGCAGGAGGTCAATCCTAGCCATAGCTGGGAGTAAAATACGGGATTTTAACTGATTTTATTCTGGTTGTGCATTTTGCTGCTAGAAGAATTAAGTGATGTTTTGCACCTTTCTTCAGTAGACTTTTCTCCATTTTATTAAATTTCCTCTTCCCATTTATTCTTGCTTGGTATAAATTGTTCTCTAACACGAGTACATTGAAAAAATAAATGTAAATTTACCTGACTTTTCTAAAGATGATATTATTTCTTTCTCCAGCACAACCCATTTGGTGACTGAGCATTTTTGATCACCGTGTAGTACTAACGATCCAGTCTAGCCTCTGGAAGTCTTTAAACCAAGTGTTTCACATGTATCTATTTTTAAGAAGAAAGTCTTTAAGCAAGAACAGCAGCAACATAGACAAGATTAAAAAAAAAAGACTGTACCAACTTGAATATTCAAAATTCTGACTATTTAACATTCCCTACTCCATAGGAACTCTTCCCAGCTGGAAAGCTTTCTGGAAATGTTTGCAGAGAAATATTTATCCAAAACATCCAGTGAGCAGATTGCAAGAGGAGAGTAATCTAATCTATAGACTCACAGTGGTAATGCTGTGGGATTGGTGACTATTGGAAAGTGCAACTACATTCTATAGTAATCACTCCTTACAAATTTTGTATTTTTGTGTTAGTCACTGATGTGACTTCAATTTATTTGCTGCATGGGTTCACTGACAAGGCACACAAACAACTTGCTCATCTGGTTGCTGATTCTGCCACACATCTGAATCTTTGTGTATGTGCAGCTGAGTGGAGCTCTGAAGTCTTAGTTTGATGGAGAAGGCAATGCGCTCAGGCAGAGGTCAGGCTGCAGGCTTGGAATGCATGTGCTCTGTGTATTAACCTCTGGGAGGCTGAAAGCAAAGAGCTGCACAAGTGTTCATGTAGGAAAAAAGAAAATAATAAGGTTTTATGTGTTTGTGTCCACTTTTGCTGGACACCAATACGTCTCACAGAAAAATAATTTCTTATACTTTCAGTTTGGGTTGTGGTTGTCCGTGGGATCTTCTCACCTATGTTAGCAAGTTGCATGGGAGGCCGGTTGTGAAGCATCCCTGGTTTTCTGGGGCTGATAACACCTTAGCAGCAGTCACCCGCACCTCTGCGTGGCTGCATCACTGTAGGGAAGCAGAGGGATGAGTGCACTCAGGTATCTGCCATGTACTGCAGCATGCTGCTAACGTCCTCGTTGTCTGGGGTGATGGTGTTGCCCTGGCAACACAGAGCATCCCTGCTTTCGGGGCTGATCCCCGCATCTCTTTAGGTTTTACAAGCTCTGTGAGATGGGGGAACGTTTTACCTTGGGAGCTGCATGCTCTGCAGGCTGGTCATCTCAGAAGCCTCCCAGCAGAACAACAAAGAGCCCTCCATCTCGCAAGATGGATGGCAGGCTGCCTCACCACATGTGCATCACATTTGCTTGCCAGATACTGACTGCTTTGTACTTTCTTCTCGAAGCCGTTTCATGTATTGTAGCCTTCCTTCAGTGGTCCCAAACATAGTGATCCCTATTAAAGCCAGTTCCTATTTAGTTTCTTCCTAGCTAAATGTTTTGTAATTTATAAGTAGTTAGTCAGTCTGAAGGTGTCACAGTAATGGAGCAGTGAGCAAAGTCACCTGTTTATTCTCTTGAAACAGTCAAAAATAAGAGAAACTGGGATCAGTTGGGGAAATTGGTTAATGTTTCAAGTCCTTAAGGAAATCACAATCCTTTGTAAGTGTAATAAGCACATACATTTTCTCAGAAACTATTTATTTGAAAACATCCCTGTAGACAACATTCCAGATTTGATTTCTTATGAAAGCGCTTTTTTACTAGTGCAGCGTCAGAAGTTTAATTATCTAACGAGATCTTTCATATATTAAACTACTGAGGTTCACAGAAATGTATGCTGCAGATCAGTGCCTATAGAGCTGTGCATTTGTTTTTTTTAATTTTCAAAGCCATTGGTTTATTGTCAAAGTCCAGCATTTTGGCTAGCATGCTTTCTTGGTTGCTGCTACTTATAGAGTTTTGTGGCTTGGAAGAATACTTAATATGTGACAGAGCCCTGACTTCTAGTTCTTTGGAAACTGCATTGTGGAGCTCTTTATTTGAGGCCTTTTAGTCATTTTTAGCTGAAATATGCATCATCTATGAATAACTGTCACAGTCTGCAGATGCCAAGGTGCCAACCCTGTAAATTCAATGTCAGCCCATGTTTTTCATGGCTCACGCATTGCAAATGGGAATAGTTGTTCTGCAACTGGAGTTGAACAAACAAGTGTAGTGATGTATAAGCCAGAAACTAGTACATGCTTTCATTCTGCACTGCATTTTGCATTGCAAAGAGCTGAAATGAGTAGAAAAATAATTTAAACCCCTCAAGCAACCAGAGCTAATCTGGATGTTTGGAAGGGGCAGTTTCCTCCATCACTTTTCTGAACATTGGCACACTGTTAAGATGGTGAGACTGGTTTTCATTGGTTGTCACTGGTGACTTCCCACCTCTCCAAAACCCTAAAAGATAAAGTAGGACTTTGCTAACCACGAATTTTAAAACAGTTCTATTTTTTCAACCCCCCAAAAATGTACTTAAATGATTCCTGCTTCTGCTTCCTTAGATAGAATGGCTTGTCAGTGTGCACAGAAGTCAGCCATCACTACTTACTGAGACATCAAATGTTGATATTTGCACTTGCAAATATGTGTTTGGATTTGCAATTCTGTATTTCATCTCAGATTAGCAGTGTGCTAATTTCTCATTCTGATTCTCATCCTACTGCTTTAGCTGTTTGGCTTTGGCTGCTGTTTGTTGTACAGCTGTATTGTTGAGGTCCTTAGGTGTGGTGCAGCCGACACCAAATTTATAGCAGCAATAGAAAAGGTTGGTTTTGTTGACATTTAAACTGCAAGCAGTCTTAGATCAAAACAGTTCACTTAGGATTGCAGAAATTGATTTATTTTGACTTTTAGTGTTCTCAGAAAATAGGGTGTGGATTGACCTGGGGAGATTGAGTTTGTTGCTCCTTTGTCCTACCTGGGAGCAGCAGTGGATGTATGTTTTCACTGATGCATAAGGACTACAAGAAAGACATTGAGGCCATGGTGTGTGTTCAGAGAAGGGCAACAAAGCTGGTGAGGGGTCTGGACCACATTTGGAACATAATTCCAAATTTTCTGTTGGTTTTCTGTATAGTGCTCCTGTTTTCTGTCTTTACTTATTCCACTTCACCTTTCTTCTTCATTTTGTATGTGAAACTCTGAGTTATAAGTAGTGTTTTTTTTTTTCTTTTTTAACATGACAGAGGCACTTAAGCCCCAGTAAACTCACTGGGTTTTGCACAAGACTCTTCATTCTTACTGACATTAGCAGGAAAAGCACCAGCATGTCTTAGCAGATTAGATCTCTATCTTTTTTTATGACAGCTCTCCATCATGTTTTATTCATCATAAATAAATGAATCATTTAAAGACTACTACTGTTACAGTTGTTTTCCTATTTAATTATACATTTCTGTAGATGGGGTGCTTCGGAACACGGGAAAGAATTCCTTTTTAGTTGTTGTTTTGCAATACGATAAAAGTAGAAATCTGCTCTTTTTTGTTTTGTTTTTAATAAGTGTGACATATAGCAGAGCTATTGACATGTGGGCAGAAATTAAATACCATTCAGCCTTGGAACCCTGTGTACATTCTTGAACCTGCGATGGTATAATTGTAAGTCAGCTTTCCAGCTCTGCAGGCTTTGTAGTTTAATAGTTTTAAATCTGGAAGCAAAAGGTGGGGGGGAAACGTTCATATTTTCTCATTGGGTTTCTGAAGCCTGATGTGCTTTGAGTCTTACTACCTACTGACAGTACCAAGCCAGCTCATTGCTGTGCAGTTGAGTCCATTATACTCCAAACATGAAAAACTGAAGCTGGAGTTGTTACATCTCTGTAGCACAGAACACAGGCCTTGATGTGCTGTCCATATCTGCTGGAAGAGCAGCACGAGGTCGTGAGCCCAGCAGTCCGTGCATGGCCCTTCCGTCTCAGTGCTCTCCACGTTCACTGCAGCGTCTGCCTGCATGTCAGTGCCCCATTCCTGCTGTACGAGAGGGTGCACCACGATTCTGGGACACTTCTGGGAGCTGCTGTGTTACAGTGGTGATGGGTGATCTGCCATAAGGGAGAGCAAGAGCTTCTAAATGTCTGCTGACACCAAAGATTTCATTTGAGAGCTCTGTTCCATGAGTGCTGAAGGCTGAGAAATGAAGACTTTTTCCCCAGCCTTAAAAGCATTAGGCTTTGCTTTGATAGCTAACTCTCCACACAGCTCTCTTATAAGGAAACAACTGAGCTATTATTGACAGGACTCGCTGAGCAGTGCAGACGTGGGAGTTTTGTTCCCGGTTCTGTTCTGTTGAATTCTTTCCTATGACTGCAGCTTCATGTGCCTCGGGCTTTTGCATATATTTGTCTGTGCAGGCACAGCATAGGCATTGGTTTTGCTTTTAATTGCTGTATGGTGAACTGCACAATAGCAACCTGAAAGATTTGGTTTAATGAAACAAAAAATGCTGATAATTTTCACCTCTACTTTTGTCTAGTCCTGGACAATTTCTGAACAGTAGGTACAATACTTTAGTTAGGACAGGCAGTGGCAAAACCTGCCAGTTGTCAGGCAGTGTAGGAAAGGGGCAGGAATGTGAGTGTGCTGCCTGCTCCCTGAGGGGGGTGCAGCAGTGCCTGGGGCAGGCAGGGGCAGCAGCAGGGCAGTGGGGCCCATGGCAGCCGCCCAGAGTGCGTCACGAGCCGTCCCTTGTGGGAAAGGGCACTGAGCTGTCGAGGGCTCAGGTGTCTCGTGTGCTACTGAAGCAGTGGGAGACTTCAGCTATAAGATAAAATGGAGAGGGCATAGCACAGCTCTTTGCTGCAAGCGGTTGCCTGTTGCTGTGCCTGTAACGTGGTGGGTTACTTTGGCGTGGACCTTGGTGTGCAGTTCTCTGCTGGGTCTTCAGTCTTAGCCCTACAGGAATGTCTCCCAGGAGCACACTGTGAGAAACCTGGTTCTGTGTTACAGGAGTACATCCACTGTGGTGGCTGTTACAGCCAGCAGCAGAATAGCTTTAAAGTGTTGCTTGGCACGTGGTCTTTCTTTTACCTGCAGAGATAAATTTCCTCCTCATCTGTGATAAAAATACCGAACTGAAGGTGCACACAATGCCAGTTCTTACTCACACAGCAGCTCTCATGTTCAGGCTCTGCAGCAGCGCTTGCTGCTCCCCCTGCTTTATGTAACGCTGTGCTGCTGGCCGCGATGCTGTCAGAAATCTTGATCTTCCCCCAAACATTTTTCTTTGTTTGAGAAATGGTGGGTGCCCAACCTGTGCCAGCTGTCCGCAGATCCCAAGGGATTATCCAGCAGCTGTGAATAGCTGGAGCGACTTGGGCTTGGGCCAGTCCTTGGCTTGCTGACTCCTGGCTCTCTGTACGCTCTACTCATAGCTCAGCAGGGATGAGCTGGGCAGGTGGGATAGCTCTAAAATCCCACAGAACCTGGGGCTGTGCCTTCCCTGCCTGCAGCCTTGGGGAGTGCTGAGGAAGCTGAGCTCTTCTATTTCACACAGTGCAGGTAGCACCTGTGAAGCCCTTCAGTTGGAACCCGCTGCAGTTTTTTATGTTGTCTTTTGTCCTGCCAAATTATATGTAAAATACAGAAGTACTGATGTGGTTAGTGGAGAACAGAGCACGTATATGCATATGTCAGACATGTTTTCTTACTATTTTGGGAGTGTGTTTTCCCTGCCTGAAATAACAAATTTTGCATAACTTTGTCTCTCTTGCTACCACTCCAGTTTCTTTCCTTTTCTGTTCATCAGTTTTTAGATTTTAAAGCTGGAAAGCAACTGTAGGTCACATCATTTTCTCTCTTGTACTGCACAGCTCACAGAAATTTGTCTTATTTTTCATTAAAATGAAACTATTCAAAAAGCGTTAATTCTAGATAACTTCAGGATTCTTTCTTTCTTCCTTTCTTTTTTATTTTTCTTTCTGTCTATCTATCTGTATCCTTCTATCATTCTTCTCTTTCACATTTTGTATGTTCATCTTCAGGCTAAAATTTTTACCTTAGTGTCATATCTTTTCATTTTTTTTGTCTCATATATTTTCCCATTTAATATGAATTTCTCTCTGTTTCTGTGTATACACTCCAGTGGGATTGTTGATAGACCAGGAAAAAGGTTTTAGCATTGTTCCATAAAATAAACTCTAGCTGTTTATGCTGTCACTCCCACTAGTTAATGGATGCTTGACTGTAGTTCATGACCATAGCTTTGCTTGATCACTGAACTGTGCTTTAAGTATAGTAAGGAGTTCATATTTAGGGCATGTAAATGTTACCTTGAAATCCCAGGTAAAAAAGATAGAGCTAAGTAGGCAGTTCACACTCTAAGGCCTTTTTTCCATCTGAGCATAGGGACTGTGGAGTCAGGCACTGTGAGCTCCTGCACAAGCACACAAACACAAAACCCAGCCAGCTTCCAGGCACTGGTGGTGAACTGTTCTTATGAAGGCTGTTTCCACTTAAGTCCCCGTACCTAATGCACTCCTGTTTGTGGGATAACAATACCCATGCACAATTTTAGAGGTTATTTACTTTGCTTACATCATTACGTTCCTGCAGTAATTCAGTGTCAGGTATCAGATGTTTTCTTCATGCGTATCCTTAGTCTACTTCCTGCCCAGGAATAAGCTCTGTCCTGCCTTTTCTTATCAGTGCAGCACTGACAGAAATTTATGGGCTCCGCTACCATTTATACAGTACTCTCAAGTACTGTACTCAAGAATACACTTCTCAAGTACTCTTCACTGCTCTCAGCAATACCAAAAATGTGATGAAGTGCATTTTCTGTTCCAGGCCTTGTATAAAACTACAGTGCATTTGTTCAGGAGCCTTCACTCATAATCAGCCTTAGTGCCCCCACCACTGATGTACTGAGGAACACAAGCCCAGGCAGTTGAGCAAAGCGTGCTGGCATCCGAGTCCTCCTGCACCCTTCTCCCCTTCATCAATTGTACTTTTGGCAATAAGTTTATGATATCAGTTCTCTGAAGGGGATTGGCAGGACTAGAGACATAAGTCTGACTCCAGATGAATGCAGTCTGTTGTTAGTTGTACATATGAGCATCTCATGATGTATCTCATGTGCAAGTATAGATGGTAGCTGTGATAGAAAGCTGGAGAGGGCAGTTCTGTTGCTGAAGTTCAGTGGTTTCTGGTATAGAAGTATGCCTATTTGGGAAGAAACACATGCCTTGGTCTTGATTTTACAAGATAGGTGACTTTAGGCATGTGAGTAATATTGACTGAGTTGAAATGTCAAAAATTTTGACTTATCACTTTGTTTTAATGCTGCATATTATAAAAGGAAGTTGCTCAACTAGTTGGTTGTAACCAGGGAGTACAATAATATGTACTGCTGAGCAGCCGTGCTGAAGGTTTTACCGTTTGTAAAGTCATTTTGTAGGTTGAAAAGCATTAAGTCAAACTTCTGCTGTCATGTTTTAAAAAGTACAATTTTCCAGTCATTATGTATCACTTAAAAAGGTGCTGAAAAGATTAGTTCCCATATTGGTGTACAGTCCTGATCCTCCAGATCTGGAGATAAATCTGCTCTTTCCCTTTGGAAATGACTGACTTTCCAGCTTAGATCTCTATGTGAAGATGTGAGAATCCCCATCTAGAACTAAGTTGAGCTTGAGTGTACGTAATGCAGCTCAGTACACATGTAGGTCAGGCTTTTCTTCTCAAGAACTTGGAATTTGTAAGCAGTGCCATTTCAATAGGGTTAGTGCAGGTCAGTGCAGGTTTTGAGTTTGACTGAATTCCACACCAAGCTATTAAGAAGAATTAACTAGGAAGTTTTGGAACATTTTTCTTAACACCTTATCCACGTTGTGAGTGATGAGATTGCATCTGTTTTCATTACGAGCAAAACAATTTTTATATTAAAACTTCTGAAAACATTACCTAGGTGTAAAGCTTATAGTTCAAAACCACAGGAGAAATAAATCAGTTGGATTTTTTGTTAACCTTCATCATTTGGTGACCTACACTTAAGATTTTGGTGGTTAATTTGTTACTTCTGGATTCTCAAATTGGCAGGACTCTCCAAACTTATTTTTCATTGCTGTTTCTTTGTGTATCTCAAATGAGCTCATTCAAGACTGAAAACATTTCTAGAGGTCTGAAGGTGGTTCCACTGTCAGTTAAATAGTAATGAAGTATCTTAGTACTTCAGTAAGATTGAATTTGTTTAGTTGATGGTCCATTTTCAGAGGGAAGTACGTTACGTGAAGGCAGTAAGAGGATGTCTCTGGTATATTAGTTGCTATATGTCAAAGAATTGCCTGCGTATTAGCTTTTGAAAATTTTGTTCTCTGTGAATCAGCCTTGTTTCAGTTCCAAATAACTGAACATTTAAATTTCAGGACTTAAATTTTGGACTTTTTAATCCAAACCTTGCTTCCTAGCACCTGCTCTGCAGAGACTGATTTCACTGCAGCTTCCCCTTATCACTCCAGAGTCTTCTTTGGGGAAGAAATGTCACACTGCTTCCTTGCCAAGTACAGCAGCTTCAGCGAGGAGGCAGCGCTCCCTTGGGACGGTTATGAAATATATTTATTACTCTTGAAAATGAACTTTTCAGTATCTCAGAGAGTTGCTGACAGGAGTGAGTGTGTTTCCTAGCTACCTTGCTGTCACCTGGAAGCTCAGGAGGCCTCAGGGGCTGTCCCAGCCCACAGTGTTCTGTGGCATTCACCACAGTGGGGGTTGAGGTTTGGGATCCCCAGGTTTGGGTGCACTCTGTGATGGTGTTATTGGCCATTTGACTCCTTTTGCCCATGGCTCACCTCCAGCCCTGTGTGATAACTGTCGGCAGTGACAGTGAGGTGCTGAGCTGTGCCATGCCACACATGGTGGGGCTGTCAGAACCAGGCTGCTACAAAAAGAGTTGTAGAATCATGGAATGGCTCGGGTTGGAAGCAACCTTAAAACCTATCCGGGTCCACTCCCTGCTGAGTGCAGGGTTCCCATCCACCAGATCAGGCTGCCCGGCTCCTGTGTCAGATTGATACTAAGCTCTTCCCTAGACCTCTGTGGCCTGAGCTGTGTCTCTCTGGTGGACAAGAAAAATGAGACACCTGCAGGCATGTTTTCTTAACCAAAGGCATCCCATAGCATGATATGACACGCTATCTTGATTTTCTATTTTTGTTTTTTTTTTAAATTTTTTTATACTTCTGTTTCTAGGAAGTGTGGCATACAGTGTGTAGATACCTTCACTGAGTATTTTTTCGCTTGAGTTTGCCTTCTGGAGATCCACACGTTAGGAGTGCAGTGGAGAATTTCAGGTTTGTCAGGCAGTGCCTATTGCTTTTCATTTGCCCACACTGCATTTCATCCGCCAACATCACTGCAGCTCCATCCTCCTCATGCACTCAGGCTGATAAGAGGTAGCACGCAGTCACTTGTGATTTCCTTTGTGCAGTGCCTTTTCTTGAAAGAACTCTGTGCTACCAAAGTGAAAAGCTTGTCAGAAAACAAATACTTCCAAATGACTCCTGAGCTTGAAATCAACCTATGTAATATTATGACTATATTATTGATGCCTGCCTCTTTCAATTATTTGTGATAATCATTAGTTTCTTCAAATTTCTGTTTCCTAGAATAACTCTTATCTGATTGAGGCCTGCGGTGGTTATTGCATTACAAATAACCTTAAAATACTGGGTATGTCTGATATAATAGAGGGCATCATAGAGAACCAAATGCTTCTGCTGGGGGAGTTTCAAAGGATCTGCAGTTCCTCCAGACTCTTAGAAGTGATTATACTGTGTCACTTTTATGAATGGGGTGCAAAGGCTTCTGCAGAGGGGGAAGGGTTTTGCTTCCTTAATGAGTATGTTTTCAAAGAAAAATTACACTTCCTTGTCACATGAAAGAAAGTAATGTGTACACAAATGCTAGCCATTATTTGGCAAATGGCTCAAGCTCAAAAATTCTGGCTGGAAACCATTAGGAAGAAAAACGTTCTTCACCATCAATTAATGCATTGTTGGTTTTTTTTTCCCCTTTCATGTTGCTAAGCAGGCCAAGAGATAAGGGCCAGCTGTAATCCATCTTGTCAGATAAGTCACTTAGTGTTATACTGGTCATCTGGAAGATGAAAACTCCATTTCACTCTGAGTTTGATTTTAGAGCATATTTTTTCAAGTCATCTTTGCTCCCAGTTAACATTTTTGTTATCTGTGTGTCATGATCCAAGTATTCTGATCCAAAAATATGTAACATAATGCTCCCTTTTACACTGCATAGTCCCAAGGAAAAGGTGTTAAAGCACATTTGGTATGTTACTTGAAAACAGCAGAGTAGATTCTGATAATTAAGTGTTCTCTGTTTTGAGAGCTGTGTTTTCAGCAGTGAATCTAATCACAGTGGGAGGGCTTTCCACCTCCCTTAAAGCAGCCAGACTAGGCACAGGCCACTGCTGTAAGTGGTGGCAGTGCCAGCACAAAGTGTGCTGAGCTGCCAACAATGCCTGCCCTCCTCTGACTGTGCTTCCACCAGCGCCTTGCAAGTCAGACCCCAGGGAGGGAGGTGTGGGCCGCACCAGGGCTCTGCGCCGTTGTCCTTTGTCTCCTGTGTGTGTGGGGCCTCCCTTCTGTTCTTTGCTCAAAGTCTTAAGGAAAACGATTACAGCACTAAATTCTTCTGTAGTCGTATCTGATGGCAGGAGGTGGATGAGACCTGGAAGTGATGTGTGTTTGGGTTCTGCCTGTTGAGTGATGAGGAACATTCTCTGGAGAGGCGAGCAGTGCCCGCAGCACTCCTGTCCTGCCAGTTGGCATATATATGGATCTAGTAATAGGATCTAACCCCACAGCATATCTAATGGTAGATCTGACCTTTTCTATGCACAGCAAAGTGTTTTGGGGTGCAGAAGAAAGCGTATATTATAATTTTGGAGGCATTTGTGATGCCTGTGCTGTATCTCAGGTTCTGCCTTCTTGGGCCATCTCTACAAGGCAGTCATCCTTACAGCATATGTGCTGCCTTCATGAAGTCCTTTTCAAATAACGGATTACATGATTTGGATTTACGTGACCCAGAGTTAAATTCATGAAGTCCTTAATGCTACCAGGCTGACTGCAATGGACCATGGGCGTAACAGCAAATGGTCCCTGGAGGCATCGCAGACCGCAGTGCACATCCACAGCTGCGGAGAGGCTGACCTGGGGGAGCCGTGCATTGGTGGTTCTGTTCCACAGTGGCTGTGTATCAGGCAGGAGGCCTACAGGCAGCGGGCACCAGATGCTGATGGTATTGTTAGCAGTCCCTGGCACAGCTTGGTGTGATAGTATAGATGTAGCTGTGATCCTGGAGAAATGACTTCATTAATATATATCTTATGTAGGAGGACAGCTCTCATTTATGAAATTGGTTTGGTCTTGTGTGGGAGTCGGAGTAGAGGAGGAAGATTGAACAGAAGGAGTTAACCCCTTGATGACGGGCGAGCTTCTTTATTCAAAGAGGAACTTAAACTGTTGCTGAGTAACGTCAGAGGTTTCTGGGGTCATTCATAGGTTGAGACCCAGTTCTTGTTCTGACATCTATGAAGCAGATTTCGGTTGTTCCTTTGGGTCTCTGCAGTCTTAAAAGAAATGCACTCTAGCCTTCTGTCTGCCCGTACTTTTAACTTAAATTTCAGATCTCGATTTTAAAATAATTCTTCCTTTTCTGTTGAAGATGTCCTGATTTGTCCTTGGTTTTGTCTCACAATCTCACAGACACAGAGCAGTCACAGGCTGCTGTTCCTCTGCTGCTCAAAGCTGCCTCCATCATTCCCTCATGCTGCACTTGTCTCGTGCAACTCCAAAACCCAAAAGCATTAGGGGTTGTTTATGTGGTTCCCAAGTAACTGAATAAGACAGAGATAACCCCTGCCCTCCGCTCAGCAGCTTGGGAGCAGGTTTGTGTTCCTTTCACATTATTTGGGGTTTACAGTACCAGCTTTTAAGACTAAGTTAAATATAACATTGGTTCTGTTTGTTCTTACAAACGTGGTCAGTCTTTAGTTAACTAATAGCCTTGGATACCATCTGTACAGTGGTTTAGCTATTGCTGTGTTTCATTCCAGCCTCAACTATTACATAATTTTGTTAGGATCTGTGGACTTGCTTGGCAGTCCCAGAAATGTCATATAAGGGGAGTGATTTGTTTACTGTTGATTTTCGAAGTGGTGAGCTTTTTCTCATACACGCACGCACACACATGCACATGAGTCATTTGTTGAACACCTTCATTCCCCTTTTGAGTACACAAATCACATCTTTTCTTGTGGCGAACCCTTTTTAGTGCCTTTCTCCCTCTAACCTCAGTTTTCTTCAGCAGTCTGAAAGGAGGGACCATACTGCATCTGCTTCACAGGCAGGACAGACAAGGCACAGGCAAGAGGGAGCTTCCCAAGCAGAAATTCAGACTGTACAGATGCTGGCTAATTTCTTAGCAGATGCACTTAATGATGCTATTCATTTTAATTCTGTTTCGGAATAAATAAAGTGTGATTTAGTTTGTGGTTGGCAGGTTTCTTCCTTTGTAAATCAGATCTTTTGAGGCTATTTACGTGAAATTTTCTTTCTTGTTTGCTTTCTTTTCTATTTCCTTGTCATCTTTTTTTGGCTGCAATCTGGAGAAAAATCTCCTTCTAATAGATAGTGCCCACACTAGATAGATGCTCCCACACCAACATCTATAGGCTGAACCAAAGAACAGAGAGATGGAAACTCTGCAGAGCTGAAAGTGTCAGAATCAGAGAAACCCTAAAAGCTCCATTTCCTGCATTGGAATACATTTTTTTTTTTACATTCTGCAATGATGTATAGCTTATACTTTTTTTTTTTTTTTTCTGTGTACCATATCTGGCTGTCAGTCTAAGAAGATAAATGGGAGATGCATCCAAACTATATATTAGGAAGCTGGCACTGAAAATTGGATTTTTTTTTTCTTTTAACTTTAGAAGGAAAAACATTTGAAACCCCTCCTTTAATTCAGACGTCAGCAAAGGTGTCATGGTTGAGTTTCCTTTTGACGTGATGGAGAGAAGACTGTGCCAGGCTGATTTCTGTTTCACAGAAAATCCTGTTACATCAGTGTTATACATTGCATCTCAAAATTCTGCCATATATGTGCCAAAATATTTTAACAACGCAACCTAATAAACACATCCTTCAAATATTAAAATACCAAGTCAGGCTTTAATTCTTTGGAGTGAATGTACCAAGGCAGCGTGTTTAGTGCTATTACCCACTGCGTGCTCTGAGCAGGCGGCACGCATTTTGTTTCACTCTACAAGTGTGAAAATTCATAGAGTCAGAAATTGTCCCTGTCCCTCACATGTGGTATTTCAGCGCCAAGATACAGAGCCTGAGCAATATGTGATGCAGTGTAAAATATTTTCTGTTCTTAGGCAATATGTGGCAGTCCAAAGCTTTCCAAATTCTGCAGCCCTTACAGATGGATGTGCACGTATTTGAACCTGCAGCCTGCATTACTTTGACCTGTAAGGAAAAGCTCAGAGCCGTGTTTGCAGAATTCTTTCTTTTTCCTAATGCATCTTCAAAGCGTTGCTTTGACTTCAAAATTATTTTGTTATTCTGATAAACTTCTTTCATTTCTGTGTAGTGCGCGCCATTCCAAACCAGTTATAGGCATTAGCGTAGAGCAAATTCCCGGGGAGGGATTTCTGTCAGGAAAAGGAAATGGCTGTGGTTAATGTGTGTACATTAACGTTGGCGTGGCTGGCTGGCTGCTGGCAGCCCGTGGCGTGGGGGTCTCCATCGGCGTGCGATGCAGTGCGGCAGGCAGCAGGCCGTGCCCTGATGGCTCTCACAGGTAACAGCACCAGTGGCCATTGTGAGCCACTTTCTTTCATTAATGCATTATCAGTTCTCAGTAGTTCTTTCTTTTTGGCATGGCAGCATGATTTTTGTACTGGTATTTCAGGTGCATTATTTATAACAAAAAACCCCCACAAAACCCCTGTGTGTATATATTGTCTAGAATGCTCTTCTCTCCAAAATAATGATTACAAACCTGAAATAAAATAGACAACTGCCCTGGAGATTAGCCCATGTGATTGCTTTCTGCTGTTGGTGAGGGTGCTAAGTGGCAGCTGTTGTGTTTAGAGTTACTTCAAGGAGTAATCTCCAAATAAAGAAAAGTCAGGCGAGGTCAGAAGCTAAACACATTGCTCTTGTTAATGATTTATGCTGGCCAGAACTGAGAAGTGAAAAAGTCATTTTCCTCAAATCAGCAGAGAAACCGTCAGACAGTCAGCGTGAGATGCAGTAGATGATGTCCAATGGCAGGGCAGTGCGTCTGAGGAGTCCTAAGCCCTCCTTGCTGCTTATAGGGCCCCAAACATTCTCCAGAGGAAAGGCCGTGGGAAGTAATAGTAGAATGGCTTAGGTTGGAAGGGGTCTTAAGGAGCACCAAGCTCCAGCCCTTCAGTGCTGTTGGTGTGCAGGTGGCTCCTCCAGGAAAACCAAGGTCCAAATGCAGCCCCTGTGCTAACCTGCAGCTCTGATGCAGCAGCAGAACAGCCCCACGTCCTGATTTGGGGAAGCTGGCCGTAACAGATGGTGATTTTTTCATTGATGATTGGTACTGCTGTGGTGCCCAGGTGCTATGGAGCAGGGAGCTCCACGTGCTCTGTAACTGCATGGTGCTTTTCTCTGATTTCAGGTATTTTCCTGAGGGCACTGAGTTGTTCTGTAGATTCCTGGGTGCTTCTCTTGGCTGTGGGGGAAGAGCAAATTTTTTATTTCTTCTCCCCAAATGGCCAGTGAAATACAGTTTTTTATTTATTTTTACAGAAAATAGTATTCAGTTACATGCCTGAAGCTTCAGAGGAAAGAGAAAATCCAATGTTTCGGGAACTGGCAATACTCATTTCAACAACAGCTTCCTTTGTCTTGTTTTCATATATGCTGCTTGATGTTTTTTTTTTTTGTTTTTTTTACATCAAGAGCATAGTTCACTTTCCTCCTTTGTATACAGCTTTCTCTGGTAATTACGAGAGCCTGTCTGTTTGAATCTGTCACATTTTTGGCAGCCAGCATTCATCTGCAGACACAGAAATTGTGGATATGAAGCGTGGGGGACTGCAGCTCATGTGCTTCTGGACGGAGCTGCAACTCTGCTGTGCTGCTTGCTAGGTTGCTTTTCCTCGTTAATGTAAATGGTAGCAAACACTAACAGCAGACACTGGTGATTTAGCTCTGGAACCTCACTGTCCCCAGACTTCATCCTTCACAAAATGAGGGGCACTGAGCGGCCTGGCCATGTCTGTGCACAGCTGTCCCACTGGTGTGGGCAGCAGGCAGAGAAAGCTCCAGCACAGCACGCTCCTTCTCTCCTCGTTTCAGTGCAAGTTCAATTTTGAAATTAATTAAGAAAAACAAAATCACCATACGTTCTCTGTTGGCTTTCTGTCACAGGAAAAGAAATGAGCTTTTTGTGCTGGTTAGGAAATAAGTAACCAAGGAGGTAAGGATGGAGGCTGTTGGATTTCTTTCTCTTTCCAAAGAGCTGTTTTCTGCCGTGGCTTATTGAGATCTGCTGTGTCACATTACGTGTGATCTGCTTAGAATCTGCTTAGAAATGGTGCTATACTTGAGAAACAACTTGACTGCTTTTTATTTTGTAACATTTTAATTTTATTTATGTATTTCACCCACAGTTCTGCTGGCTTGGGATGCTGATTTGATAGTTCTTGCCAATACAAGTACATAGCTAGCAGCAGGAATTGCTAAGGAAGACCAAGATGATGTATTCTGACGTTTTGTGAGCAGGTGACATTTCAGTTCTTAGTGCATGTTATGATCACTGCTGTGTTCATTTATTTCTCAGGAAGGTTTGCAAACTGCTTTTCCAGGGAGGTGCCGCTGAGTGCAGCTGAGTGAGGCTGCTAGTTAAACAAAGACAACCTGCTGACAACTGCTTATGGGTGGAACCAACTCTGGCAGCATTTATTCAGGTTGGAACAATCTGAAGATCATCTTCCTGTAGGAAAAATGGTAACATTTTTTAGGTCCTTAAGAGGTCCCATTTCTAAGATTTCAGAAAGCAAATCAGGCTGAGAGAATGTAAGTGTAGGTCATCCCCAGCTGCATTGCAATATGTTCTACCATGTAATAAATGTTGATTTGAATGAAAACCAAGTGGTTGTCAAATTATAATGAGCTGTTCAAAGTGTCATTTTGGTTGAAGAGCTTGTTTTTAGCAAGTGTTACATGCTTCCCTTGGCTTTAAAAGAAAATCTGAGACATTTCAGTGTTTTTAATATTTTTAAGGACATTGTATAAGCTAGAGTTAATAAACCTTAATAGAAATACCATCTGAAGCTATAGTGGAGCTTCCTTTAATTCTGGCTACCCCAAAATTTCCGCTGGTAGCAGCTGCCATTGTGAAAAACGTTTCCCCAACTGTTCAAGCTAGCTCTGAAATAGTGACTGAGTTTGGATGTGGTCAGAGGTGTGGATGAGAAGGACAGACCGACTGCCTGGGCAGGACGACAGGACAGGAAGGAAAGGGAAGGGAAGGGAGGTGAGCCTGTTGCCAGATGCTGCAGGCAGTCTCAACTGTACAGTAACTCCTAGGAAGTCACGGATGGATACATACTGTTAAACCTGGGAAAATCTCACTATGAAGTGTCCTGGCCTCATCCCTACAGCTTTCTGCAAGACACAGCCTCCCAGAGCTTCCTTTCTGGCACCCAAGTGTGAGCAGTGGGAAAACAGCAGGCAGTGGCTCCAACCTGCCTCCTCCCATCAGCACAGGTCACCTTCACGCTGGGATTGTGCATTTTGCTGTTATTGTTATGGGGAGGAAATAGCAGGCAAACTTTGGGATAGTAAAGCAGGCTGGAATATCAATCACTTCACACTGGGAAAATCACTCTTTCAAAAAGTTGTGTTTTTTTAGGGAAATAGTGCAAAGCAGCTGCATGACTTCTAGTGAAAATATTCTTAGCAAGTCTTTTTAACAACAGTGTGCATTAAGGCTTCAGTGAAAGAAAGAGTTCCATATCAGAGGAACACGAGAAAGTAATTTGGGTGGTGAAGTGTATTAAATGGTGATAAAAATTAAAAGTACCACACCTTTTGAGAGTATCGTGCATTTGGATGCAAACAATTGCCTTCCCTAGCCAGCCTTGTAAACGTGAAATGCTTTGTGTCCCATTGACAAAAATCTCCTGTGAAGAACGTCAGCAACATCTGATAACTTACAGCCCGTGCTTCCCTCAGTCAGAGCACGTCAGAGCTGCAAGGTCACACCTCCATCTTCCTGGTAGAAATTACTGGTGGCTGTTTAACCTTCACTTCACCTTAGTCTTCCCTTTGCAGTGCTCCTGTGAACACGTGACTTTTGATGGAATAATTTAGCATTCCGAATCGGTAGTCAACGCTGCAACTGGCTGAGAGGTGACATGGTTATTTATAAAGCCTGAGGCCATCGCACGCTTTTAATAGGCATTTGTTTCCATTTGGATACCAAAAATATTAATCTCAGCTGCGATGTAAACTGATTTAGGGTAGAAATGACAAGAAGAGCTGCCTCTTCGAATGCCTTCAGTTATTAGAGATCTATTTCTGTTTTTTTTACATAGGTACAAGTTATAATTAGTTTCCTGACACTGTGCATTTTTTGACACTTGCTATTTTCTGAAGTGATAGAAGAGCATTGAAATAAAATTTTGTCATCATGAGGAGGAAGAAGCACAAACCTTGAGGGTATTTTTCTGCATTCAGGACAGTGAAGCATGGCACCATGGGGCATCTGCTTCATCACTGAGCTTTTGGTGTCTGCAACATCAGGCTTCAATCTCTGTGACTTTTTTTTTCCATGTGTGCTTTATGCAGAGAGTTAAATTTTACTTACAGAAGGATAAATTTTGTATACTTCTGCCTTTCTGGAATGTTGGATCCTTTGGCCTTTTCCTCTCCATGTTTTGAGGTACATATGTGTAGCTATACCATGTGAAATAAATTTGCTAGTCGTGTAATGGTTGTGTGCTGCTATGCACTGTAGCTGAGTTTCTTTCATCTGAACATGGAGGCAAAGTCTGAAGGCAGTGGGAGCAGTTCTGTGAGCCTTCAAAGAGTGCTGCATAGCACACCCTTAGCCACACAAGTGATGCTGGAAGGCAGGAGACGTGTCCACGTGCCTTTCCAGTCACCAACAGGAAAATACTGATAACTGTAGAAAGAGGAAGAAGGATTGGGAAGCATTTGTTTATTTTAAGAGAGGCAGGCTGAGAACCAGAGGCAGTACTTCAGTAGTGCAGCAGCCTGGCACACTGCCTTTGGGGTGGGTTTTTATCTGCTCCATGATTTCTTTTGCAGATGTTGCTGAGCACCTGTAGCCTTCCAGTGAAAGGCTGTCTGTATGCAGGCACAATAATTTTAAAAATCAGATCCTTGGTATTTAAACATGGATGGGCAACACAGTTTTGTTGTCGAAGGTTTTGAATCAGTTTCAGCTCCTCTTTTGAGGATGCCAGAATGCCAGAGCACCACTGCGACTGCAGGTGAAAACCTGCCCACACTGCCCTCCTCCTTGAGCCAGTGCTGAGATTGTGGATTTCACCGTGCCTGAAAACAGCAGTTTATTGAATATCCAGATGACTTTTTTTCTGTGATTTTGTGAGTGACAACTTCTCCATATGGTGGAAACGTTCCTTAAAAGAGGACAGGGAGTTGGTGGAGTAAAATGAAATGCTCCAACATCCTCATCCAAAATAGTATCTTGGCAGAGCGTGACAGAAATAGGATGTTGTTCAAATTCTTTCTTTCTTTCCAAAAAGCTATTAATGTTGAGCATTTCAGGAGAGCCTCACCTTGTATTTTACATCCTGCTGGGCTTCCTTCTCTGCTGCTCATTCCTGCTCTCCAGCTCCTTTCTAAAGAAAGAGCACAGGAGAGCCTGAAGCTGAGCACTGCACCTCGCAGTGCCGCACGTCTTCACTGTATCCCCAGCAAATCTGACGTAGGCTAAACCTGCACTGAAGCAATCTATCCAGAGGGCTTCCACCAGAAAATGATAAAGCATCTCCTATTAGGCTCTACATTTTTCTCTTACGCTGTAATCTTTTTCAATCAATTCACCCACTGAGTAGCTTTTAGTGTGTTTACATTGTGAAACATCTAACTGTCTGTGGAAATCCCAACAGCCTTTTAGATTTTGGGAAGTGCAGATCTATCTTGTAGCTTTCTTAAGCCATGGCTCTGTTGACAAACCTGAGCTTTGCCATCCTCTTCATAGGGAGTGGGCTGTGGTGTAGGAGAAATTGCTACAGCCATTTGCAGTCCAAGAGGAGATGCTGTTGACAGCCTGTTCCTGTGCTTAGGATGGACTTAGTCTTAGTAATTTAATTATTTCATCAAGCAAGAATTCTTTGTCTTGGACCTTGTGGCCTTCTGATGCTTTTAGATCCTCATTTTCCTCTTTTAATTCATAAAGGGGGTATACCATTTCTGTGCATTCCTGCATACAAATCTTATAGTTGTAGGGCACTATCTGCTTCACCTTCCCTTGCATAAAGCTCAGCTTCTGTTTTCTGATCACGTGCCCCCAGGCTCTGATAAGCTTCTGGATCCTCTTTCCTTCTTCTGCATTCCCCTTCAACTGGGAAAGGCATAGAAACGGACACAGTATTTCACGTGGCCAAAGTGGATGAGTCAGTGGGTATCTTCCCATGATCTGTTGGCCTCCTGATGTAGCCCAAGGCACAGTTTGCTTATTCATGCTGGAGACATGCTGGTTGCTTTGCTTTAGCCAGAGTCTGTTCCAAACATGCACTATTGTGTTGCTTCTCTGTCTTTTCCTCTTGAAAAATAGGCTTGTACAACTGTGGTAGTATTTGGCGTGCCAAGAGCTCTACTGCAATCTAAGCTTGTGATCATAAAATGCTCAGTGTTAGTAGAAGAACAAACGTTTCCTGTCAAATGTTTCTCTAAGTCTATATAAATATAAGCAATAGATAGAAAAGTAATCTGTTAGAAAAGACATTATTTTAAGTCATATATGAAATCATCAAAATGTTCGTATACTCCTAATATTAAATCTTCATGATTTTTACTCCTGATCTGGCTCAAACTCCTTTATTTTTTCATTTCTACAGTGTATCATATGTCACAGAGTGAGTCGGTACTTCAGAAAACTATGTGACTGCAGCTTATAAAGAACTGCTTTTCCTAATATGCACTTTTTGGCAGGCTAAACAGTATTCTTTAAGGATAAAACTTCTTTATTTTGACGTTTTAGTTCTGGTGATTGGAAAGGTTGAAAACCTTTGGGGATTTGGCATATCTTAGTTTTATGGCCAGTAGGGCGTGGAAATTCCCAGACAAGGGAGGAGAAAGGAACAGTTTCTAAAAAAGGCATTTGGTGAAACCTGGCTGAAAGAAGACTTCATGAGAGCTCTAATTTCTCCATCAGTATGAGGTGGTACTGTGAAGACTTGTGGTGAAATGCTACAGAAAAACTAAAGATTTTGAAAGCATGCAGTACAATGAAAAATTTGACCTAATTTGAATACTGTTAATTGCCACTATTAAAGAACACAAGGCTTTATAGCAACTTTGGAGGAGTGTTACAAAACACTGAACTTAAAAAAATTACCTTTTATCCTTTCAGTGTGTATTAGTAAATAGAGTGAATTGATCTCTGGAAGTTTCAAAATGCATTTATGCTGCCTCGAAGTAAGGGAAAGCCCCTACAGCTTTCTTATAATGGTTTTTAACGTGTTAAGAGTAAGCGTGTGGTAGTTAAGTCTCGTTTCATTTCCTTGAAACTAACTATGGCCTGTCAGTGTGTTCACAACTGATCTTAAAGATTGTGTCCTCGTGATAGAAAATATTTTCATTCCACTGTTCAGTGTTCAATTCATCACAGTGTTGGAGGGAGGACCTAAAATGGCATCCCTTTACTAACAGAAAATTCCTGCTGGGCTACAGGTTAAACTAGTTTAAACAGTAACATTTTTCTTTTTTGAGAAGTGGTTACTAGCCCAGGAACTGGATCTGGACCAGCCATCTACAGGCACTGCTTTATTGCAATTCTGTCATCAGCAGGAAGAGGTTTTCTCCAGCAGTTGGTGTTGGACACAGTTTGTGAGGTTGAGATGGCAGTTTGGGAGGCTGGGATGGTAGATGAAGTTAGGTGAACCTCTAAATATTTCCTAGTGCTCTCAGCACTGTGAGTGTGGCATCTGTATGACAGCAGCTTGTATCGAACTATGCTCTTTTCACTGGTGTCACAAGGATCAGCTGGAAGTGCTCCAGAAATGCCAGTGTTCCATTACTGTCAGGATCTACTGAGCTGTTTTCTTACCATGTGCCTTGCAGTGCTTCTTTTGTACCCTACTTTACCTCTCCAGGCCTGATTCTAGAATATTATGCTCATAATCAGATCCTGCCAGCCTCTATTTAGACAAAGAAAGAAACAAGAGGAAATTATTGCCTAAATCCAACCTCACATTTTGTGAATCTGCAGTCAGTGGAAGCATTGCCTGTATCCTTGATAGCCCTGATGATACTTCTGTTAGAAATTTCCTCAGTCGGTTCTGAGTTGGCAGTGTTTTGGAGCCTATAAAGGATGTCACATAGTCAGTCTTGCCTGGTGTGAGAGAGACACTGCTTTATATGTTTTAGGGCCCCACTCTGAAGCCATTTTTCTGCTTGTCTCTGCATTGTCGTTGCTGGGCTGGCTTCTGCTGGGCTGCAGTTCTGGTGGGACCACTGGGACTGAGCCCTGGTGTGAAATGTTTTGCATAGAGATGAGCGTCCGAGTTCAAGGCTTATTCCCCCACTCCCCTGGAGCTTGTTAAATTAATGCACAGGTGTTGTGGGAGATGTACGAAACTAGGACAGGAAAATAATTATTTCTGCGTGATGGCTTTCCCCCATCGGCGTGTGTCAGTCCTCAGCGTGCTGAGAAAGAAATCATGGATGGTGTGGCCTCAGATGGAGTGAATATGCGGGTTTAACTGCAACAGAAAAGCAGTGCTGTGATGCGAAGCTCTTAGCAGAAGCTGGGTTGCTGCTCTTCTCTTTCATGCAGAGATGAAAGCTAAGCTCAGGTCCAGCTGCAAGGTGTTGACCTGCGAGGTGTCTGGGCTGTGCTCCGGAAATCGTAGGAGCTCATTCAGATGTCGTATTTTACAAGAGAAACAATCAAAGTAAAAAATAACATCCAACCTTCTGTTAGAATACCTGTATTTTCCCACAGCGCATTTATTTCCCAGTTCTACTTTGGCTCAGGGTTATGGGTGAGAACAGCCCATATGAGAACTGGGAACTTCATCTCTGTGAAGCTTTAGGAACACCAAGGGAACGCAGAAGCCTTCCCAGCCTGAGCAATCCTACCTGGCCTTAGCGGGCTGCTCAGCAAGGAAGGAGGAAAAACCCACAAAACAGCACTATTCTGGAGCAGAGATATGGTGATGAATAATTGCCCTGTGCAGGAATAGTCTCAGCCTTCTTAGCTCCAAACACTGAGGCTGGATGCCAACCCACAACTGTCCAGGCAGAAAGAGAGCCTGCTCTGTGTCTGAAGTACGGCAGCAAGGGACTAGGCAGCAATACCAGTCCCTTCCTTGCAAACCAGATCAATGCAAAGGAGCAGAGCAGGGGTGTGCAAACTGGGAGAGCTGCTGAAGGCAGCCAGTGTCAGCAGGACATTTCATTTTGTTTCTCTGTGTGTCATGGAATGGACCCATTGAAAGGATGCTATTTACATTCTTCTTTAAACTTTGCTTATTCACCTGTGTTCTGCAATTGTCTATGTGTCACACTGTGAATATATGATTTAATAAGTAACCAGAATTCTAAGCAGATTATGCAGACAGTTGAAAAATACAAAAAAAGCCAGAAGCCTCAAAATAGCTGTTTTCAATTTTCACTGCTGAATAGAATTTCAGTAGGATTTAACCTTTGTTCGTTGATCATGGCACAAAAGAATATATACATGCAAACGAGGAGGCTGAGGTGATGATTATATGCAAAGACACTGCTAAGTATATAATTAAAAACTGCCCCGTGAGACACCCCCAAATTTTATATCCTAATTTTATTTTATACTGCCATTTAGGGGAGGGGTGGATTCACCTCTCCCACGCGCTCTTTGCACCTGTTTTGTATAATGGGCAGATTCAAAGTCAGCTTTGTAGGAAGCCTGCTCTGTATGATTCAGATAATATTACGGAGTATTTGTTAACCTAATTTTCGCCCCTCTCCAGTACTCCAGTCTAGACTAATTGACTGCAGTATTTGGCATTTAAATTTTCAAGCAATAGGGTCCATGAAAATTGATCTTCCAATGTTTGGTACTAATTCTTTGTTTTCTGCTTAACTGAGAAAATTGAAGCAATTTCTCTGCAGAGCTTGAAGTGAAGGAAATAAATGTGTGGTGGTGGCCACACTTGGGAATGTCAGAGATAGATTGTTATTTTAGGTCATTGTTATTTTATGTGATGTGATGCTGAATCCAGGAACCTTAGAATGTCTTAGTGTATCATACATTACATAAGGTCGTTCCCCAATTAACTTTGTGAATATGCTAATCCTGATTAGCCAAGACAGCGCTACCCCAATACTTGTACTGATTGTCACCAATGCTTTTGTTCTCCTACTCATCGGTTCTGTATTTTTTCTCTAACCCATCTTGGAGCCTCTTAACGTTTATGTCTCCTGCAGAGTAGGACCTTGATACCAGCTATGAAGTCTGCTGTGATGTAAAGGGCAAAAATCAAATTTCTGAATATAATACTGAAATTAAACACTGCAGATGGTATTGCAATGAAATGTAAGAGACAGATTTTTTTTTACTCACAGAAGTGGGATACTTGTTTTTGCTGGGATTTTCTTTTTCTTAATCCAGAGTTGCTCCATTCTTTTGAAATAACTTCCCCTTTAAAACACATTATTCCTGTAGAATCTGACAACAGAAACTACTTATTTCCGTGGTAATAGATGCTTGAGATCTTGCAGACATCCATTGTTGTTCTTCCCAGACAGAAGCATTTCTCAGAGCCATTAGCAATACCACTTATAGAGCATGTGTTCCTGGCTTCTTCATCTCACACACCAATTTTCAGGAAAGGGATGTAGAATTGAGCAGTACCAGATGCCCTTATTAATCAGAAATGTCTGGGATTATGTCTAGATATTGGAGTGCTTGTATGACACCTGCTGCAGTTGCATCAATTCCAGCTATGAATGTATACATGCAAAACAGCAATTTGCACTCATAATCCCAGACAGGGAAATACTACATTTGTCTCCTGTAATTTCTGGCTTTTAGCAGATACTCTACTGCCTGCACTTGGAGCAGACTTCCAAGTCAGATGAGCTCCAAGCTGTGAGTTTTGTGTTTAGGAAGGGGACTCAGAAGGGTTTGGAAGCTTTACCTGCTTGGTGATGGGCCAGCTGCAGGGCTGTGAGTTACAGCCAGGGAAGGTGGGCCGGTGTCATCTGTGTAACATTCTTGGTAACACTGAAAGAACTGCTCTTTGAATTGGGGAATCACTGAGGAACTGTGATTCTATGCTAGGTGTGGTACAGTGTGGTACAAAACCCAGGTCTGTTAGCGGCCCTTCAGGGCTATGGGAGTGTATCCTTTTGTCGTTGAATACTTCTTTCTAGTGCTTGGTGCTGTAAGTTGTATTTCATAATGAAGTCAATCCGAGTGGAACTGCTGCAGCCCGTTGTCACTACCTCAGGGATGTCTGGTCAGAGGGCCTCAGCGCTCCCTGACCTCCATCTCCTCAGATGACCTCAAATGGCTGTGCCTGCAGCACGCTGCTGGCATTGCTGCCCCAGCATACCAAGTGATTTGTCTTTTTACAGACTTGCTGCATAACTGGAGATAACATGCTGTCTTCTCACATGGTGCTGGATTTTCAGGAACAAGGTTTCTCCCCGGAGCCAGGCCCTCGGAGGCATCGTGTACCAGCAGCAGCCAGGCCAGGCCCCAAGGAGATGGAGCCCAGGCAGCATCAGCTCTGCTTGTCTATTGCAAGGGCTCTGGATGCTCGCTAAGTGCTGTGTGGATGGGGCTCTCTGGCTTTTGGGGGAGATTCCAGCTGCAGGAAGGTTTGTGAATACAGAAAATAGAAGGTGTAAGTGTGTGGGTGTTGCATGTACCAGGTAGCTGTGATTACTGCTTTGTGTTCCTGGCAATGGTGAACACACTGGAGGGGCCAGAGCCAGATGGGCACCTTCTTCTGATGTCTGCCAGAGTTTGCTTCAGTGCACTTTTCCAATATCAGTCACAAATGTTTACAACTCTTTCATTCTAATACCAAACTTGTTTGCCTTGCTTAGCATTTCTTTGTTACTGTTCAAAGTGGCACTTGGGCAGAAATTGGGATGGCTGCTTAACTGGTCCGTGATGATGACAATTTATTTTCTGGAGGAAGAGGTGGCTTCCTTCGTTGTGAATGCATCAGCCATCCCCCTTGACATGCTGCTTTTCTGGTCCATGTCTCTGCAGCACATGAGCAGTTTGCAAGTGATAATGTAATTATTGTTGTAATGGAACTAAGGTAATAACTTGTGGAAAAATGCCATTATTCAAAGACAAAGCAAAATGCAAAGGAGATGTTATGTGACTTTCTTAAGGTTGTACAGAAAGTTCATACACAAAAAGGGTTTTGAACTGGTTTTAGTAGTTTTCAATCCACCTCTCCTGGATCAGCTGTGAGAAAAAGGTTTCATCCTGCCCAGTCTCAAGGGTGGTTTTACCATCTGTTTTAGGAGGCGCTATGGATAGTCTTCATTTAATTCCGTTTTATTTGTTACATGTAAGGATTAGACGTATGCTATGGAATGATAAACCATGTTGTAGACCACCCATATGTGAATGAACTTCCTGCGAACATGCCCTGTCTATGAGAAATGTAAGCTTTCCTGTTCTGCTTTCATTGTCATTTCTTCCTCGCAATGCAGCAAATTCTGTGCTAATGTACATTTTCACTCTTATACAGAAACACAGTTTTAACTTCATCTTTAAACTAGAGCTGAAAAACCAACTTTTAAAAGCATTATTTGTATTCTTTGTGTAGGATGGTTTTTCTTTTTCGTCATTATCGAACACCATTTGCTTTCTTACACAACTGACTGTGACATTTTGGCATAATTCTCAGTGAGCCACAGAAAATTGTTTTCCTTCCCTTCATGTGCTGGCACTCTGTGCCGTTAGACACTTACCATGGATCAGTGGGTAACAGAAGGATCGACTTGAGGTGTGAGTGCAAGGTATGTCAGGGAGGGTCTTTTTGTTTAACTGCCATGTTGCCAACCTTGCTGATTTAACTTGGAGTGCAACTCTTACTGCAGTGGTCTGGTGACTTCAGCAGGTGTGATGTTTGGCCCTTTTCCTTTTTGGTTTAATTCTTTGTACTCGGGTCTAAGCTCTGTCTCTCTTCTATCAAACCAGTAGTCCTCAAGACGTGGAGAAATGTTTGACAGTTTGAGCATATGCAAAAAGAAGGAAGAGAGGAAGAATTTGTGAATGTTATGTATCACTCTCGTTTGAGCTAAGATTCTTTTTTAATGCTGACTGACAGTATTGTAAAATGTAAAATAAGGCTGTAGCTTTCCTATCATCAGGGTTAGGGAATGTTAGCCTGGGCTTCTGGTCCTGGTGGGTTGGCCAAATTAAACACAATTCTGCTGTTTGGTGTGAATGACCAATCTGTGGCTGAAGGAATTGGCAACAGTGCTATGAATCAATTTGCATGACGGAATTACTGTGGACATCTAATTAATAGAATTCAGGCCGTTTTAGTATTCAGAAATTGCATAGGAACAAAGTATTTTCATTGTTTGCCTTTCCTGCCTGCCACTTGTAATTGTTTTGTCCTGCCACTTGTAATTGTTTTGTACACAGTTTAAATCCTGGGAATAACTCAGAAGTTGTTCATTGCGTCTGTTCCAAAGACTGGTTAATCTTTGTGATTAGAGTGACTGGCTATAGGGTTGCTCACATAAATACTGTGCAGTTTCTCTTTCTTGGTCTTGCGTGATTAGAGAGACCATCCAGTCGGGTTTTGCTTTGAAGAAATGTTTGAATAGAATACTTTTCCATACAAACAGATTGAAGAATTAAAAATGTGTTGCGGAAATCAAAATAAGAATTCCTGTGTTTTGTAAATGATTCTCCTAAATACTGTCTTCTATCAGTATCCCCCAAATTCTGGGTTCCATACAGACACTTTTTTTCCCAATGCAAGTCTGCAGACTGCAATATAACTGATACGGTGAAGCTGAGCAGATTAAAATGTCAGACTGAGCTAGCCTTCCGTGACACTCATCTTACAGTCCTGTTTGAGACTGAGCACAGCCCTCTAGAAGTGTTGGCAGAAATGCTGTATAGAGGGAAATAGTAATTTCCGTAAGCCTACTGGTTATGCTTGCTAACACAGCCCACGTGCAGTCATTTGTCTTTGCCATGAGAGCACACAGCTGCCTCGTGTCACCAGAAGCCTCACATCTTCTTTTGCAAAGCTACTTCCTAGCTGGGCAGTCCCCACTCCATATTGTTGTATAAGGTTATTCCATAGTGGACTCAAAACTCCACATTTGTCATTCCTGAGTTTCGGAAGGTTCCAGTCTCTGAATAGCAGTGCTACCCTTTGGCTTATTGCCTCCACTTTGGAGGCTGACTGCTAACTTGCCAAGAGAGCACTCTATACTGTTCTTCATGTTAGTAGCAGATATTCAACAGTATTAGCCCCTTTATCCATATCACACGCTCGGAGATGGGTATCCCAAGTCCAAGCAGAGCACGGTGGTCACTGTGCTGTCTGCCTGGGAGTCAAACCCAGGGTCTTCATCAGAGGTCCCAGTTCTGCAGCCTGGTGTGCGGACACCCTCATCTTCATTCAGTCTGTATCTTTGTGGGCAAATAGCAGTCCTCTGAAGTGTCAGCCATCAAAAAGAGATTACTTTGGAAGTCATTAATCAGTAAATCCGATTCCTCGCTGTTGTGACCTCTTTGATTTTGCGTTTATTGTAGGCACAGCACTCCGCCGCTCCTTCCCTCTGGCAGCTGTTCCCCCATAACTAATCTCCTTTGCAGAAATGAATGGGCACAGTTGCTTTTAAAAGTAGGTGAGACTTTGAGACAAACACTCACATGGACACATTTAACATCATGTGCTAGAATGATGATCATATGAATATTTTACACAGTCTATGTGAATTACAAGTACTGAGTAAGATATTTTGGCCTAGAACAGTTCAGGAAAAAATAAGTAATGTGTGGGTTTTCTTTGTATAAAAAATATGGCCCACCATTACCTTTATCTAGTTAAATTTTATTTCTTCTTGTCAGTCTACTACACTTCTCCCCTTCCTTTCCATTATTCTTTCCATTCGTTGTGCCATCAAGTTCTACTGGGTCTGTTGGGAACAGGGTGTGCTTTAAATACAGACCTTTCTGTTAGGATGGACCGAAAGGCTGCAGCTGTTAGTGCCTGGAGCCATATAGGTATTTCAGCAGTGGAGATAGTCCAAGGGCAGGTATCTGCATTTCTCGTTATCATCTGCTCAAAACCTAACAAAAAATAATGTGAAAGTTGTGGTTGAGCTTTAATGGAGTGTAGATGAAGGCTTGTGAACCACTTCAGTCATTCTGAGCAGAGGGGAACTGCTACTGCATTTCATGATCCCAAATAGTTCTTGCTATAGCGCTGGTAACGATGCTGCAGAGCTCAAGCTTGTAATAAAGCAGCAGCCCTGTGGAATGTTAACAGTTAGAAATAGATACCCTTGGACACTTGGACATGTCTGTAATTACCCAAAGTGTGTTTCGTGCTCCCGGAAAGTCACTCCCTGGGTGTGTCCCTCCAGGATTTAACTAGGAGGTTTAAAGGCAGACATTTGATACTTTCTCTTTTTTACACATGAAGTGCCATGTGTGCAATTTTTGAAGCACCAGAGGTTGAAATAGTGATGACATACCTTTAAAAATACACGGACTGTCAGCCTAACGCTGAAAAAGTCACAGGAAAGTAGCAGTTGGGTAGACCTGAAGAGACAAAATTCACAGTCCAATTTGCAAGTGTTCTGTTCTAAAGAAAAGGAAAAAAAGTGAACAAATGTGCTTTATTTTATTTTTAAAGAGAACGTATTTGTATTCAGTGAAATACTGATGTATACAGATCAGGCTGTCAGTCAAACCTGGCTGTTCTTTCTCCCCCCTGGATGACCCAAACACTGAGCAGGGAGAAGGAAGCTGTGCTTACGAAGGCCATTGCAAGTTATTTACATAAGTACCTACATGGTAGGGTCATCTTTATATGCATGGAGGAGCACAAGTACGCTAAGTATGTTAAGTATTTAATAAATGCATTTTAGAAGTTGGAGAGATTGGTTTGAACACGCTGCATCTTAATGCAAACAAACCAAAGCTCCCTAAGAATCCTATGCATCCTTTTTCCTTAAATCTAAGCACTGTGCTATTTGACTCAAATAACTGCAGTTTCCTTGGTGATCTTCGCATGTGTCAAGCACTGAAGATTTAGCTTTTTGTTAATCCTTTCCTATTTTGAAGTATCCTTAACAAGAATTAACATTATGTGCCAAAGAGATGTTATTCATAATGGGTGGTCCAAGGGGTGGCTTCTGAGTTAGGGTATCATTTATTTGCTTAAATGGGCATTTACTATACTTATTACAGATATGTTTCTTAGAAACTTGGTGTTCCTGTTTTATTATTAAATAAGGAAGCTTCCATGTATTGGTCTGATTTTCAATGTTATGAATCTGCAGCTATTTGCATATACCTAAGAAAATGGAAATAGGGGAGCTAAAAATCAACATAATTGCACATAGTTTTTAAAATACTTTCTTTTTTAAATTATTATTATTCTTTCTATTTGTCTGCAAATATTCAAGCTTCTCATGTGAGACTGTTGTCCTTAAAGCCCAGGAACACCACAGTGGTCCTACGAGAGCCCTCAGTGCTGTGTAGATGTCCTTCTGTGATTTGGGTTGGCCTGGGTGCCCCATGCATGCTGTGCTGCTCCTGACTCAAGATGGAGAGGAGCAAGTGGAGTCTTAAGGGCTTAGGTGCTGGCTGTTGGTGAAAATATGTTTCGTTTTTGTTTTGCAAAGAAACTGAACTTCACGTGGTAGTGTCTGAAAACCTTCAAGTACAAACCCAACAGTGTGAGTCTTGTGAAGGACTTTGTTAGTGCAGACATTCCTTTAGTTTCATTGTGTTGTTTGTCCTTACCCCGAGCAAAAAACGAGGATGGAAACTGAGTTATTGAGCTATTGGCAGTGCTGTAAACATGAGAAGTACACGAAGAGGAAGAAAGGTAAGTGGAAATGGAAAGTGGGGCAGAAGTAAGTTTGTCTCAGAGACATAAAAAGACATGCTGTCTGGACTGAAGGGCTGGCAGTCTAAATTTAGATAATGAGAAGCAGCAGTCAGGAGAGGAGGAAAAGAGAGGGCAAAGATGCAAAAGTCAGGCAAGCATTTTCATCCACGTAAGCATACGCTCACTGCTTCGTGTGCCTTTGAAGGCAGTTTGATTGTGATGTTTTTTGGAAATATTTCTAGATCACACAAGGAATTTGAAGCAAGATTGCTGGTGAGAGCAGAGGAAGTGCTTTGAGTCAGAGTGCCAGGGCTGGAGGTAGCAAAGCAGGTGGCAGAGGCTGGAAGATTTATCCTTGTCACCTCCAGGGAAGATGAAGCTCCCTACTGGATGTAGATGGAGGGCTCCTGGCCCACAGCCTCGTGCTCATCTCCAGCTCTGTGAAATAGGATATTCATTGTGTCTTTTTTGCCCAGGAATGCCCTTTCCCTCCATCCCTGGAGGTGGTCAGTGCCACGTTAGATGAGGCCATGGGCAGCCTGATTTAGTGGGTGGCAACCGGGCCTCTGTGGCTGGAGGGCTGGAACTGGTGGTCTGTAAGGTCCCTTCCAACCCAACCCACTCTATGGTTCTGTGGTAGTCACTGTCCTTGAGACTGAAGAGGCCACCTTAAATGCTTGGTAGAATGAAATACCAGACCTGCTCATGCACAAACTAACTGCATCAAAGCAGTGTCAGAAGGAGAAATCAAAGCTGATCTGAATTTTGTAATAACACTGATTACTTTACCTGGGAAGTATGCCAAAACATACTGTAAATACAGTAACATTTGCCTTCCAGTATGCTAGAAGAGCTCTTTTTAATGGGGTTGAGGAATCTGTAAGGTAATCTGAGTCTGAAGAAACCAGATCTGCCCTCACAAGTTTTAGTGTGAGTCTGTCTGGCCGTAGAGCTGCTCTGGGTGGGGAGGGAGCTGATGCAGACAAGTGGGAGCTTCCAACCTTGATGGTGTGCACCCCTCGATTTTCTGTGTTGGTCATCAATGGAAGAGATTAAGTCAAATGGGATTTTTTCTGTTAAATATTCTGGGTATTTGTGTGGTCTTGCAAAGACTACAAAAATTGCTGGACGTTTTCCCCGTCTTATGAATTAAGAGCGTCTTAGTTATCTTAATCTACTCTCTGGTTATCTGTACAACAGAATTTATTTAACTTTTTTGTTTGTTCTGTCAGCCAAACATAACTTCAACAAAGTCCTTCAGTAGGAAGAGCTCCTCTGTCCCATTTCCTGTCTCTTCACAAAGCCATCAGATGGCAGCAGCTCCACCATTCGTTAGCGATGATGGAGGAGCAGTTTTACTTTCATGTTTGCTTCAAAGTCCACGCGGCTGGAAGTGAGAGAGAGGAGAGGCCAGAACAGCTCTGCCTGGGCAGCTCCAGCACTGCCCCAGAGCCAGCAGCATGTGGGCACTGGAGCAGCTCCATGCTTGCTCGTGCTTAGCCTGCAGCTCGCCTTGCAGTTGTCCCTTGCTGAGCAGCTTCCTGGCAGCCCAGTGAGAAGCTCCCACAGAAGGACGATCTGTGTGTGGCACAGGCTGTGCTGTAGGTAAAGGTCTTCTGTAATCAGCACTCAGTTACACCGCATTCTGCTCCTGAGCTGTTCTTTTTTGAGCTCCAGCCATACTTTGATGCTCACTTTCTTATATTCATCTTATAAATGGTAACGTAGATCTTTTGTGAGACATACGGGCCAATTTCCTTCAATCGTTTCCTGCTGTGATTACTGATTTTTTAATGATGAGAAATGCTTGACTGATACGTGGTTGGCAATCTGATACTGAGTTGTAGTTATGAACTAGGAAAGTTACGCTTTCTTAACATCTGCAATCTTGAAAAGGGTGATGTTCTCCCAGTTTTCTTTTCAACCATAGAAAATAGTGAAATAGTGATGGAATTGAGTAAAGGCATTCCGAAAAAGAGCTGTGCTGTGGGATCTGCAGAAGCTCTGTATCCAGAGCTGCTCTCCGCCTTCCATCTCCGGTGGTGGCATTCTGAAGCACATCATTTAGGACACCAGTACTTTCACAAGGGATATATTTCATAAAATGCTGGCAGCCCCAGCTGAATTCTTAACTTTCTACTGGATTTTCAAGATCAGTATACAACATCTCTTACAATCTAAAGCTTTACAAGTTCCCACATACCAAGATATTATACCTAAATACAGTGTGTAGATAGAAATACAAGCACACAGATGTAGTAGTAGATTAATTGCTTTGAGTATCATCCATGATTCCTTTAAGCTGCTGTGCATTTATTAAAGCTCGTGCTCATCTGTGATGGAGCACAGGTTCCTGCTGATGGAAAGGCTCCTTTCATTCCTTGGGCAAAGCTTCTACTCCTGCCAGACTTCAGATGTCATTGCCCTTATTCAACAAAGCTGCCTAAGGATGATTTCAGTCATTTCACCAGTATTAACCCCTGCACTTTTTTCCACCTCCGTAATCCATACCATGACAAATTTGCTTCTCCAAGTCGTGTTGCTGAGGAGTACCCAAGTGCCCCAAAAAAGTGAGTGAAACTCTATAGTCAGAAACTGTGGTTGGAAGAGAAACATTGTGCTGTTAATATTTCCTAGACATAACAGACAACGTTTAGCTCCTTTCATTGTTGGAAGACCAATTATGTTTGTTTTACTGCCCTCAGACTGGTAACGCCATCCAGGATTGCAGCCTATCTTTGCAAATCTTGTTGCAAATCCATGGAAATAGAGCTTTGTGAGCTTGCTAAAATGGAGAAACAAGCGTGCATCGTTGACTGTGTGTTTGTCTTTTCTCATTTTTTGTGGATGCCTGAGCATTGTAATGGGTAATCAGAAAGGAGAATATAATATACAGTTCATACTGAGTACGAACACAATACTGCAGTTTTGTAGAAGCACATAAACTTCTTTTCTTTTTCAACTGTATTAACTTGCTCTGATTTCCCTGGAATAAAACTGATTTTCAGTTAAGAGTCTGATGGGAAAGCTGGTTTTCATGTTTCCATGATGGTGTTGCTGATGGTCTGGTGTTTAGTTGTAAAAGTATTGTTTTCTTATCAGAACTGGATCTGTGATGACATATCTTGAATAGGAATATTAAATGTGTTACAGTTAGAAATCCAGGAAGCTGTTAGGGATTGAGTTGTTAGTCTGAAAAATTCTTCTAGGTTCCAAAACAAAAAGTGCTCTGCCTCTTGCTGGAAGGGAGCTCTGGAGGAGGTGCCAGCTCACTTGAAAGGTGTTTTTCACATTCAGTGCAATCAGAAGACTGGAGTTTGAGGGCTGAGACCGTGTTGCTCACAGCAAGGCTTTGCTTTTTGACATGGTTGTGTTCCCAGTGGAGAACAAATGGTGTGAAACGCTTCTTCATGTGGTGAAGGAGCAGAAGTACCTCATCAAAAGAATGGTTTAGAAGAACTGGGCAATTCGAGTGCGTACCTCTACATAGTCTAGTCATCACTGACTTAGAGACCAATGGATCTATTTATAAGATTGGTTATCTAAATATAAGTAAAATCACATAGAGTGTAGCAAAAATTTGAACAGAGTATAACAATACAGAAATAAACATATAGAAATAGAATGTATTTGTTTATTTAAAAAAAAAAAGAAAATGATCAGTATGCAATTAAGAACAAACACTATGCAACAGAAATATTTGTTTTAACCAGATGGTCTTAAGTAATGCAGTAAGAGATGTGGTCACAGCACATTAGTTTTGTTTCCATAGTAACACTAGTTTGGCAGACTGAGTTATTTAGATCTGCACTGCAGTGCTCATAACAGTGTAATCCTTATATACGTGCTTTTATTGAAATTGAAAAAGATACTTATGCACTTGAAAGTGTGCGCACATTATGATAAGTCACCTTTTCACAAAGCAGGAGTATGACAGAGGAAGGTATATTTGCTTGACCAAGCGATGACTCCAAACGTGACTGTAAAATTATGCGTCAGATTTTGATTTGTATTCATAAATATTCCTTTAGTCTGCAGCACTGGGAGTCACGGTAGTTCTAATATCTGAGAAGCACAGCAGATGTAATTTTAGGTGTCCAGCACATGCGTACGGATGGTGTTTGTTGTTTAATATTGATATTCAGTTGTTATTAAATGCTGTGTTGACATAGAATATGTGGAAGCAGCACTGGTGTCTAAAGCTGGGTCTGGCCCCATGCTAGTCCGTGTGCTGTAGGTAAGGGACAACGCTTGGCTTCAACTTCTCTATCTGTGTGAAAAGTCAAATGAAGCTAAATGGAAGATAGCTGTAACAGTTGGTTCTGAAAAACTCATGCTCATCAAACAGTCCTAAGTTATGCCATACATACTGGTTTGTGAAGACCTGCATTTTGCAGGGGCTTTCAAGATTTCTCAATGCAATAAATTTAATTGACATAGTGAATTGTACTGTTAGCTGTGCTAAGTTGTATGCATGTAAGTATGCCTCAAGTAGTTAAGAATGAAAGGATTTATGAAAGTTCAAACAGTTCTACCAAATGGCAATGATTGGAATTGTGGTATATTGTTTATTAGAGAATTACAGGATCACAGAACCCGTAGGGATTGGAACAGATCTTTGGATGTGACTTAGTCCAACCCACTGCCAAAGCAGTTCCTTACAGCAGGTCACACAGGTAGGTGTCTGGGTGGGTTTTGGATATCTCCAGAGGGGACTCCATGACCTATCTGGGCAGCCTGTTCTAATGCTCTGCCACCCTTAAAGAAGTTTTTGCTCATGTTCGTATATAACTTACTGTGTTCCATTTTGTTCCTGTTGTTCCTTGTCCTGTCACTGCACACCACTGGGAGCAGCCTGGCCCCATCCACTTGGCTTGCACCCTTTTCTCAGCCTTTCCTCGTAAGGGAGATAATTTATCTTTGTGTTGCTCAACTGGACTCTCTGTGTAGGATTTCTCTGTCTTTCTTGAACCAGGAGCCCAGAACTGGACACAGTACTCCAGACCAGGGCAGAGCAGAGGGAAGGATCACCTCCCTTGACCTGCTGGCTATGCTCTTTTTAACACAGCCCCGCTCACCATTGGCTTTCTTGGCGACAAGGACACACTGCTGGCTCGTGGCCAACCTGCTGGCCACCAGAATACCCAGGTTCTTCTCTGCAGGGCTCCTTGCCAGGAGGTCGGTCCCTAAATATCCATGCACAGCATCTTGTAATACAGAAATATGTACAGTGATGTTGAGCCAGAGTGGTGCAAAGATATGTTGGGTGAAAGCAGAAATACAGTTTTTAATATGCCACACTTTGAGTGTTGCGCCACGTAGAGAAGATACCACCACACTTTAAGTTACCTTTAATGCCTAAGAAGTGATTATATCAAACTGTCAGCATCAATTTTGAAATGACGCATGTGGAAATATTTTTATTTCCATTAGAAGTAACACCAACGACTGAAGTAGGTTAGGGGAAGTTATTTGGTGCTGTTTTTCACGGGCTTTTTGCTTTGCCTTTGATGTACCTATCAGCAGTGCTTACAGAAATAGCAAGGCTCACAAATAATTTATGTTCCATTGATCTTTTAGGTGATCCTGAATTAAGAAAAAATGTTTCCGGTCAGTGTTCCTGCTCCACACGTGGCTCCTCTGTTGGTTTCTGTTGTTGTTGTTATTTTTCTTGTCTTTTGCTAATAGGAAGTTTCTCAGCTGTGGAAAAGGAGAAATTTGTGTTTCATTTTCAGTAGAAGTGTAACTGTAAGCTAAGGAATGTGTTTCCAGTGCCATAATAATTAGTGATAGATTTTATCTGAGAACTGCTGGGGGCTCTGGGGGATTCCGCATGATCCCGCTCTGCTGTCATGGCCCTGGGGCATCGCAGGAGCCCCCAGCTTGTGAGAGGTTTTCCATGTTCATTCCAGGCAAAAACCATCAGGAGCTGTGCAAGAAATGTCTATGCTGGCATTGCTTTAGAAATGTTGAGTTTAAGCAGTGCTTGGACAACATGGAATTGTGTTGTTTTTTTTGTTTTGTTTTTTTTAGTATTATGGAATAGTGGTACAGAAAAATAGGATTTGAATAAACAGTCATCAGTACACTTTTTTCACTTGAGTATTTTCCTTGAAGGTACACATTCCTTCTAGTTAAATTTACTAAATTTAAATACACGGTAAAAAGAACACTCTGGTTCCTTGCACAAAGTCAGCACACACCGACTATTCTACTTTCTCCTGAATTGCAAACTCCTACAGTAAATTGTTGTTAATATGATCAAAATAAGACCAGCAGCAACAAAGCCAGAAAAACCCAGAGTGGAGGGGAATGCAGATGGTGCAGCCCTGGAGCTGCTGCCAGCTGGGAGCAGGTGACTGGGTGCTGCTCAAAGCACTCAAGCTTGTGGTTGGTGGGGCCTCATCCCCCATCCAGCGCTAGCAGCAGTCGTGGGCTCTGATTTAGGCTGTGCTTGTCTCCCTCTCCAGCAGACATCTGCGTCTTTTAAACTTGCAGGAATAAATTTACACAGGCACGAACAGAAACTCGTAGGAGTTTACACTGTGCCAAGGTAAAAAGCAGAATTTTCACCAAAGCATATTTGGGAGAAGCTGGCTTTACAGCGGGTGGGCCAGCCAGGTGGAGCTCCACTGATAACTGATAAGTGAGCAGGCTTTGGGCACCTGTAGCTGTGCTGGCCTGCCCCATGTAGCCATGTCACGTGCATCCACCGCAGCCTACAGGAGGTGCTGATGGCTGTGTGGAACAGTGAGAAGTGATAAATGCATCAAAGCAGTTTGTAACCTTATGGCATTCTGAAGTATATCTGTATTTTTAGGAAGCGAAGATTGGGCTGGGGCAGTTGGTAGTCTGGACCTTGCTCATTGCTCCAGAATACCAGTGGGCCAAGCACTTTGTCATTCAGTTTGACAGTGGTAATGGTATGGAACCAATATCTCAGTGCACTTGAGCACGACTAATTTTAAGCATGTGAGTACTGTGCTGGTGCCTGGCTGTCAGCTGAGTGGGATGGCAGCCTGTCCTCTGCTCACTGCGGCTGTCGGGGTCAGCTGAGGGCTCAAAGTTAAGCCCGAGCTTAAGCAGCTCTCTGCTGTGCCAGGGGCAGGAGCGGTGTGCTGGGGCACTGTGTCAGGACATCTGCCTGGCAGTCCCTGCAGGCTGCTCTAAAGCACCACTGGTTTAACCCTTGTCACCTCATTTAGCCTTCTGCCTTCTTCATCGCTTGTTATTGTTCCAGTATTATTTTGAAATAAACTGCATCCAGATCGCTGTTTCCCATAGGTAGGCACGTATCATTTTGCTGCAGGTGAATCAGAACTCTCGTAATATCTCTTATTTTTATTTCCACATACCTTTTCACCTGCAGTCTGCATAGTAGAGTATCCTCTGTCTCCTTTCAGCTTTCTGTGAGCAGACAGTGCCCAGCTGCACTCAGAGCTGCACTAAAAGCCTGGTAAGTAGGGCATGGGGACAGCAGGATGATGGCATTTCCACAAGAAGTGAGGAGCAGAGCAAGGGCTGGGGCTGGGAGCCTCTCTGAAGAGAATTGGTGTCTCCCAGGACCAGGGATGTGTGTGACTCAGCAGCACTGCTCTGCCCACCGACATCGCTGAGATCACTAACCCTCTGTGTTCCCTACAGGTTCCAGTTTGGTGCTTTGGTCCCAGAGATTGCCTTTCCTGAGGGTAACACTATATTCTAGATTTATGTATCCAAAGCCTCTTAATGTACAGTAGTGGAGGAAAAATGGCTCTGGCCACCCCAGAGATCCTCAGCTACAGCCATAATTCGGCCATGAGCATGAGGAGAGAGGAGAGCTCATTGGGGTTGCACGGGGTGTAGCTCCCAGGCTCTATGGGAGATGTCAGTGCAGTGCAGGTAATTGCTGTAACACTATTTCAGCTGATTTCCATTTTATCCAGAGCCCAGGTTGCAGCTCAGAGCTTTGTTTTCAAGGTTACTGGCAAAGCGTTCTGTTCCCAGTGCTTGTTGTACTTGGGGTTACATCATTTTTCTTTGACTTATTTTAAGTAGTTTTGCTGATGAATGTGTACACAGTGATCATGAAGAAATGCATAAACTTATGTTGCTAGGCAAATTTTTCCCTTTGTTTTTCTTAAAATTTTCTTTCTTATTACTCTGCTTATAAAAAGTAGGCGCGCTTTGTTTCTTAATAAAAAAAGGACCAGCAAGTCACTTTGGTCAGTCAAGAATGGAAGAGCTCACGGGCACTTAGGCTGAATCTGGGTACTTAAAAAAGCAGGGAGCGGCATTAATTTTTGAGCAGGTCGGTTTTTGGAAAGCTTCTGTACTTTATTTCCATGCTCCACACCAGCTACAGCCATTGGGTGGGCAGTGGGATGGGGAATTCTGCACTGCTGGCAGTGTCTGCAGAGAAGTGCTTTGCATTTGGCTTAGTTCATACATTTTTTAAAGAGAAACTACAGATGGAAGAATACAATATTTTGGGCCACGTGCAGCTGAATACGTATCTGTGTGACTGAACGTTCTTAATAGTTCAACAGAGAACTTCCATGGCCATGGCATCAGGTTTGTTGTGAAGCCATGAGGTGCAGGCAGGCTGGGTGGCTGGCTGGGGGATCTAAGGAAGGTACCAAACGTGGACTGTACCTTGGGAATAATTTCACCCAATATTTTGAAAAACGGTCTCTTTCATTGTTATTGCCCAGAGAGGCTGTGGATGCCCCATGCCTGGATGTGCTCAAGACCGTGTGGGGTGGGGCCCTGGGCAGTCTAGTGCCAGATCTGGAGGTTGGTGGCCCTGCCTCTGGCAGGGGTCGGAACTTGGTGATCCTTGGGTTCTGTTCCAACCCAAACCATTTTATGATTCTGTGATCTTGTTGGTTTTTTTTTTTCTTTTCTCTCCATGTCTACATTTTAAGTGCATTTAGTGCTTCGTTTGTGTCTGAGATTTTAAATAATTACTACATTAAGCTAAAATGAGTTTTTAAGCTCATTTCTTCAGAAGAAGCAAAGAACGTATAAATTCACAGATACTCCCCTGGCCCGGTGCCCAAACATCTCTTTTGTTATTGTGAGGGAAAATAGGTTTGATTAAGACCTTGCTCCGTAATTAACTGTCTGTAGTTTCCTCCTGTAGACATTGTTCCATTTTGGTGGTACTTGTCATGAGGCTCTGTGGAATTTCAATAAATCTCTCAAATGAACCCCCCCAGATGGTTTTCAGGATTTTTATACTACATTAGCAATTACAGAACCACGCTGCAAAAATAATAAACCCCTGTTAATTGCAGACATTTAATTGTGTAGATTATTAATTTAGCATGAAGAACAAATGATGATCTATATTCTGTTGTCTGCTACAGAAGTCTTGGATGTATTTTTTAAGTTCTGTAAGTAATTTCATTTGGAGCAATGAATGATGCATCTGGTAGGGTTTGCTCCATGGATCTTAAACTGAACACTTGAATAGATTTATTAATACATATGTTCAGTGCTACCTGCTAGATATTTCTCTTGCAGCCCTTAGAACTGAGAAGCCTACAGTAGAGAAAGTTTACTGGTAATTTAATGGCGTTTGAAGGTACGTGAGGCACTAAGGTTGTTGGAAAACTTGTATTTAATGGGGCATCCAGGAAGCATGGGGAATTAGGGGTTCTTCAAAGCAGAGGGGGCTGGATGTAAATGGTAGGAAGGTAACGACAGTGGAGGAACACGTGATTGTTGTGCCGAGGTGGGAATTTTCTGTGCTACAATTAAGTAGATCTTTTTAAAGTTTTACTTACAGTCGGATACTGCATTGCCTCTCTATAGGATGTTTTAATTGTGAAAAAGCCATGGTAAGTGACAGCTGTGTTTTGTATATTCAGGGCTTGCATGTAGCAGTGCTTTCAGCTGCTATTCTTAATTTGCTCCAAGTAAAACCCACTAATCCTGGGTGGGGAGCTGTCTGGAAAGGCTTTTGGAGATGATGGGGTGTAGAACCTGTGCGTGGGTTTGAAAAGCGAATGGCGAATGCTTTCTTGAAGCTTTCCAGTCTGCCCCACTCTGCCTTATGAGAGGGATCCATTTTCTGCTCCTGTTGGCTCCATGGGCTGCCACCTGCTCCTTCAGCATCGCCACTGTCCCCTTGCTGTGCTGGCTGACATGGTTCTGCTGCCTTTTCCCCTCCTGCATTTGCTTTTTCCTTAACAAAATAGCTTTATTTTTTCATTTTCTCTCCCCTTTTGTACTTTTCCCCCTGGTGACTATTTTAGCAAAGACTGGGATCACCAAGGATGTCACAGTTTGGCCAGCTGATGTAGCGAGATGTAACAAGCTGCACTTCTGGATGCTAAAGTGTTTCCGCTTACACGGCCCTGTAATTTAATAATGCAGAGATGGTTACTTGCTCAGTCAAGGGGGTAGCTTCTTTAATTTAAAGCAGGATTGCTTGCACAATAACACTGAAGCATGATTATTTCAGTTTTGATTGCAGTACTTCAGTCTGAGGTTTAGTATTTAAAAAATAAGCGTTTTCTGATGAATTTTCTTTAAGTTGTTCTTAACTTGCACAGAAAAAAATAACTTTGGGAGATGCTTTGTAGGGAAATGGAGCAGCTTATAGGAGATCAAAATACTTGTAGGGAGCCAAATTTTTGGTTCCACAAATCTTTCTTTGGTAGGGAAAAAACAAAAACAAAAACAAAAACAACACAAACACTGTTCTTTGTAATCCCTGTCTCAAAATGCCACAGCTCTTTGACATCCTTCCTCTCGTTTTTGATGGTGCAGGTAGCAACACAGGCTGTGTGGCTGTTGAATTTCCCTTTTATCTGCGTGTGCTGCCTCCTGCGTCACAGGGAGGCCTTTGTGTGCTGGGCTTGGCAGGAGGCTGCTTCTCCCTTCCTAGGGGCAGGCAGTGGCCGTGACAGCTCTGTGCACAGCACTGGGATTTTCATCTGCTCCTCCAGACACATCAGGCAGTCACCTGCTGCACAACGTCTTCCTACTTTTATGTAAAAATGTTTGTTTCAAGCTGGAGGCGAGGTGTGATGTTCATTAAGATATAAGAGGCTCATTAAGATATAAGAGGCAATGGCGTAATTTGGGGTGAAGCTGCGGTGCCCAGTTAGCAGGACTGTGCCTGACATGGCAGAACATCCTTGTTCTGAGCTCTGGAGAGCTGGAAATGGTTTTTCCCCATTAAACATCCCCTCCTCCCCTCCCTCCTCCTCCCATAAAATGCATTTGATTTACACGGGCAAGGCAGATCTGGGCAGCATGAGGTCCCTGCCACCACTGCTGTGCTGTGTATGTACAGCTGGGCTGGGAGGGCAAGCTGCAGCTCGAATTCAGTAGAGTGCAGCCCATGCCTTGTAATGTTAGGATTCTGTCAAGGTTCAGCCATTAGGCACGCATTTTGTGTTTCTTTCCAGTTTGAGTCGTGTCTTTCCCATCACTTGGTTGGCTGAAATGACATTTCTGCCTTACTGGCGCTGCTAGAGCAGATCCAACCTCTGTTCACAGCAGAATGTAAAACTCGCTGCAATTAAAATAGCATGATTTATATCTCACATGTAAACTACACTTCAGTGTTGGTGTGGAAGTTTGCCAGGTATGCATCCCGTCTGCTTCCATGACCTCCACTATGCAATGCAAATAGCAGTTGACTTTGGATAATTTGATGTTATTTAGCTCATTAATTTATGTCAGTCAAAAGACAGGAGGATTTTTCTGCCAGCAATAAATTATTTTCTGGTATTGATTTACTGGTAGTGACGTGGAAGAATGAGGAATGACATTTAGTATGGCTATGTCAGAAACTATTATCTTAATATCTCAGTGGTCACGTGTTGACAATAGCTGCCATGTTGCTCCCCTAACAGAGAGCCCACGGTGTCACACAGCGGTAACTGGTGGGCAGTGCTGGTTTTGCACTCCAGCAGCACTGTCAGTCTCTGGGTCAGCTGGGATTGCTATATACTCCTCAGAAGAGGGTTTTTCTGGTTCCAGCAGCACTGTCAGGTCCTGGCTGTGCCTCCCAGCCATCTGGCCACGTCTCATTGCATTCGAAGAATGCTGCTGGGCACGTTTCACTTCATCCTTCTCCAACCCTGGGCTGCCCTTGAGTGGAGGGAGGCTGGGCCTGCAGAGCTGGGGCTGTGTTCGGATCCTGCCCTGCTGTGGCTCCGGCTGCTTTCCAGCAGCATGTGGCTGGCTTCGCTTCATTATGTACCTGTTTCACTTCTAATCTGTTTCTCACATGATGTTTTTCTTTTCTTACTGTTATCTAGTGTTCTTTTGGGAGTTGCAGAATTTTCTGTGCATTTTCAAAGGCTTTGTTTCGCGGCGTTTGGAAGAAATGTGCCTACAGTGTGTTCTGTAAAAGTTTCAATGCACATTAAAAAAAAAAAAATCCATGAAGGTCTCATCTGCCAGAGATTATACAGTGAGACCTTTGAGTTTGCATGATGCATCTTGTTTGTGGAATGGAGGTCTTTGCTGTGATGCTCAGTTATTGCAGATGAGAGGTCTGTACAAGGCCCATTAATTTTCCATCAGCGCTGTGTTAGTAGGTCCCAGGAGTTCTGTTATTGACGGTGGATTGTTGCCTTTGCCAATACCAGGTAGAACAATCTCTCACTTCACGATGTTGCTGTTGACTGTTTCCTTGCTTTTGATGATACTTAATGCTTCCTTTTCTTTTGCTTAATCTGTTAATCCTGAAGGCTTCCTAGATTTCAGAGTGCAAGTTTATTATATACAAAGCTGCTTTGCTTTTAGTGAAGAGAATATGCAAAACAAAAAATCTGTCTGACCTGAAGTTGCATAAAAAAAGAAGAATGGAGAGCTCAGTGTTTCTGTGCAGGTGTGCTGGATTTTTGCATGGACGTCCATAGAGAATGTCCTGCAGTTATGGTCTGTGGCATTTTTCTGTACATTCATTTCATTTGAAGTAGTCAGACAGTTTTTATGGCTCTGTTTTTAATTCTATATCCTTAGAAATGAATATTTATAATAGATGCTGCATTATGTGTAATCTGCTTATGTTACTTACTTTGTTACCTATCCTGTGGCCTTTTACATAAATTATGTGATTAAGAGTTAGCTTTTCAGGAGGAAATAAATGCTAATTGTATGTAATAAACCTACTTAGTGAAATCTGCAGCTCTGCTGCATAGAATGAACAGTCATTTGGTTGTTGTGTACCCATACTTTAATATATTCTACATTTAGTAATTTATTTCTTTCTTTAAAAAAAAATAAATCTTTAGTTCTCTATTTATTCCGTCCCTGTAATTTGTCAGAAGTTAGAGCAGCTGACTCGGACACGTTCAGATTTGTGGACAGAGGGACATCAGGCTTCTTGAAGTTTCCTGGGGAAGGGATGGTCTGCTGCCTGTGTGGGTTCTTCCAAGGTCAGGAGCACAGCACACATGTGTCAGATCAAACTGGATTTGAGAGAAGTAGTAGTAAGGAGCATGACACCTTCCTAGGAACTGGCTCCTTTTTGAGAAAGAAAATTAAAGATGCGAAGGCAATTTATTGGAATAAAAAGAAATGACGTGATTGTTCCAAATGGAGTGTATCTGCATGAATCAAAAAAGCCTAAGTCTGAACAGATGGAACATGACAAAAAATGAAGCTTTCTCACTCGTTTCCTCAGCTTTATTTCTTGTTCTCTGCCTGGCAAATATTCGTGTGCCGTGATTGGTAGGTTGGAATGGGATTTATTTAATTGAACGTTAGCTGTTAAATTCAGCCCTAGTCACTGGATGTGTATTGAATCATCCCTGGAGATTCCTGTTTTATAAACCTATTTTAGTATCCAATGAATCATCAACTGAAGGTGCCTGTCTCTTATTGCTGATTCCAAAGGAAGCATAAATCATTCCTGCAGAATAAATGTCAGTAGTATATATGGCTGAAGTTAAGTATCGTGAATCTGAACTCATGACCAAATGAGAAAAACCAACACCTTCCTTTCTGAAGTGAACAGAGCTGAAACAGCTACTCCAAAAGTGAAAGCCTTCCGCTTCCCATCTTCTCTGGTTCTCCTGCTCTGGTCCCTTCTAGCGTGCATCTCACCAAGCATTTATATGTGCAATTCCATTTATGAGGTGTCCTTTCAATTTAACGCTATGCTGGCAGCTAACATGGGATTGCCACTTGATATCTGTCTGCATGGCTTTAGTATTCCAGAGCAACCTTTGCCTTATGCCATTTCAGGGAAAAGCTTGCAGTTCAGCAGTGTTTAATGTATCTACTTGATTGTTTCCCAAGGTGCTTGTTTTGGGGAGATTGTAATTGTTTGTCCTGCAGTGTCACCTTATTTTTGATACTGTATAGAAACAAAAGGACCACTTGAAACGAGTTGCAAAGGCTATAACTAAACACAGTTCTTTCTACATTTTGTACTTGGCTATTTGAATGTTTTAATAGTCTTGTGAGCACTACATCTTTTTCTCTGTTGGATGCTTTCCATTTCCAGACAGATATTTCTTTTTCTGTAAGGCACCGAAGGCACAAATGCACACAGTGAATTGCCTGCGGGCAGACAGACACTTGCACAGACAGGATTTCCACAGCAAAATTTAAAGTCCAAACTCTTCTATTAACTACCAGCATGCCATTGCCTTCCTGCATTCCCAGCAGCCACACATTACTCATTGTCCTCCTCACTTTGCAGGTGCAGGAGCAGCTCGGGGCTTCGTCCAGAACAGTTCCACGTAGCCAGGGTAGAAGCTGGTGCCTCTTGGAAGGCACCAGCCTCTTGTTTGCTGTCCTGACTATGCATTGAAATTTGTTTGAGTTTATAAAAAGCAATTTTACTTTCCAGTTAAAGATTCAGAAACCATTAAATGAAATCTATGCAAGGCAAGTGAACAGCCCCTTCACTTCAGCCCTCATTTGTTTAATTTTCTGAAGAACTTACTGGTGTACAAATATAGCTTGGCTAAGAACTATAATTCAAAAAATGACCAGGGTTTGCTAAAATGGCATCTCCTTCCACATGAGAATGCAGTGATTTGATTGCACTTTGCTTTTGTGTCTCTCCCATAGCAGATTTCTCCAAAGTATAAAAAAATGTAAGAGAAAGAAACAAAGTGGCGCATCAGGACGTATTATTTTGTGAAGTTATATGACAAAGTGGCGTTTGGGTTGGATTAAAAGTATTGCTTACATTTTCTAAGTGCCTGCACTTCATCTGCAGGAAGCTGGCGGTGAGCAGGAGGAGCGGTAGTGGCGGGCTGTGTGCCCAGCGGGCAGGCATGGAAACCAGCCTTAGGAGGGCACAGTGTCTCTTTCGTGTTTGAAGAGCCCAGTGTGGCAGTTCTGAGGCAGTGTGTGCCGGCAGGAAGTTCTCTGGCTGCAGATGTTACTAAAGAAGAGCTAAAATATCTCTGAGGTGAGAATGGAGTCTGTGGACTTGCATAAACTGCCTCCAACTGTAGTGTCAAATTAAAGCTGAAGTAAGGGGTTTCTCTTCATGTTGGACTGAATTTGATAATAAATGTATTGGAAGGGGCCCACAAGGATCATCAAGTCCAGCTCCACACAACAGCACCCAAACCCAATCCTGTCAGGGCAGTGTCCCAATGGTCTGTGAGCTCCAGCACTGGGGCCCCTGGGCAGCCCATTCCATGCCCACCACTTTGGGGTACAGCCTTTCCCTCACCCCCAGCTGCCCCTCCCCTGGCAGCTCCATGCTGTTTCCTCAGGCCCTGTCACTGTCCCCAGAGAGCAGAGCTCAGTGCTGTCGCTTCGCTCCCTGTGAGGAGCTGCAGCCTCTGTGGTGCTCCCACTCAGCCTGCTCTGCTCTGCACACAACGAACTCAGCTGCTCCTCAAACGTCTTCCCCTGCATCATCTCTGTAGCCCTCCTTTGGACATTGTAATAGTTTTATGTCCTTTTATTACATTGCTCAAAATTCACACAGTACTGGAGGTGACGCCACACCAGTGCAGAGCAGAACAGTCCCTTGTCCAGCTGGCAGTGCCTTGCAGGGTTTGAGTCACATCTTAAGTGCTGTTACTCAGAAGAAACCCAAGGTAACTCAAGATCAGTTGTTTTTTGTTGCTGCCCTGTAGTGAAGGTTTCTGTGAGTGAGGGATGAACAGCACAGTGTGGGGTACGTGAGCATGTCTATCCTGCCTGGCAAGAACTCAGCCTCATATCTGCTGGGAGAGAGGTTGCATTGCTTCAGCTGCTGCTGGCGATTTGCTGGCACGGAAATGAGGTTTCCAAAGGTTTGCATAACAGGGCCACTGAAAACACGTGTTTTGAAGATGGCAGTGCGGGAAAGCTTTTGTGCTTCAGCGTATCTGACCTTTCCAAGGCAAAATGAAGCCAGGAACAAGTTTGGAAAGTAAAACACCTGTATGATGTAATGCAAGATTGTCATTTCAATCAAAACTGGAATGTCTGGCTGCTGATTCCGGTGATTGCACTGTTTATTGTACCAACATCTGGCTTTTGTCTGTGTGCACACAGTATGAAAGCAAGTTTATCATTTGTTTTTGCTGCTTAATACTTTCACCTTGCAGCTGATAACTTCTTTTTCCCCATCCTGTTGGGGTTATTAGATAATTCCAGATTACTCTTTTTGCCAGGCATTTGTACAAGTAAAAGAGCTTTATGTTTTCCTGTTTTTTTTTTAACTGGACTTTACTAATTCAACTATAAAGGCTGCTCCTAAAGTAATGCTTCCTATTTTATTCTGTTGGCCCACAATGCCAGAAGCAGATATTGGTGGTATGGCAGTAGGGGTTGAACCTTTCTGCCAGTATCATGCTACTTTTTTTTTGCAGTGTGACAGATGGCAACAGACTGAGAGACTGATAGCTGACATAGAAGTCCATATGAAGCAAAGGTGTGTCATATTGAATTCCTCCATATGGAAGAAAGGGCACCCACTGACATTCATTGACTCTTGGTAAACATTTTTGGAGGCCATACGGTGGATGTGAGCACAGTGAGGCACTGCATAGTGAAACACCATGAAACAATGGGTCACCTTCTCTGGTGAGGATTTCTACAAGTTGGACATGGAGGGTTTTGTTCATTGCTGGCAAAAATGCATAGCTAATGGTCGTAACTGCTAAAGATAAAATAGCGTTCCGTAGCTGAGAATTTGCTCTATCAAATGGTTTTGTTGTGTTCCTTGTATCTGTTGTAGTTTCCATGGAAATAAATAGGAGGTGTTACTTTTGGAGTGACCTATATATAATTACAAAAGATCAGCAGATCTCCTTCAGTGCCCAGACCTATGAGAATCCTAGTTGGACTGACCTAAAAATGTAGCAGATAAAATGGTTTGTGTGTTAGGGCCTAGCTGGCTTTTCTCTTTCCTCTACATGCAGATGAAGGCTCCTTTCAGAGAATGCACGATCAGTTCACTCTGGAGGCTATGCAGGCAGCACTGTGAGCCCTAGAGCAACCTTCCCTGGGAATGGGCTTGCAGGATTTCAAAGCAATGGGTTTCATCCATTGCTTTCCAGGCTGTCCCATCCGCTGTGGGGATGAAGCCCAGAGAAGCTCCTCCCAATGTTTCTTCCATTCCTCCCCACTACTTTGGCACTTCTGGAAAGAGACTGCCGATAAGGATGGTGTTTGTAACTCTAGTATGAAAAGAGACACTGGGATGAGTGGGATGAGCTGGACTATCATGGGGACAAGGACAGGCTGCTAGTCCTGTGTGTGGCTGCCTGGGGGACATTGGTTTGCAGTCAGATGGTGCTTGGCTCACTGGCTCATCCCAGCTGCTCAGGGAGCACAAAACCTGTGGCTCCTGGCTCTTCTTGCCTTCCACCACACGTGGATAAAGAGCAAGTTAGCAGGAGTGTGCCTCTGAACAAATCTTGCTTGGAACTATGTTGTTTTGTACCAGATGTGCTGCCAGGCGTGCACACAGAAACTGATGCCAAAACCGACTGAAAAATAGGAAAGCATTAATTGAATATGGAATACCTAAACAGGATAGGACTGCCAGAAAGGCCAAGAAAAATTCTGTTATTGATCACGTGATGGCTGTAATAGAGAATGCTATCAATATAAAAATGCATGATGGAAAGAGATTGTTTTCAAAAAGATAAAAACAAATCACAAAGTAAACAATATTAGCTTCTTAGGGAAAAAATAGTGAACTGTCCCAGCAGATAACACTGCTGCTTGGGAAACAGCAATGGAAAGAACAAGAGGAATGGGTGTTGCCATTTTGGAGTCTGCTATTTAAGGGGTATGGTGTGAGAGGGAGACCTGTCTGACGGTTGCTGGGTTTATTACAGTAGAAGGGTGTTCTGGGAGTCAGACATGCATTTAAGCTTTCTGTTTCCTGCTAAAAATAAAGGGTGTGGGTTTTGTTCTTCCTAGCTGGTAAAGCACTGTCTGCCCAGCTGTACACTTCATATTACAGTGAGTAACATCAGAGTTCCATCAAAGTGAACTGCAACTGAACTAGGTGGGTCTGGAGCACCAGTCTTTGTGACTTCGAAGCATAAAGATTTCTTCTGTGACACCTGTGCTCTTCTTGAAGAGTTCCTGGTAGTGGTTCACTGCTTTTAAAGCTGCTTGGAAGCATGAGGGGTGGGGACACGTAGCACTACAGTTGTAAATACCCGTGCACCAATGTAGAGCTACCTGAAAATTCAGTTTTATTTTCATATTTGGATCAAAATTGGATGGTGGAAGAAACCTTTGGTGTATAAGCAGCTGGTTGTTTTTGTTTGTTTGTTTTAACCAAAACATAATAATTGGAAGGTGAGATTTGTAAGCATTTTGAAGTTAGAAAGACTAGGGGAACATTCATCAGACAAGGAGATTTTTATGTCATATCAGAAATCCTCACATTGGAGAAAGGGAGAAAGTGGAAGATGAGCTGAGGTGGCATTGGAAAGTGGATTTGAAGAGTCCATGCACCCAGGTCCATGGCTTCCTTCCTAGGAGATTTCCTCTTCTTATGTATTATATATGCGTATATATACATGAAGGTTTTTTTTTATTTGAAAAATGTGAGGCATAAGAAAACAAATGGTAGTGATACAGATGACAAGGGAAAGGTGTGCACTGACTCGGTGTTTCTCCTTCCATAGCTCCTGTAGCATTGCTTGGCAGATTGTGATTGAAGTGGGAGCTCCCAAACAGGCCAGGAAGGTTGGAAAGTGTGTGAGAGTGTGATGCAGGAGTGGACTAAGTGTTCTGTAGATTCCTCTGATTAAAGTCTGTTCTATAGATATTTCGGGCTGTGGGGCACTGTACAAGATTTCCCATTTTCTTCTTTTGACTCCGGTACATCTACGTGATTTCCTTTCTAACAAAACAGAAGACTTCATATGATACCTACATTCTAATTCCTTATCATTCCTTTGTCTCTAAGTGACCAGAAGATTTGGAGCACAAATATCTTAGTGGTTAGTGGGAAGATGTATGTTAAATTTTACAAGCTGCACTTGGTAGTAGGAAGAGTAAGTTACTGTTACTGTAAATATAACTATTAATAACGCGCTTGCTCACCATATGTTTACACCTAGGCAAACAATAAATTGAGCACTGCTGTGCAAAACCCAGTGTAAATCTAACACATGCAAACGGAAAAGAGGTGTGAGAACAGGGGTAGAAACTTGAGAGAAGTGGTATATATGCCAATACCTCAGTGTCACCCTTCTGTAATGAGGTATTGTCATATAGGGTGAAGTAGCATCTTGCTCCCTTTTCCCCAAGAATCTCATTTCTTAGTCAGTCCAAAGATGTGTGCAGCTTCCAACATGATAAAATGAAGATGTGTTACTTTTATATTGTTACTCTAAGGAAAAGCTTTTTATGGTAGCGTGCAAAAGAGAGGGCGTTAAGTTCTGAGCCACCATTTTCATCATTTGATTTTTCAGTCCAGAAAGCTGTGGAAAAATTTGAATGCTGCTATCTAAAAAATTCTGCTTTTCAATGTCATCCGTAAAGCAGTTGGATGAAGAGAACAAAGGAGATCAAAGGGAAGTGGGAGAGTTTATTTCAGTCTTCCATAAAAATGGGGGTTTTAAAATTTTATTTAACAGTGACCTGAATCAAGCTTAACTAATTTGGGTCCTGATCTTGAAAATAATTTCATGCTTGCTTAAGCTCAATCATGTTTGTTATCAACTAAATGCCTTTGTTTACAAACTATTTACTTAGCGTAGAATGTTTGCAAAGTGAGCACAATAGAAAAATTGATAAAAAGCCACAGATATGCTAATGTGAAAAATCAGACATGCACAAAGTATGTGTATTTCTTTGCCTTTTAGTGCTTGGAGAGATGTTAATTCTGTGTCTTCTCAACCGCTGTTGAATTTGATCAACGCTCCTCCAAAGTTGAAGGTGCGAGTTGAGAGAAGAACCTCCACGAGTATAAATTGATGGAAGAATATTGAACCTAACTGAAGGCTGCAGTGCATTTTGGAGACCAAGTAGAGTTTGGCTCAAGGCCAAAAGTCGCTTGGTTTGGCACCTGTGTTACAGGTGCTGTGCTTATCACTGCCTGTTTGCTTATAGATTACATGGAGGTCATTACAATGGTTAAAGCACCACGCACAGAATGAATAAGGAGCAGCAAGACAATTATCCATTACAAAAAATTCATTAAAATGCCCGGTGAAGAAATCAAAACACTGGGATTTAAAATCAATGCCAAAATGGAACCTTCAGCTGTTCCTTCAAAAATGTTTTGTTAAATCAGTCTTACATAAATAAAGCTTTAAAATCACAAAGCTGAAGAAAACCAGGTTGAAAAGAGGACTGAAGACTGCAAGTCTCTGTCATGCACTCTTCTCGCTAATGGAGAACAGATTCTTTGAGAACGGGTGGCACAGACATACAGTGTACTATATTTAAATACTGTAAAACAAAACAATAACTGAAGAACGGAGGCACTGTACATTTTGCCTTTGACTAATTGACCTGTGTGTAAGTCTTGCGTGCTCAGCTGCAGATGCAGTGCGCAATGGATGTCAAGGTCACCATTCCAATGGCGCTGCTGGCACTGAGACACGACTTTGACAAACGCCTTTATTTGTATGCTCACTAAATTCTTTTACTGCAAGTTAATTTGTTTCCTCTTCGTTTGCAGCATGGACAAGAGCTGTGCTGAAAAGAGCTTTCATCTGTGCGTTGGTTGGAAGCTCAGCTGCAGGGCCCTGTGTCGGGGTCGTGGAGCAGCACGTGCTGGCATGTCATGGTAGCTCCTGAGCAGCCAGCCAGGGGATGGTGGGAAGTGAATCATCTCCCTTGCGCTGCATTCTCGTGCAGTGTTGTACTTTAGAAGGGAGTGAACACAAATTTAAACCCTCCCAAATTTGCAGCTCTTGGAGAACTTAAATGGCCGCTTCATTCTCCTTCATCTCATTTTTCGTTACACATTTCTGGCAGTTTGGGATTTTTCCTGAGGACGTTTCAGAGGTGAGGATGTTCTGATTTTTTTCCTTCTCCTTGCCAGGGCTCACAGCTGTAATGCAGAGCATTACAGTTGTTCCTGTGCTGTTCCTCTCTTGCCAGTATGTGCCTCCCCCACACTTCTACGTGTGCTTTGATTTCAGTGTGCAGCTTCTTCATGCTGCAGCAGAGAGACGGACTGTGGGGTTGTGGTGATCCTTTGGGTCTTCCCAAGGCACCCAGCAAAGGCAGCTGACCCAGAGACTTGACAGGCTGACTGGGCTGAAAGGCTGTGCTAACAATGGGCACGCTGCAGCTCTGCCTCACGGCAGAGGGAGAAAAAAACACACTTGTTGGTGGGGAGAGGTCAGATTGCAGTGATGGAAGCAGCCTTGTTTCCACATGGAAGCTCCATTTTTCTGGCCTGTGTTTTGAGGTGGCCCACATGCTTTGGCATCCCTGATCCCCAGGTTACCTGCACTCTGCCAAATGTCGGGCCTGTAGAAAAGGCCATCCTTCCTCCTCATGGAGAGCAGCAAACCGCACCTCGCCTCTGCAAAAAGGATCCATTGTGCTGTGAGCTGGCACGGCACCCAGTTAAAATAAGCTTTCATTTCTCATAGGTCTCTATTGTTACCCGTGGTGAAAGCTGCTGTGGGAAATTTCCATGACACGGCCGTGAATTCCCAGCCCAGCTTTTCTGGCACAGCCTGTGCTGCAGAGGGGCTGCTGGCCTGCAGGCACCAGCCTGCTTTGCAGGGTGCTTGAAGGGGGTATGGCAGGATTGGAACATTCATTTAAGCAATTTTAGAGCTCTAGATGTTTGTGGAAATGTAGGATAAAAAGGACTTTGATACACTGTGCAAATCACAGAATCACAGCATGGCTCAGTCTGGAAGGAACCTCTGGAGATCCCCAGGCCCAACCCCCTGCTCAAGCAGGTTCCCCTAGAGCACAGAAATATGTGTTTTGCTTTCACTGTGTAGAGGTTTGTTTCCCTCAAAAATTCCTGGCCTCAATTTTGTTCCGTGTTCATCTCTGTTTGCAGGAGGTGCTGACAGGTGTGTGGGTTTTCATGGAGTAAAGTCATATATTCCCATAGAGAAATTTTATTATGGTGAACCATTTACAAGAAAGTTTAGTGACTATTTGAAATATTATTGCACTGTTTTTCTATATCATACAGGAGGATATTTTTATTGCCTGGCAATAAAAAGACAAAAATTGCATAGGTAAAATAACGTTTCTAACAGAACTCTGAAACAATCAACTAATATTTTCATGTCTCACACAGGACAGTCAAGCAAATTCCTTAACAACAGAATTTTTTTGATACAGAGATGCACATGGGAAGAGAATCGCTGTGCATGGTTTCACTTTTTCTTTCTTGGTAGATCTTCAACTTGGTACTTTCTTCAGCAGGGGGTGGGACTTGCTGCTCTCTGGGGGTCCTTCCAACCCCTGCACTTCTGTCATTCTGTCATTTTCAGGAACGTGTACCATTTGGTTTCTTAAGTGCATTCTGTGGCTCATGCTTCAGTGACTGATAAATGCATGCTCTCCATTTCAGACATGCTAGACAAATAGTTTGGTAATGGTTTATAGATTCCTTTTGCCTGCTCAGAACCTTCAGTGCTCCTGACTATAATGTTCTTTGCTGTTGCTATCTGCCATATATATTTTTCTAAATCTTAAATCCAGTGCAGGTTGGAAAATCACTCCTTTTCTCAACAAGAGAAGGAAGCTTTTAGCTCCCTGTCTTTATTTTTCAAGAGCTAACTCTCTTGAACTTGGCAGAAGTCTTAGTTTTCATTTTATTTCGATTGCCCATTTTAGTGTAATTTTTAAGTAAACTGTAAAAGAGGACAGCAAACAGTATTAAACAAACCAAATGCTCTGCAAATATTCCAAATCCTATGGACTTTGTTAGATTCATAACTTGCAAGTTCTCCAGTGCAGACAATTTTAATCTCGATCCAACCCCATCTACTCTACATGCGGGAAGGGGACAGAGGTGTCTTAAAGTGCTGTAACACCAGTGAAAGCACCTTTGCTTCAGTGCTAACTGCTTTAGTTCTGGCATTTCCAATGCAAAGGGGCTCTAGAAGGCATCTTTGTTTTCTCTTTATTTCAGTCCAGATTATATTGCCGTCAGATTCCGTGCAACTGTTTCCTTTTCTTGAATAATTCTGCCTCTGAAAGTCATGTAATATCAATGTGGGCATTGATGCAGGCAGCCAGACACAAGGACTCTTGACTTGTGCTTAATTTGCAGGAATAGCATCGGTTTGCGTGTGGAAGCGAACCCATGTTTTTGGTGCCAGAAAATTAAAAAGCCATATCAGTGGGTTGTACAAAACAACAAGGGGAGGATCTCCTTTCTTTGACAGAGCTTTATACAGCAGTGTATGTGCATTCCCTCTGTTCACATTGCAGGGATCAATACACATACTCAAGGAAATTGCACCTTCCTCCATGTTGGCTGCTCCAAAACCAACACGTGCTCAGCACGTTGCTAGTTTTTTTTAATTAAAGCAGAAACTGCACAGCAGAGAAAGACTTTCCCAGCTCTCTCTTGGTTTTGGAAACAGCAAGGAGGTGCTCTTGTGGCATGCTTTGTCTGATGGACAGTACCTGAACCATATGTGAGAAGTTCAGAAACAGCTTTCCCTTAGCAGAGATGCAAAGGTGGAATCCCAGACCCACTGCATTTAACCACTTCTTTCCTCCCCTTTCTCTCCCAGTCTTCTGCCCGATCCTTGCAGTGCTTCTCCCTGGGAGCCCCCCTGTCCCGCAGGCAGGCTGTGAGAGGTGCAGCACTGGAGGCTCTGCAGACTTCCTCCACAGACTTCAAAGGGCCTTTGAGAAGCCTGTTGAGATTTAAGCACTTTGACGGTTTTCCAGCTGTGTGTTTTAGGAAAGCCTTGAAATGCTTTAAAACTGACGCAGCTGATCTTTTCCTTTTTTCTTTCTCTTTTTTTTTTCTTTCTTTTTTTTTTTCTTTCTAAATGGAATGGAAGAAATGCCTCGCTTGAGTTGTAGAATTTTGCTAGCCATGTAAATAGGTAGCAGAATGAAAAACTGAAGATGATGAAGCTTCCATTATTGTCCTGTCCGTGCACTATGCACATCTTGTAGGAGAGTTCAAATCACTCATGACATGAAACTCTGCAAGTGTCCCCAGATGTTGGCCATGCATGAAGATCACAGCTGTCTCAGTTCTATGCTGAGAGAGTTTTCACATCAAAATGTGTTGTATAGGTATGCAAATACCTGCAATCAATCCAATTATATATGAGCTGCACATTCTGCATCCTTTGTGGGGTTGCCTGTCATAGCCACTGCACTGATTTGGCTGAAGCCATCATTTGCGTTAGCAATTGATAGAGTCAGATGGGAAATGTTTCTTAATTGAAATCTCATTTCATAATTAATGGTACAGTTCAAAAGATCTCATGATTACCGTGGTGTGTGTCTCACCTTCAAAAGTCTTTGTTTCACGAATTAAATAAACTTCCTTCTGTTGACAATTGAATAGGAAATATTTTTGTTTGGAATATCTATTTTTAAATTGGAAACTCAAAATATGTAGGGCATACGCAGCTTACTGTTTAGAATTCCTATATATGTTTTTAAAAATGCACTAAATTATTTAGTCACGAGGTGAGATGAAACACTGGATGTCAGGGAAAAAAAATCTCATTACCTGCAGTGTCAACCAGGGAAGCTTTGAATTGCTTGTCTTTTAGGTTGCTATCCTGCAGCTTCAAGAATAAGTTCATATAGAATGAGCATACCTGATAGTTTAGATTGCAAGTGCAATAGGTGATTAATATGTACTTTAATTTATATTCTCCTACATTTGCCAAAATGCTCATGCTAGGGCTTCACGTGTGCACACAAGTCGTAAAAGCAGCAGCAATTCCTGCGCCCAGTGTGTATGATTTGTTTTCTCACCCAATGTAACAGTTCTGCCCACAAAGACAGAAATAACTGTACTTCATTGATAATTCCTGTCCTTCAAACAATCCACTAGAAGAGAGAAATGTTGGAATTATATTATCTCCTTGGAAAGGAAAGGAACGATTCCCTGATGGTGTAGCCCAGGAGAAAACAGACTGTTGTTTGTTCCTGCTTCATCCTAACCTGCATGCTGGCTGCTTGGCATCGGTGTTTATGCAGCCACATGGCTCCTTTCTTTTCACTGGTGACCCACCAGACCCAGATCAGGAGAGATTATGGAGGAGGCCGCAGGTGGCAGCCTCTCATGCACCCATATAGTACCTGGAGTCCACAGAGCAGAGGTTCAGCTGGTGTTTGCTGGGGGCTGCAGGCTTCTTGGTGAGGCTCCCTGGTCAATGGCTGCTGATCTTTATCCATGTTAAGTAGAGGATTAGCTGGTGCAAACAGCACTAGCTGAAAAGAGATTTAGAACAGGAGAGGAGCCAGAAAATGGGAGAACTGCACCACAACAGCTATTTGTATCACTCAAACCATTCGTCTAAACAGTATCCTGCCTCAGATCCATCATCTGTCAGTTATAGATGATAAGGGAAAAAATATGGCACAGGACAGGTATAATGAGAATCTTCCCATCAGATAGCCTGCTAGTTTCTCACAATAGGAGACGTAAGTCATTTTAGGTCTGGTCTAACATATGTCTGGACTTCCTTTTTCTGTAAATATGGCTATCCCTTTTTGTAATTCATCTTATTTTTGTCCTTCACAGCATGCTGGAGCAAGCAGTTCCACGCAGGATTTATGTGCTATGTAGAAAAGCACTTGATTTTATAATTATTTCCTGTAAATCTGCTGCTTGATAGTTTCCTTGGGGTACCCATTTTTCCTCTTTTGTTAGATGGAAAACCGTTGTATTACCATCTATTTGCTATTCATTTTATAGAAATCTGTCTCATCTCTTGGAGCCTTCCATTTATCGAGTTTTATGGAACTTGTCATCTTAGACCTTCAGTTTAAAGAAAGGTTTTGGCAGGTCTGCTCTCCCTCACTGCTGTTATGGTTAGTGGGCATGGTGGTGGTGGGTTGGTGGCTGGAATCTTAGTGGTCTTTTCCAACTGTAATGATTCTATGATTCCATTTCCTGACAAATCCTCTCTGAAACAAGGTGACTGGTACTAAGTACACCGATGGATGGAGCGTACCTCTGATTGGTGTGATGTTGGATGTATGAATTTCCCTATTTCCTTCTAATGATTCCTAAGATCTTTTTACTTTGTGTCTGGTTATTTTTAATTACAGTTCACAGGCTTAATCCCAACAGTCCATGCAATTTTCTCTTCCCAAATGACAGTTGGTAGTTTATGGTATAAAAAGAATGAGTACTGATCATTTTTCATGTTGTTCTAATGCTCTTTCTCCAGATTGTGATGTTTACACAGCAAGCTCAGTATTTAATGCTGTTCTCTGTGAAGGAGAGGAAGGATGCAGCCTCTTGGGACAAGTGCATCCTTTCTTCAGAGAAGACATTAATCTCTGCTGTTAATGGTGTCACTGCTCACCTGTAGCTTTTCCCCAGGAAGGGGATGGGTGGGCTAATAAGGACCTGCAGCCATCTTTGCCGGGACCACGGAAGGTGTCGGGCACTGATAAGAAATACACGTAGGTCAGAAAGAAAGCTCAGTGAGGCCCAAGCAGTTGTCAGCTTCTACGCTGCAAAAAGAAATTTTAAGTCCCGTCAGATTCAGTATACATTTTCTAGACTTTCTTTTTTGCTAATATGGAGCAAGCCTCGTGACTGGTGAAGAAAGATGCAACATAGGATCCATTTAATCATCAGAAAAGAAGGAAAGCATTGTCTTCCTCTGGATCTTCTACTTTTTCCTTTTAAGTTAGTTTAACAGGATGAGTAACAGCTGGGGGTCTGCATTCAGTTCTCATCTTCTGTAAGATTGTCCATACAGTTTTTGGCAAGTTACACTTTATCTCCTCATGTACTAAAAGAAGTGTAAAAAGAGCATGTGATGCTGTGATGCTGTTGATAGTCATTTACCATTTGAAATTGAAGTATTTAAATGGGATATTGCTGCAGTCTTTCATAGAAAAGAGCCATGACAGTGGTCCTGCACTTCAGGCTCAGGCTGAAGTAGGCACGAGCTACTACTGGTTGTCAGGCAAATCCTGTAAGAGGTGGATGGATGTGTTGAGTCTGTACTTTCCATGGCTTTTGCAACATCTGCTTTGTGAAACAGTTTCAGCAAAATTCATCTCTATGCTGCTTAGCAGGATCTGTGTATTGAAAATGCATGCAAATAGAAAAAGGTGAAATACTTTCTGTATTAGTTGCATTAGGGAGGCAAGATCTCAAACACCATTTCTTCTGAAAAGTTGTCCTTCTGTAAAATTTTCTGAAATGAGTGTAGTATAGTTCTCCTTGGTTTAAAGAATGATTTTAATATGTTTCTAGTTCATGTTTTTTTCAAATTGCCCTGTTTTTCTTTGGAGCAGCTGAAGGAACATTTATATAAAACAGTGATTTGCCATCGGCTTGCCTATGCTCGGGTGCCAAAGAGGTAGGAGTTCAGGGATAAATCGTCTTCCATGTTTTTCTTCCTGTGAGATAAAAATCACGATGAGTAACATGACAGAGCCATCTGAACCTATGACCAAGTATTTTTTATGTGGTTTTAAAGTGTGCGGAAATGTCCTTCCACTATCTAAAGGGTCCTTTTAGTTATTTCAGCATGTTTCTTTTGCATCCATCTTGAGTGCTGAGCGTGGCCCAGACAGAAGATTTCTGTTGTCTGTGAAGTCAGGAGCATAAATCAGAGAAGTTCCCTTACGTTGTGTTATAAAATCTGAATGTAAATCTCAGTATTTGCTCCGGAACTGCACCTACGATGAAGAGAGAGTTCAGAGTTTCTAGAAAGAATAGCACATAAATTGTGCAGAGATTTACAAAGGAAATCTCATTAACATCAGAAAATAATGTCACATTTTTCAAGCACATTAGCATTCATTTTTGTGGGAGCAAATAATGGATGTAAGTAACTACAAAGAACTACAAAACAGTACACAGGAGACTCGACTTCCTGAGGCTTTTTTGAGTCAGTACTGGGAATGTTGCTTGTTAAAAACAAGGGAGAAAGAAGAGAAAATGTTGTACTATGTTAGGTTAGTATAAGTGAAAACACTTAGTGTTGTCAAATGTGCCATCGTTACTAAAGCTTTGCAACCTTTTGAATTTTCATGACCAAATGCATGGTTTGCTAAGGTTTGCAGACCTACAGTCTGTGCCCTGATTTGTTTCAGTGCCATTTGGATTGCAGGGTTACAGCTATGGATGCCTTTCTACCTTGTCTTAGAACATAGAGCCTTTTCAGTCTATTTTTAAGCTTACTATAGTTCCATATATCAGCCCTGCTTGATGCCTGACAGCTGTAACAGGAATTTTCCAATACTGTTTTCTTAATTTCCACTTATTATTATTCAGTATTTATACATGGTAATGCACGCATTGATTATTTCCCTTATTATATTCCTTTCCCCTATTATCCGGCTCCCACATGCAGTCCCCAGCTTTGCTGGAGGCTGCAGCACAGGTTTTACTATGTTCTGTGAACTCTGTGTCCGTGAGGTAGCCCTGGAAGTGATCAGCCTGCTTGCCTGAAGACCTCTCTGTGATTTACAGCAGTTAGCAGATTGGCTGGACATTCCATCTCACATTCCCTCTGTGCACAAGTAGAGCCAAACCATGGCCTTGGTGCACCTGGGAGGACACGGGCATAGTGTGCATCTCACCAAGAGTGCCCAGCAAAGGTCATTCTTTCATCACAGGGGGAAAAAAAAAAAGGATTTCTCCTCTGTGACTCCATAGCTACTTTAAAAATGAATTCTGGACACTGTAGGTCCTTGGTTTGAAGTTGGAGCCTCAGTGTTGTAAATTAGAATAATTCAAATTCAAATGTTTGCCCTTAGAAGCTGTTAGCTTTATAGAGGTTGTTGTAGCAGGTGGGAGCCTAATGAAAACATTGTAGTTGATATGTTTTGTTTTTCATGTTTAGATTTGTATCCTTGCTGTTCATGCTCCTTCCCTTTATACATTATCACCAGCAGTGGCCCATTGGCAGGTAAAGGTACATGCAGAGCTTTGCCATTGTGATTGGAAGTACCATAACAAACTTGGATTGACAGTAAAATAGCACTTTGTCCTGTTGCACTACTGACAATAAAATGTGCTGTTGCTGAGAACACAGTATTGTTGGTAGTGATGACAGTTACAGCAGGGAAAATATACCCCTGAATTTGGCTGAATTTTTCACATCAGCCAGACTCACTTGGACAAGCCTTGAGTATACAAACAGTCTGGACCCTGGCTGCAGCATTCTTGTATAGGAGTAACCATGTCTAAATAGAACAGCAAGTATTTTGCCTGTGGGGGCTTGGCCACGTTGCTTTTTGCTTTTAAATGATTTTTTTTCTGAGATTGTTTAATCCAGCTTCTTAAATAAGCAATAAATTGGTGGCCAGTGGGGATAAGACATGCTGTTGGTCTGTGTTGCTCCTGCGTGGCTCTCTGAGTTTGGTTCTGTATTATATGCAGGGGCTCAGGTATTGCATTTCAGGGCAAGATGAAAAAAATGAAACTTATCAGATTTTAAATCACAGAATACTGAAATGTTTAGAAATCTTTACACATTCAGCCCTACGTGAATACTTTTTGGAGAGAAATTGGAGGGAAAGGGTTAATTGGCACAAGGTGCAGTGCTGTCACTGATAGTGATAGATTTGGAACAGAACCCTAACATGAAACGAGGGAAAAACAGATTCTTTCTTTTATTAGCTAAAGTCATCTTTCTAACTTCGAGGAAGCCAAACTCTGCCTTTGTCTTCATAAACTCTTCAGTCTTGTTCTTTCTTCTGCTTTTACTTTTCAGAAAAGACAGCTTAGACTGAGAAGGGTGTGCAAGCCTCTCTGCTTCGGTACAGAGAGAATGTTTGAAAAGATCCAAAGTTGTGCCATCCTAAAGAAATAATGGTTTTACATCAGAGCTCTTCAAAGTTAGAAAGAAATAGGCAGCTGAGGAAAACAGAGGGTAGTATAAAGAAGAGAAAACCAAGCAACCAACCAAAGATTGATCCTGAGGATGACATGGTGGATGCTATTGAAATCACGAGCTGTTAATAGTGATAGATAATAATACATAATAATAATAATACAGATAATAATAATACAGATACTGTAAATTTGTGAAGGAGAAATTTTGTTCTTCTTCTGGTGTATGAAGTCCTCAAAAACATGAAAAACATGTTCTATATGGAACCTGTGCATCAGAATGAATAGTTTAATTTATTTATTCTTTTAAAGCTCTGGGCTTCAGTCGCCTGCGTCTTACCCTTGCAATAAAATTAGATAAATAAAATCAGCTTTTCTCAGTTAGGTGCTACTAATCTCTGCATTTTGGAGCTTTTAAAATGTTGAGAAAATGCACTCTGGACTGATAATTTGTCGGTAGGGTTTTTTGGATGGAATCTGGTGGGTGAAAACAGAGCTGGTGTGTGTCAGCACCTGGGTGCAGCAAGAAGCACCGTGAAGGTCTGGGGCCATCACTTGGGTATGATCATAGCAATGCCTTCTCCTCTGGAGAATGACCCAAGAATGGCAAATGGCATGGAAAGAATCTTGATCTTGTTGAAAGTCTGCAATTAATTACCTTGTGAAAAGCCAAATTGACAGAAGTGCATCAAATAACGAATGCTGCAGAGAAGGCAAGTCCTGAACTCTTCATGGCAGAGGGTAGGGAAGTATTTAATTAACTAGAAAGTTGGCAAATCCGCGCAGAGCGTAATTACGTTGTGGCATTAATTTTTCATGGCAAGTTGTTGAGGCCAAGACTTCAACCAGGATTTCGGCGAGATTCAAAAGGGGCTTCCAGTTTAATTTGGGCAGTAAAAGGTAGTCTGAGTTGTAGCAGCTATTGCTGAAATGTTTTTGTAATGGGCTCTGGGCTTGAGGTGAGCCTGCAGCAACTTTTGATTGTATGACACTATGAGGAGAAGGAGGGCAGATTATTTACATTTCCCACTTGAAACTCTTTACCTTCTTCTGCCCTCTAAGTAACAACCACTCTGAGTGCTGAAAGAAGTGAAAGAACGTTGGACAGGATCCAGAGTGACAGTTCCTGTGTTTCTTACATTCTTTTCCAGTTCTGCAAACAGTCATAAAAATTAATGACTGCCTCTTCAGCTGTCCAAAGCACAGCATCATAGCAGAGGGGTAAAAGCCGTTATTTCTGTTCTGGGATACACAAAGATGCTGCATCTTTCAATCTGATGTGTAAAGGTGCTTCAGTGCCTCTTACTATTTGAATTATGTAAATCACCTTTTAGCTACTGAGTGAAAGCATCTGATTGTTTTTGTGCTATCCATGTTTGAATTACAAAAATGAAGATTTTAGTGAAAGCTGAGAAGTTCAGACAGGGAGACAAGCTCTGTGGTACTGTCATGATAAGAAACCATAAATTCACCATCTTGCAAGTAAAATATCCAGTAGTGCTGGATCAAATGAAAACTGTGGGGCATTCCTAAGAGGGCCAGACAGTGACATGTTCCAGCCTCTGTGCTGCACGGGAACAATTATGGCCTTGGCCATGGAAGACTTTGGATGGACAGCAGCTGATCAGTGATGATGCTAGCATGAGCGATATCTGAGATTGCAGATGATTAATGAGGGTAAATTAAAATATATGATAAGCCTTTTGAGCACTGAACAGCAGTGGATGATGACCTTTGCAGTGCAGTTGTAGAATCATCAGTCCTGAGTGCAGCTGCCCAGAGCTCGAGCAGCACATGGCCTCCAGTGCAGGGCCACCCTTGGCCTGCAGCTGAGCTATGCCAAAAGGTTGGTGGCCTGGGCATATTTACAAGAGGGTGTAAATCCTACCTCAATTCTGGCATTTTTGGTTTTGTAAGAATGACTGCCCTCCCATACTCTGCTAGTGCACTCCTCAGCTGGGGTTTAACAGCAAAGTGTGTAATGATGTCTCTTGCTGCTTGTCTGCAGGACAAGTGATCTTTGTTGGCACTTCTAAAGTATTGCACCTATAAAAATAAATGGGCTGATTGCTTCTGTAAAGGACGTTATTGGTGCTCCTTTGATCACCAGGCTGGCACGTTTGCAGATCAGCCTGCTGATTCATACAGTTCAGTAAGCTGCAGTGGTAATACGTGCAAACCAGTGAATTAAGAAACATTTGTGATAATAATTAGCAGCTCATGTATACGTTTTGATGCATTGATCTAAACATTTATTCACATTCCTAATTTCTTTATCTTGATCAAGAGTGATTGCAAGTTGGAAATAGATGAACATCATCAATCTCTAAAAAGACAAATGAGAGTATGGTGATCTGATTTCTATACCATACAGAAGTGAGTGCATCAAACCTAGCTGAAACTTGCAGATTTCCAAGTGCCGTATTTCACAATCACTAGAGGGTAATGCCTCCTATGAGAACAGCTGCTGTGTGCTAACATCAGTATGAGCTGTCACATCATGTCTGTAATAGTGCTGCAGACCTTTAGGAGCCTTTGGAGGTGCTGCAGCAGGCAAAAATGGAATTGTCAAATATTGTGAAAGCTGCAGAGAACAGGCACATTGATTGTGCCTTGAGGTAATTGAAGGTGTGCAACTGTTTTTCCTTGTGAGTTGTTTCTCAGGTTTAAGAGATTAGAATCTGAGTCAGCCTTTTGGTAAGAAAGTCCTTGGTCAAAGGATGCATATTTTCAGTACTCCATGAACACTTTGCCCATGTAACAGGAGAGCATTGAGCTGCATTAGTGCTCTTCTGTTCTTTAAGTAACACACTTGGAATAGAATTGAGCGAGGAAATGACGTGTGCTTAATTCATTTTGCTGTTTGTGATGCTTCTGGAACAAAGTGGGGTAATGGCAGGAATATAAGTTAGGTAATTTCTTTTGGAAGTGAAAAAATTCATTACTGTATTCAGTTCAGAAAGAAATTATATAAGCAGCAGTTTTCAAATGTAATTTTTTACATAGAACATATGAAGTGATCTGTGCACCCTATTAACATGTATTGCAGGTGCCTCTGAATAGATCTTCATTTTATCATATCTGGCTGCTGTATCAAATAAACTGTCAACAAAATGTGTGCTAAAGTAATGGCCTAAATTGCATTTGCAAGTTGTAAAATAGGGATTCATTTTTTTTATTTCTTTAGACCAGAGGCAAATATTTAATTTACATTATAAGGACAGCTATTTTCTAATACTTGTTGATGGAGATTAGATCTATTCTACTGAATTTATTCTATGTATATCACCCTCAGTTTTGAGGCCAGACTGTGGGTAAAAATCTGAACTCTTATTTCTTTGAATTGCAAATGAATTGCAGTGAATATTTATTTCTCTCAGAGTAGTAAGAAAAGAAGTAGTTCCAGGAGGTGTGTGTTTATGGAACGCTGTAACTGTTTAGAAATGGTTTGGAAAATAATGGTTATTAACAGAATATAAGGCTATTTTAAAACTTTTGGCAAGTCATGAAGAAATCATGATTACAAATATATATATATATATATTCTTCTGCTACCTGATTACCTCAAATAGTAGTTGAACAAATTCATAGTTGAGATTTGCAGTTTCAAAAGACCATTGGCTGATGTGTAGAAGTGCTTGGTGTTTCTATAAACTAGAGGAACAAAAGCTGTTTTCTTTCAGATCAGTGATAAAGGCAGTCAGTTAATTCTTGCAGACCTGTCTGATTGATTTACAAAACCATGAGAGCATACTAATTAATAAATGAAAAACGTTAGACTCAGCTTAATAGAATGAGGGATGCACTGGAACAAAATGAAGAATGTCTGAGAATTGTTGGGTACTTTAAAGGGAGAAATAATAGGTTAGTTTTACATATTTAGAAGATCAAAGGAAAAAGGAAATAAGCTTTATAATAGGGATTGAAATAAGGTTTAAGATAACCTAAGTAAGCTGGAAACCAGTTGAACAGTGTAGAAGATGCTAAGCACAGTGCGGAAGTGAGGTGTTTGCGTTGTTGAGATGGCCAGTATTTTGTACAAATGGTGTTCTTCTCACAAAGTACTGCTGGACAAAATGCCTTCACTGGATATTCTAGATTTTGGAGTATGTAAAACTCAACTTCCTTTCTCCTCCAGAAACGATTTGAACCAACATCTCACCCTTTAAGTAAATCCAGAGATAACCATGTCTCAGAGGACATTCTGAGAAGGGAACTCTTACATCTCTAAATAAGGCAGTTTTGCCCAGAATAGTTAAAAATCTGCTGAGAACAAAAGGGAGGATGTGAGCAAGTGCTTACTGTTGTTCTTAGAGTGTTCTCTTTGCCTTGATTGCTGCTGTTCTTGCATAGTGTGCTGTTGGATGGCGTGTCTGAGGAGGTCTTTCCCTTTTGTACGCTTTTAAAATTAATATATTTCTGTACTTCAGGGTTAGGTTTTGTTTTGTTTTGTTTTTTAAAGAAATCCAAGTTGTTCTACTGTTATTTGAAAAAAACACGTGGGTTACTGCTGACTGGCAATGCAACAAGGCTTGTGGTTGGAATTGAGATGAAATGGGTGTGGATCAGGTGATCAGGAGGATCATTGGAACTTCTACATTTATGTGGGTTTTCTAGAAGTTCACTTAACATAGTTCACATTATTAAACTTGAGCATTTGGAGCATTTCTACAGAAAAATATGAGTATTGCCGTGGAAAACAGTTGCTTTGCTTCATAAATGCTAACTTCTTTCAACTCTTCAAAATCTCATAGTGCCATTTAACAAAACATGGTCTGCTAAAATGGTATACTGGATACTGAGTTAGATGATCTCCCTGATGATGTGTTTTTAGACAGGTAAGGGTCACTCAGCATAGTCATCATGGTCATTCAAGTTCCTGATAACAGCTACTTACAGCTCCTCAGTGTTCTTCCACAATCAACATGATCTTCTGATACTGTGAAAGGGAGTATTCCTATTCCAGTTTCACAGTGGCTGTTAAGAAATCTGCACTCCTGCCTTTGCACCCAGCTGTCAAAGTGTGTGGAAATGTGTATTTGCATGAAGGGTTTCTTTTGCCCAGAAGAGATTCTATGTTTACAGAAACTGTGGGAAGAGATTTTGGCTTTATAATACAATAGTACAACTACTGTCAATATCTATTATTATTATTATTATTATTATTATTATTATTATTATTATTATTA
>JAPSGF010000005.1:4779744-5047659 GCA_035772895.1 Perdix hodgsoniae | reverse complement strand
TATTATTATTATTATTATTATTATTATTATTATTATTATTATTATTAATTATTATTTACATCAGCATAATGTCTTTAACCCACAGTGGACAAAGTAAAATTATTTCGATCACTGCTATTGAAACACTTCTATTGTTGACTAGCATAAGTAATCTCAAATACAAGAGTGACATGATGAACCCATTGAACAAGGAGGAAGTTGCAATATACCAGATAAAGCTATTCATATTTCTTTTATCTAACATATAAAAATAGGAGTTCCAAGCTTCTATTCTGAATTGAAATTTGTGAAGACCTATGCAGCCATGCTTCATTGGATCAAAATGCTGGAAGCAGATTTGAGGCTGGCATCTTTAGAAATCTGTTGCTTTTTAGAAGAGCTGCATTCTCTTCCAGAGTTAAACACATTTGGAATTTTGGTTAATATCAGTAATGATCAAAGTAATGAAAAATAACAGTTAAAAATACAAGATCAGGAGCATAAGCTGCTTCCTATGGATTTAGCACAATAAGAAATGTAGTTAGCTACTGCAAGTTTTCCCTTTGGGAAAGCCTGACGGCATTATTCTGAATAGAGGAGGAACTATACTTGCAGTCTGGTTCAGATCATGTATTTTTTGCTTTGTTTCATATAACTATTAGGTGTTCCTCCTCAAGGATTCTATTTTTTCCAAGACATTTGCATGGCTGAGAAGCATCAGGACAGAAGCTGGTGCAGTACCCAGCACTGTGGAACTGACTGCTTCCCTCTGAACTCTACATTCTAAATAATGATAAGTGGAATTATGGCAGTAATTGTCCTTCTTTAGGGAGCATTTCTTACTTGAAATATGAAACCTGTCTATTAAATAACATTTGTCAGAAGTGTTTCCTTAGGCATATTTTTCAGAATTGTATTTTATTTTTATCTTCAGCAAGATCTGACTCTGCAAGGTTTGTGTTAGAGACAGGGAGAATAACTAGAACAAGCGAATGCCTCATAGGCAGCAGGAAAGCGAGTGGGGAGATGAAAGATGAGCTTCCAGCAGCTGCAAAAAGGATATACACTTCAAGGGTGCCCTATAAGCCTTATAAAGCAATAAAGGAAGGAAAACAACATTATGAAGGGTCCCAACAGCCATAAAATTCCAAAAATGGCAAGGATTGCTTTCATTATGTAAAGTGTTCGTTAAAGCTTTAAATAACGAAATAAACTCTGACACTGAGAATGGAAACCTTCCCCGTGAAACCGGCCTCTGTTTACGTTACCATAATGCAGGCCATAAAAGTCGTGCGGCACAACGCCGCGGCTCCCGGGCAGCTCAGCGGGGCTGGGCGCACAGCTCTGGGGCCCGCCAGGCCTGGGGCACTGCTGTGCTGAAGGCTTTGGGGCCAGAACGTAAGTGGGAAGGTGGGGAAGGGATGCTTGGGGATTCGGGGTGGAGATACTAGACTGCTGTGTAGAACGATGTGCTGCTGGCTTGCTTCGTCACTGATGCAGAATTCAAATTCCAGCTCAGACAGGAGTAGATTACATGGCAGATATTTCATTTGCGTATCCAGAGAATGAGAAGAAAGTATTTATTTTGAGCAGGAATGCCCTTAAAATTGAGAAGGCCTTGTATCTGTGTTGTTTTAGTGGTGCTAAAGTAGCTTATTTTATCTGTTAGTAGCGTTGTATATTTAAATATCCATTCCTGAATTGGAAGCTGCTCTAGAAACCATTATAAGCGGTAAAGTACACAGGAGACACTTCTGTCACTGAAATTCAGCCATTTTCTGCTGTGCTTGCAACATGCAGGGACAAAATGTATCCTTGAGGGAAAAGAGAATGCAGCTCAGTGTGGGTGAACCTTTAAGTTGTAACCTATTTCCCTTGGGTGTGTTGGAGCAGCGGTGTAATTTATGTTACTGCCTGCAATGAAAGTATGCAAAGGCCTTTAGTTTTTCTAACCAGTGCCATGGTCGGCCGTTTATTTCCTCAGCATATTTCTAATTAGATTTTAAAGTTGAGAATGAGGTTGGACATCTTTTTAAAAAGCCATTGGAAAAGAAAACGGCTTCTGACGTGGATGTTTCTGTGTTCCTGTACGTGTTGCACGAAATAGAGTCGTGCGGTTTTATATCTCTGTATTTGCACCATCCAAAATGAAATCCTTTGTCTCTTGGCGTATTTTTGGAAGACTAGACAGGGAGACTGTCTGCATCATAAGTGGGAGAAGAATGTGAGTCACAGTTCTCTTTATGAGGAGCTTTGTTTCATTCAAATCCCTCTTGCCAAGATGCTGACACTGAACTTGAGTCATCAGCAATAAACAAGTCTTACAGAAAATTGAATCTTTAGAGGGCAGAAAATCATGGGCAAAGGGAAGGCACTCACCAACAACCTGTTTCAGTCTGTGGATTTGAGAGCAATTATTGATTGCATTATTTCCTGTGACAGATTTTTCACAAGTGCCCGAAAGTAATTTAAAGTCCTGGCCTGAAATTTCATTTCAAAACATGCGTGAGTAGTGAGAACCAGCAGCATCCATCAGGCTTTGAGATCACCGAGCATTAAATCGAGCTCTCAGTGCACTGAACAACATAACTGTGCTTCCTGCTTTTATCGTTTGCTTTTCACCTCTGCTGTTTCTGTAAAGACTGAGAACACTAATAGGCACTGGCACTTTCCTGGAAAAAAAGCAAGATTTGGGGAAATTTATTATTATTATTTTGTTTAATGCAATTATCTTTCTCTTGAAAAAATTTACACGTATGTTATGGTAACAATCCATCAAGATTGGACATGTTTGTGTTCAGGAAGTGACAGTAGATCAACTAATAAGCATTTCAATTGAAAAGGAAACTTTCATAATGTATTCTACATTACTTCAGGCAGTCCTCTTTCTTGGAAGTATTATAGCATCTTATTTGTCCGTGGTGTCTGTGTTTCTAGCCACTGTCTGCTTTTAAAGCATGACCGCTTCAAAGAAGGGTGGTAATACAGAGATACTTTTATTGTGGAAGTACTTCCATGTCTAAGAACACGAAATCTGACACTGTGGAATGAAAGAGAACATATAATTTTAAAGCTAGACTAGAAATCAGACAGGAGGGAATGGCTTTAAGTTGTTCGGGGGGGGGGTCAGGTGGGTTATTAGGAGAAGTTTCTTCTCTGGAAGAGTGGTGAGGCTTTGGCACAGGCTGCCAGCAAGGTGCTGGAGTCACTCACTGTTCCTGGAGGTTTTTAAGGAAAGTGTGGATGTGGCACTGAGGGATGTGGTTAGAGGTATGGTGGGGATGGGTTATTGTTCAACTGGGTGATCTTAGTGGTCTTTCCGACCTTAATGAGTCTGTGATTCTCTGGTATCATGCAGTCAGTGGTCACTGATCAATGTGATCAGTGATCACATGCACTGTGATCACTGATCACAGCTGAATGAACGTAGCATGTAGTTGTGGCTGAAAGTCACAGAAGCTGGGGCACAAATCAAAAATAAGGAGGTAGATATAAGATTATGGAGTTACCAAGCCTTGGTCCTATGTTCAGTTCAACCAGGCAATCTTCATCCTAGGAGGGCTGGATTCTCTTCCATTTGTACTTTCCCTCTCATTTCAAAACTGGCATTCTTCCCGCTGTGCCTGAAGAGAGTCTGGCAGATGTGAAATAACAAATGAACTTGTTCAGTGAAAGGAGCATTGGTTGGTGCGTGCTTGATGTTCACTAGTCCTCAACTGTCAATTTTAAACACTCTGCCCAGTCAGCAGGGAGGAGTTGGACCTTGTCAGGAGGGTGAGGAGGAGAGCAGCCTGGAGAGTGCTGGTGCAGGCAGGAGGCTGAGGGTTTTGGGGGTGCCGAAGTGAAGGACGGGAGTGAGGTGGAGCAGAGCGGGCAGGAGACAGGCTGTGGGGTTGAGCTTAGAGCAGGGAGAGGAACCTGAGAGCAGAGCTAGGGCCAACAGGGAGATGAGATCCAAGGATTCCAGCAGGAGAGCAGAAGGCTGTGGGCAACTGCTCTGCTTCCAGCTTCCAGGCATAGGGACTTGTCTCACAAATACAATTCTGATACTACAATGAACATTTTGCTGATTTTGTATTTTACTAATATGTTTTTTTTTTAGATTTGGTTGCCAGGGCAATGATGCACGTGATTATAGCACAGTATTGATTTGTGAGTACATGTACTACTACCACGTGTACCTAAGGACCAATTGCTCATATGGTATTGCCACCCTATACATCCAGACTGGAATGATGGTTATCCATGGGGTATCACTGTGCTACAATCATGAAACAATAATACCAGATTTTTATTGAAATTAAGGCATGTCTGGAATGCATAAGAATTCAATCTTGAAGAGCAAGGAGAATGAATGGCAGAATTGCCATTCATAAAATTGCTCATATTTTATACTTTTCAGATGGAAATAAATACATTTGTTAATAGAAACATATTAATGAAGTGGTATCTCTATAGTTACTGACTGGCTTATGAGAAGCTGACTGGTAAAAACACATGACAGAAGTGTTCAAAAGGGGAATAAACATGCCTAAATAGTCAGTGTGTTTGGACTTTAAAACACAGGCCCTCTTGCCAACTTGGTACCACTTCCTTGGGTAAATATGGGACGGTTATCACTTGAAGTGCTTCACTCTCACTTTCCTCATTTAAAAATACAGATATTTTAGCTGACTTCTTTTATAGAGCAGTTTGAGATACGGTAGCACAGGGTAGGTGTTATTTTAAGCACTGGTTTTTTTTTAGCGAGGGGTGAGAGGTTGGCTCGGGACACTGGCAATGAGGCTTGGAGAATCCTACCTCCTTATTGTTTATTGCAGCCATCCCCCGAAGGGAGCTTCCCTTGAGGAACAACTGCTACCATTAGAAGATGCCTTGATGTAGTTATTGACTTCAGGCCCACCCACAAAAGCTCTCCCTGTATATTTGTTACTAACATAGCATCCATTTACCAGAGTGGCTGGGATTGAAAGGGGCATGCAGTTCTCTTTGCAAATGGTCTCCTTAGCTGAAGGTTGAACACTGAGACGGAAGAGCCCAAGCAGATACACATCGTTGTGTTTGGCTGGACGTTACTGCTGCAGTTCTGTTTCTTTTTGTGCTTTGTCCCCTCCTAAGCATTCATGCTTTTTCAAATGTACAAGTCCAGCGTCGGACTTCAGCTGTATGATAAGTTTCACAAAAGCGGGCACATTTGCTGAATGGGCAGGGAATATGTTGTTATTTTCAAAATCTTGTAGTTTTAAAGCTTGTCTCATTGTTTTAACATTCAGAATAGCTTGTACTGAATTTAGTATTTATGCATTTGTGTGTGCATGTGCACTCATACATGTGGAAAGAAGAACATGGATGTTTGAGTTACTCTTGAGCACCAAAGCCAGGACTATATTCCAGTGATATGGCCTTCCTGAACTTTATGAAGACTAGAAGCATCTGTTTCATGCTGCTTATCTAGTTACCCATTACTTTCTTTTAGAACATGTGTATAGAAAAGCATTTTTTAAACTTCATGTTATAAGTTACCTAAGGAAACTGTAAACACAATGAAGAGTCACAGCAATAGTAAGAAATTCAGTTGTCTCCAAGATCAATTAGAGATTGTATTGGAAAGTCAGACAAAGAGTCTTCAAGCTACTATTTTCTAGTATATATCTGGTAGATTTGTTTTGTTTTGTTTCTGTTGATCCCGTTGCTGCTTAGAAATCAGCTAAAACATTTATATTGCAGAAATAATATAGCAGCAGTTTCGAATCTTTTGTGCTTTATATGCTTGATTAGGAAAATCCCATTAATGATAGAAAATGCTAATCAGCAATGTGTTTTGCCAGCCACCATGGGCCCACGCACTCCATATAATCCATTGTTTGTTAACCTAATGAAGGTCATTGCAGCTTTTTCAAAGCTTGTGTGACAGCATATCAAAATGCTTTTAAAACTCTGCTGCTGGAGTCCAGTGCTGGAATATATCAAGGCTGAGTATTTACTTGTCAGAAGGGTTCTGGCATAAATGAGTTTTATTTTTCTGGGTAGAATGATCATACTGTGCTTTCATTTGTTCATTATAATTGTCAAGACAGACGAACAGTGCAGTGGTGGCTAAGCTCATGGTGCTGCCATTAAGCAGCTAGACTTTGTCTTTATCCACATCTTATTGATTTTCCTTTCCTTTTCTTGGCAGGTGACATCACACAGAAGGGATATGAAAAGAAGAGATCAAAATTAATTGGGGCCTACCTGCCACAACCTCCCGGTACGTGTACCTGTGCTTGCAATATATGAAGATGTCAAACATACTGGTAGTTGCCACAATAAAAATCTACATCTTTGAAAAAAAAGTTATGTGGTTTAAACAAAGCTATTGTTATGCAGAAAAAGCTTATGTCATCCATTTTATATATAGTTTTATGTATATGTATATATATATATACATATATATATATACATAATATATATATGTCTGCCTTGGTACGTGTGCACATTTTTACATACACTGGTGTGGGTTTGGCAGTCACATCTGGAAAATAAAATCAGCCTAGGTTTGTTAGAGACATTGTTTATTGTTATGTAATGCAAAAACACAGAAGAAAATATGATGTCCTAACTCATTAAGACTTTTGCCAAATAAAGCTTTCTAAACAAAGGTATACTTGAGTGGAAGAAAACGTTATAGCTTTGTTACTTTCTCCACTTCTGGGTTTCCTGCCCTGATCTTAGTTTTGAAGTCAACAGAAAGACCAGCAACATCCCTTAGACTTCAGCTTGTCCTTTAATGCGTGATCAAGTGATCCTTTATAAACGATCAGTCTCTGTATTTAGGATTGAGTTGCATCTACCTGCCCCAAAAGTGTACAAAAAATTTCAAATGAAAATCACATATTGCTTCATTTAACTTATTCTCTATATGTGTTTACCAGAAACAAGAAAATATTCTTCAGAGTTCATGCTTTATAAAGACACTGAATCCTGAAGTTGTCTATGCAGTTTTACTTATCGTTGTAGGCCTCCATTTTATGTCAGCCTCATGGGAGCATGCCACGCTCTCGTGTGCAGTCTCACTTGCTGTATAGGGGTTCCTCTTGCACTTGGCATTTCTCTGAACTGTATTTTTACTGCAGACCTGGGAACTAGTTCACTTTTTCTTTTACCATATTCTTTCTTTATGGTGTTGATGGTTTTCTATTTAAACAGCTCATGTAGAGGTACTGCCATATTCTGTCTTATACAGATGTATATGCAGGTCTCTGGAAGGAAAGCGTCCTATTTTTTTCCATGGAAACTACAGCAGATAGAAAGAGCACAACAGCACTATTTGATAGAGAAAATTCTCAATTACAAAGCACTATTTTTCAACATATTCACCACTGTTAGCTATGTATTTTTGCCAGCAATGAACAAGAGCCTGCATGCTGCGCTCGTAAAAATCTGCATGGTTGTCTGGAATGTGGCATGTCTTTCATGTTGCTGTCATCACTGCCGAAACGTACCACCCACTGCCTCACAGTGCTCACATCCACTGTTTGGTCTCCATAAACAGTCAACAAGCATCAGTGAATGTCTCTGCGTACTATTTTTTCTTCATGAAGGAAAATTGTCTTTTGTCAGACTGCCCCTCTGCTGCCATCTGTCACATGGCAACAAAATGTATTGGAATATTGGCAGGAAGGTTCAACCTCTGCCGCCATATCACCAACATCCACCTCTGAGATTGTGGGGCAACATCATAAGGCAGGAAGCATTACTTTCAGAGCATATTGGCTAGCTTCATAGCAGAATGGTATTTTGAGGCCTTTGGATTTCGTTTTGTATGCTTCACTGGTGGGAACTCCACAAAAGACATCAATGTAACAGACACGTCTTCCTTCTGAAGTGATAATTTCTGAGTTGTGGATGACAGCAACATCTGCTAACTGTTGGGAGCTGTAAGAGAAAAAAGCAAATCAGATCAGCAGATCTACAATCCCAGGAGTTCAGTCATTAAATTTGCAGATATTTGTTGACCAAACTATCAAGCATACAATAGTCTTCACAGCATGTTCTCATGTTCTATACTTAGATGTACTGAGTTATGGGGAGACTTACTTAACAGTAACCCTCAACACAGGGTTATGGTTGGTATACCAGTATTATATATACAGGGTGTACTGGTTAGTACCAGCATTCACTTCTATAGCTAGTTGTACATTTCTTTCTTCACAGAAGAAAATACAGCTCTTCCTCCAGAGAGCTCATAGTCATTTGGTCAAACTGTAGCCTTGTCTCAAACTATTGAGGACTCATCATGCTATGATGGAAGAGAGAAGGTGGAGAACTTACTGACAATGTAGCAGATCTAGTGCTATTGTAAAGATGGGAAGAAACAGGGTGAATGTTTTCCTCTGCACCACTTCCCAGGAAAACTTGCACTGGGAATGTAGGGATGAGTGAAGGAAGATTATGACAGAAAGGAGAGGAGAAGACTATTGAAATATTGTCCACTATTTTCTTGTGCGTACATTGAGCTCAATCATTTAGCTCGTGGCTAAATGAATTACTGTGTTATAAAGGAAGATATTGCTTCTACTGTATTAAAATGTTTTCCTCCAGAAACTGATATTATTTGTGCTTGACCTTTGCTGTCTTTGTAGTTTTTGTTTGTTTTGTTGTGTTACCTTTTGGACAAAACCTGAAACTGTAATTTGATATTTTTCTTCTAAGACCTACTCACCCGAGGTCCCTGTTCAGTAGGAAGGGGAAGACTAATCCTTTATGAGAAGAAATAAGATAACAAAACAGATGCTACGTTTTATAAGCCTCTGTTAATATCTGAACAGTGGTATAGGTGATCAAATTAGTTATTTCTTTGTTGTGTTGTGTTTTGATGGGGAACTGCAAGAATATATAAGCTTTGGTCTTAGCTTTTGTTGTTGAAAAGGAGGAGAAGATGAAGAGAGATTTTCAAACAGTGTGGAAATTGGTCCTTCTGCAGGGATTGAAGATTTCAGGGAAGGGCTGGGATTTGTGTTCTATGACTGCACTCAAGGAACTTAAGGAAATCCAAAGGCAGTTCCCCTCTGTTTGGGCATCCAAGTCCTCTTGCTGCACCTTTGCTAACATTTCTAACACCAATGTTGGCAGAGTGGAACATTGACCTCATTGGCTCCGTGAGTGTCCTGTAGTGTCTGTGCGTGTGTGTGCGTGTGTGCTGTACTGCATGGGGGCAGCAGCTCCATTCGTTGCTGTAACAAATGTAAAAAAACTAAACGTGAATTAATTAGTTTTTTTCAACTTGTTACAGCAGCGAATGGAGCTGCCGCGGTACGGTGTAGACTGCAACACAGTGAAGGAGCTGCCAGAAGAATGCTCCGCACTGCCAACATTGGGGTCTGTGACATCCGGGAAGCGGCCGCTAGAGAGAGAGCAGCCAGCACGGCAGGAAACCGGCCTCTCTTTTATTTTCGTTTTGGTGAGCACAATGAATGTATCTTTTTCGGTCCATATCTGTCTGTAAGTGTGCCACAACTGGGAGTCTCTGGTAGATGTGTGCATCAGTCCGACAGGTGAGGGGCTGCCATTGACAAGGCAGGATAATGGCAACTGGGAGGCTGTTACCAACTTCTGTCTGCCTAAGAGCGGAGTGTTGAGAAGGGAGAAGGAATAATCAATTTTAGTGGCATATGAATGCCTAGCTTCCATGCAGTGGTCCCTTTGGAGGAGAAACATAGAAGAAGCTGGTGAAACACAGGAAGGCATGTGTTTCTACTTCCCTTTTTGGCACTGCCTTTTTACAGAGCACTGGAAAAGTCCAAGTCCACCAGAGTCAGGAGGAAGCTGTAAAAGTCTGAGCACCTCTAGTTCTGTGTGGTTTCTAAGTAGAGACTGAAACTCTGTGGAAACTCAATAGAGTACTGAACCTCAGTAGAGTACTGGAAACTCCAAACCATTCAGAAGCAGGCCAACATCTAGGAGCAGGCACCAGGCTGGTAGAGCACACTGGAGGGACTTCCTGCAGGGCTGTGTGTTGGCAGTGTGGACAGATAAGACAGGGTCCTAGCTGTGCCTCTACAGCTGCGTCCTTCAGCAGTCACCCATCTTGCCTTCTGGGGATGTAATAGAATCATAGAATGGCTTGAATTGGAAGAGAACTTAAAGATCATCTAGTTCCAAACCCCCTGCTGTGGGCAGCATTACCGCCACCAGCTCATGCTGCCCAGGACCTCATCCAGCCTGGCTTTGAGCACCTCCATAGATGGGCCAGGCACAGCTTCTCTGAGCAGCCTGTGCCAGCGCCTCACCACACTCTGTGTAAAAAATTTCTTCCTAACATCTAACCTAAATTTACTCTCTCTTAGTTTAAGGCTGTTCCCCCTTTTCCTGTCACCACCAGACTATGTAAAAAGTTGGTCCTGTCAGGGAGAAGTTCTTTACAGAGAGAGTGCTGAGGTGCCCAGAGAGACTGTGGATGCCCCATCCCTGGAGGTGTTCAAGGCCAGATTGGATGGGGCCCTGGGCAGCCTGGTCTAGTATTAAATGGGGAGGTTGGTGGCCCTACATGTGGCAGCAGTGTATGGGAACTGCTGAATCACGGCCTGAACCTCTGATTGATCACCTGAGGTGAGCAAAGACTCAGCCATGAGAGCACAGGTGAAGGCAATTCACCTGTGTTGCTGGAAGGGGTGGAGCTTGGCTCACCTCTCCTTGGCCCATTTAAGAGTTGACTACTACTGGGGAAGTATCTCTTCTGGAGATTCCTCCTTTGGAGTTTTACAGCAAGTGTAGGACATGGGTAAGCATTCTATCTGTTCTCTTTTGGTATAAATAACCTGCTCAGCTAAACTCTCTGGTATGTTTCATAATTATAAAATCTGTACATTCATTGATTATACAGGCGGGTTTTGAGGTTTGTGAGCCTTAAGGTCCCTTCCAACCCTGACCATTCTGTGCCCCCTCTCCTGCTTATAAGCTCCATTCAAGTACTGGAAGGCCACAATGAGGTCTCCATGGAACCTTCTCTAAGCTAAACAAGCCCAGCTCCCTCAGCCTTTCTTCATAGGAGATATCCTGTAGCTAGTGGCATGCAGGTGGTCTGTTCCTCCTCCCTGGGTTTGTAGCAGAGGATTAGCAGGTCCCCAAGACAACAGATTTTCTCCTGCCAGTCATGTGGGCACGCAGACTCTTTCCTGTGTGCTTGTCTATGCTCTCATAAGACAGACTTGACACAGGGTAAGAGGTGTGCAGAAGGAAAATAGAACTTACAGTTCTGTCTGAGTAAGGCATACCTGTAAAAACATGATCCAAACCCTCTAATTTCCAGACAAATTTGCTATTATGTTATAAAGGAAAGCCATATTGAATTCTGAATGTGTTGTTTATATTTCCCTATGCACACATAAAAGTGTGTACATACATCCATATGCTAGAGCTCTTTGTGTTGTGCTTATTGGGATGCTATCATGTTAGAAAGGGAAAGCTGGTACTTTTCAGGAATTAGTATAATCCTAATTCAGAAGGGGAGGATGTGCAGCCATGTGGTTGATACATCAGGTGATGTGGGAGTGCACTATTAAGGTTTCTATTTTGGACAGGAAAATCCCAGAGAGTAGGTTGTTGGATACGCTACATAGCAAATACACAGTGAGTCTGACACACGGGGGACTTGCTAGATCCACTGCACATCTGCAAGTTGGCTGAGTAGTGCATGCACTGTAGGTCTCACACATCCAGATGCTAAACAGACTGCACATATGCAGAAGGACATTTGTGCCATCCCAGCCAGGCTGTTGAACATTCAGAAATCCGAAACAGTTATGCTGCATTTGGCAATGGTAATAGGAAAAAGGACAGGGGGAGCCTCTTTTTTCTTTTCCATTAAATTCCCACCTGCTTTAACTTAAGGAGACCAAATTGCAGCTTTCTTCCTCAAAGCATTGTCTCTGGGATGTCAGTTTGTAGCTGGAGACATTCTGTGCACAGAATGATTTTTCTTTTCTTAGCATGTCTGTATGTCAGACATCTAAAAATAATGAATAGTGAATCTGGACCTTTTATCTGCACACGCATCTCCGTCTCTCTTGTGCTGTGACCTTTCTCTTCCTGCCTCTGTAGAGAAGCCCTGACAGCCAAGATCTGAAAGAATAACCACTTAACAGGCATTCATTTCAGAATACTTTTTCTGAAGATTATTTTGATTAGATCAATCAGTTCTAGGTAAGGTAACACGTGGACAGATACATGTGTGCTATTAAGAGAAACCCTCCCTATAAGAAAAATAACTGAATTACCAGCCTCCCTCATAAGGTATTTTTTTGCCCAATTTGCTTCCAGTCTTTTGCTAGGAAATTTGATTATTCATTCACAGAACAGAGAGACAGTGTTGTTATCAATTAAGATTTCCTTCTAACAGCTTAAACATGGGTGGTTCATTCCCTCTTAATCAAGTGGTGTGTCTACACCAGATTACTTTCAGTAATTTCCCATCATTGATACCACCAGTGTGGTTCTATTTGTAGTGTAACCATGTAGACCAGTTGCCATCACTCTTTTTATTACTGCTAATGAACCTGTGAGATGCAGTGCTTCAGAGGCACCTGCTGCTCCTTTTGCAGGCCTGGAGACAGAGCGCTGCGTCTCCTGCTGCTGGAGCCCCAACAGCACTGGTGCTGCAAGGAAATTTCAAGCTATGCAGAGCAGAAAATATGCTCCCAAATAAGATCCCCGAAGTTTATGAAACAATTTTCTGTCGAACAATTGGAACCGTTTTCTGTATCCTCTGTTATTAATGAGGCATATTTATGTGTATTTGTAGTATATGCATTTTTTTGCATACTGTGTGCATGTGTGCCTCCATTTACCATTCCTGCTGCTGGCACTTTGGGCACTGAAAGTAAACTTGGCGATTACAATTTCATTTTCTCTTCCACAGGCATTATTTGGATTGCGAAGATTGCGGGAAATGTTTAAACAAAGCTTGATTTTTAGAACTGAAAAAATCCTTAATGTATTTACTTTATTAATAATAAGTAGTGTTGTGCCTTCCTAAAGAAGATCTTTCTCAAAGATCTCAGCAAGGGATAGTCATGACAGGGCATTTCAAAGCATGGATGTAGGCTAAGAATATGGATTTTATTGTAAAGTGTTTGCATTTTCCAGTTTATGGACATGTTTTAAAAAATAGTACATGGATGTTTTAGAGATGTGAAATCATGGCACATAGATGAAAGTAAATCATGCTTGAGGAAGTGTTTTGGTTTGAATTGATGGATTTCTTGTGGGGTTCCGTTTGGTTAAAAAGGGAAGTTCTGAGAACTACCCAACTACCCCTTGGTGCCATCTCTTAAAGCTGTATTATTGCTTTGATTTTGCCATGCTGGTTGAGAGCCCATTCATTATTTTAAGCGTTGTTTTATGTTGGCACTTCTGTTTTCTATCTTGTACTAAGACCTTACAACATCAAACTGTTTTCAGACATGGAGAAAAATATATCTCCCTTCAAAGGTTGTACACTAATAATAAGACAAAAATGGGAAGGGAAGAAATATAAGGAAAGAAATGAGCACTTGATGTGATCGGCTGGTGTGTCAGCTAGCAGTGTGATTAATGGTTTCAGCACTTAGCATGATGGCTTTTTTGGAGGGGGAATATTTTTAGTACGCATCAGAATCAGAATCTTCTTCAAAGAATGTGGAGATTTCAATGAAATACTGTTGATGTTCATGGAGAGGATCTGTGAAACACAATATAGCACCAAACGTCAAGATGTTTGTCTGAAAATCTGATAAATGAGTGAGAGAAGGTGGCTCAATCTGATGTGAGCAATGAGACAGAAAGAAAAGAAATACACCATTGCAGGCCTTGAAATAAAGTTTGTGTATGTTGGAACAGAGTAGAAGGAGTGAGCAGAGGCGTGCAGAGAGCTGGCTACCACTGTCAAAATGCAAAACTGATAGAATTTACAACGGAATGCTCAGAAGGGACAGATCTGCAGCAAATTTCTTTTGTTGAGTGCTGAAGGAAGGATGTTAAACTGCTGGCAGTGTATATTGAGCGGTGCCTTGGTGAATGCCTTTTTCTTTCTGTTCTCCTAAAAAGCCTTCAAATCTAACACTGTAAATTTGGGTCTGACATAGAAAAGTGGAAATCAAGCATCATGTATGAATTGTAGCAGTGATGTGATATCCACCATCCTTAAGAGATTGGGGGGGGGGGGAAGGGGAACATTAGAAACATTGAAAACATTGTTAGGAAACATTAGAAACATCAGAAAACAATGTTAGGGTGTGTATAGAGGAGGGCCAAGAGGATGACTAGTGGGAGAGTTGGAGTTGTTTACCCTGGAGAAGTGAATGTCCTGAGGAGACCTGGCAGTGGCCAAATGGGATCTACAGGAAAGGTGGGGAGTAACTCATCCCCACTGCAGGAACAGGACAAAGAGTAATGGTTTTAAATGGAAAGAAGGTAGATTTGCATTAGACATTAAGAAGAAATTCTTCATGACAAGGCTAGTGAGGCCCTGGAACAGGCTGCCCTGCCCTTGAAGATGCTCAAGGCCAGTTGGATAGGGCCCTGGGCATCCTAGTCTTTTGGGAGGTGTCCCTGCCTATGGAAAGTAGTTGGAACTGCATCGTCTTTAAAGTCCCTTTCAACCCAAACTGTTCTATAATTCCGTGATTCTATTATTCATGCTAATTTTGTATTGAGGGCTTAATGCATACAAGGAAATCTTGGAACATAAGATGGAGATCGTAATGAGGAAAGAAGATTTCAAGTATGTGTATTGTTCAAAACCAAGTACAGAAGTAAATGTGAAAGCTCACCTGTGAAAGGTAGATTGTTAGAGAAACATATCTCATCAGAAATTCCATCTTCTTTGGGTTTATTTGGCAAAAACTGGCATACCTTCCCTGGTTGTTTTTGGTTAGTAGTGTCACCTTTTAAAACTTCTATGGATTAGGCTGATCCAGTGAACTTATTATTTCTATATACACCTGATGGGAAGAGTGAAATGCCATGCTAAGTAACAAGTTCCATAGGGGTGGTGTGGCATTTAACCTGTATACAGAATACTTAGTGTGTTCATCCCTTGGCTTTGCTTTTAAAGCAGAGTCAGCAGCCATTGCATGGAAGTTAAGGGAATAGTTTGAACTGAATGCAAATACTGTTAACCTTCCCTTCCTCCAGCCCTGGAGTTACTGAGTTTGCTCTACAGCTTTTTCTCCTGAGGTTTTACACTGACAGCTAGATTTAGAACAGTGAAAGCAGCCTGAGTATAGAATGCCTTCTATCTCTTGTCAGTTAGACATCTCAGCTTTTAAACATTTTTCTGATTCAAAATTTTGACCTAGTCATAGAAATATGTGATACATCAAAGCAAGTTGTCAGCTGTCACTGAGGAAACGGTTGTCCTCTGTTGGTGAGAGCCATGCAGTTATTGTGGCATCACGAACACACAATACTATAGAATCATAGAATGGCTTGGGTTGAAAAGGACCTCAAATTCCTCAAGGACCTATAATTCAACTACAAAAAAGAAGCAATAAAGACTGGAAGGGAGGAACAAAGAGATAAAGACAGGAAAAAAGGAAGGAAAGGGGTGACTGAAACCTGTTTCCACCTGACAGCTTTGTGACTTCTATGCACATAAAAATAAAACTATCCAGCTTGCAGTGGTATGTTTAAATACCTTTACTGTGGCTCTTATATTTTCAGCTAAATGTACAAAAGGTAGGATCCAGCTTGCAGATTAGGATTTGTAGATTGATATATCTGCATTAAGTTGTCTGCCTATGAACCTAGTATTTGAGCTTCCATTCTTATATGAAGAGACACAGTTAATTCAGTTGATGAAAACCAGAGAGCTTTTCAGCTTATTCTGAAGCAGATACCCCCCCCGAGCACCTGCATGGCTTTGCAGGCTCCACTGAGCTCTCTGAGTTGCCTGACCATAAGTGTCTAATACTGCTCAAGATTTCCTAAGGTATTAGAGACATCTGCACAGGGTGAGCACGCAGAAAACAACTTAAAGGGGACACATGAGATCCTGGTCAAGGCAGGTATTGCATTGTAACATCTGATAAGACTTTGGGTACCTCTGTTTTGACTCCTGAGTCCTGGTCTAGGTCTCTGTTTTTCATTATGGGAGCTCAGCTTAAGCTCCTTCTTGTAGACACCTAAATATAGGTGTCTTAATCTGCAAGCTGAATCCCACATTAGTGGCGTTAGATAAATGAACTAATACTCGCATTAAGAGCATGGCTGTTAGCTCCAGTGCACCTTCTAATGCTTATGTGCAATGTGATGAGCACAAAGCACTGGCTTCTTGTTCTTTTATATAAAATAATTGTGTTCTGGGCATGTATTTTTTAATTCATATATTTCTTAAATTCTTTGTAACTTGAAATGAGTCAGTGCTGCTAATTGTACGTACCTTTTTAAGTCTTGCTAGCAGCAAGACTGTGGTGGCCTATGGCATTATTAAGAATGATATGATTTTGACAGTGATTGGGATTGTCTGTCTACAGGGCATTGGGGTGACACTGTCCTTTCTTTAATGAAAGCCATTCATTGCTCTGCTGCCTCCTTAAATTTAGGAATTGATCTAGGTATGAATTCACAAGGCCCATTACTCCACCACGTCCACTGATCCACACACTTGTTTCGGTCAGGATGCACTACAACAAGCGGTAGCACTTAACTCAGGGACCCTGTGTGCTGGCTGTGAAAGCCATCAATTTTGGGGTCTTAGTTATGTTCAGAATTCCAGGTGGAAAAAAAAGATGCTTGTTACTGCACTGTATTGCCAGAGCCTTTGTGGAGGTGAACAGTTCAGCTGTTAACACCGCTTTGCTATTAATGGCAACATTTCTGAGTTCACGGTGTTCGTTATTCTGTATGGCTTTTACTTCTACTATCACTCACAAATGGCAGCCAGTAGGTTCCAGCTACTGCATTCCTTGTCTTGCACAAGGGAGCTGCCTCAGGGAAGGTGTGGGTCCCTGCAGTGCTGGGTGAGTCCTGCTGCAGCCCTTTCTGGAAGGTTTCTTACTGCCTCTCTGTAGTGCAGTTATGCTTTGTGTTTTCACGTAACAGAAAATTTAGTACAAAGAGAGGTCTCCCCACAGAGGGCTGGTGCAGAACTTCTCTGTTTCACTGTAGAATTAACTTTTGTAAAATGAGAGCCGCACTCATGTGTCCTGATCTGAGTAGAGGTTTATTTGCTGCTTTTATTTGGACAGGAAAGTGGGATAAAGTCATCAAGCAGAAGCTTTTTTGTTGCTCTCATGAAGCTTGTTGTGTCCCTAAATGCAAACTGGTGCAGCACATTGGAGTTGCCTCATTCCTGACTGTTAAAGAAACCCTCTATTACTGATTGTCTTTTTTTAAAAAAGCACATACAAAGTAGGTGAAAGTGAACTGGTGTGAAGTGTCCAAATTTTAAGATAAAATGAGAGATTTTTGTACCTTTAGAAAGGACAAGACGGGAGAATTGGGGCAGGGCAGGGCCTTTCCCAGTTGGGCAGATTAGGCTAGTATCATCGACTGGCTGGTTAAGCTTTCTGATATCACCTGTAATGCCAGGGTAAGAGGCTGAGGCTGCATTTTTTTTTGTGCCCTGGAAAAGGGCTTTTTTCACAGCCCGCAGCTGCAGAAAACAAGACTGAGACAACTGAGGTATTTCATAGCTGAATGGCCAGGAGAAGGAAACCAGGGCCTCAATGTATTCTGCCCAAAAGCAATCAGGTCCACCTAAAGAGGTCTGCATGCTACAGAAGTTGCACATCTTTTTGATGTTTTTCCTCACAATTTAATTATCTCCAGTGTTTCTAAGGCCTATTGTCTGTGGCTTTGTTGTTGGAAAAATTTAGTTAGTCTTGGTTTTCTCGCTGATCCTGTCGTACTTCAGTGGGAACACCTATTGACTTTTGCACATTCTTGTCTGCATGCCATTGCCATATACAGGCAGTGAAGCTGTGGCACTGGTTTCTTCACCAAAACTCCATGACACAGAATTTTAGATGGTGTCTTTGGCTGTGATTTGTCAATACTTTGTAAATATATGTGATTTCCAGAAAGTATCTTGTTGTACAATGTGCCTTGCAGCATGGATAAGGACTCAGATGTGGTGAGAACCTTCTACAGACTGAAACATCATTTTCTGAACATTGTCAATCAGAACTTGTTATATTGGTGATTCTCATGGTGACCCAATAAGGCCACCAAATGAGAAGAAAATATTTCTTCAGAACACTTCAGTGCTTCAGAATTTATGTACGTGTACTTAAAAGAATGTGAAGACCAGAGAGCAAATGCAATTATGCAGAACTGTGGTGAAATTGCACAGCACTGTAGTGTGGGGACAGAACAGTTGAATGAAGATATTTTATTTGAATTAAGAATATGAATTATTAATCGTAATCTGAGTAAGAGAGCATTTGTGGATTCACTCTGTCTTTCATGTCTCAATGAGATTTTACTCCAAGTACGCTTTCTAGCCAAGCAGGCTCTTCTCCATGGGATCACAGCAGACTTGATGTATGTGATATCCCAGAGATTTAGAGAGGAGTTGTTTCTCAGCTCAATTTCTGCATCACAGACATGCATAGCATAGTGCTGACTTTCTTTAAGAGATGCTTTTTGACTAGTGGTCTGTATTCAGTATAGGAATTCTTGTTACCCCAGATTAAATTCTTATCTCACCCTAATAAACAAGCATTAAATAGTTCAGAAATAATCATGGAATGTTTTTGCATTGTGTTTTTTTTTTTTCAATTAGAATGCTTGTTCAAACATGCCTTTGTTGAATCCAATTTCAATTTTTAATCATTCATTTGAGCTTAGTTATTAATCATTTAATTAATTCTAACAGATCTTTTCTACCATCAGCGCTTAGTGCAGGAAACCAGTTTTACTTCTGTCCCTACGGTTACGCAGTGTGTAACTGCTTTCAAAAGTTAAAAAGAAGGCAGAAAATAAAAAGCAAAAGAATGAATTTCATTTCTTTAGGGTCTCTTTCTTTTGGTGGAATTTGTTTCTGTGTTTGTTCTTGTGTTTTGTTTTCCCTCTGTGACTCACAGTGCCCAATGTTCTGATTTATTAAATCTAAGCTATATATGTTGCTTACTGGCTTTGTTTACTCAGGTTGTTCTGTGGAAGTGAAAGAATGGGGTGGTATATTATACTATTGTTACGAATTCACATTTGTTTTCTTTTCCCATTGTTTGTTTGAATTTTTCTATGTAAATAACTCACTTCACTCTTCTGGAGAGGCTGTGAAGCAGAATTAGTTTCTGGAAGTGTCTGTGTGACAGTGCTGCAGTTATACTACTGCTGTCTTTGAAGGAGCCTTTGAAAAATACCTGTGCTGTAAAAAAAGGAAATTGTAAGGCAAAGAGATAAATACAAGGTTTAAATCTAACATACTGGAAGTTTGGACCTAGTATGTGGAGATGCTGCAGGTGTATATTATGTCTGAATTATTTTCATTTTTTTTGCCAGAACAGGTTGTTACTTCAGCCTGGTTTGGTACAGTTACTGCTCATTTCCTGGCCTTTGGTAGCTGAAAATGCCTATAGATATTGAACAGAAGATCTAGTTTACATAAATTAATACTGCGCTGTCACAAACTGATGTGATCTAACTGCATGAGGTTTTAGGAAAACATTTGTAATACAAATTTGTTAAACCATTTTAGGAATTGTCTTTGACCAATTTATGGGAAAGCTTCTGGATTCATTGGAATGGTGTTTGTGTTTATTGGACATTAAAATATTTCATGAATACTACTTTGTGAAAAGTCACCGGTATGGAGAAAAAAATCAACCCCAACCTTACATGCTGTGTGCTTTTCCTATAGAGTGTGTGATCTTAAATTCTCCTGTTAGAGAAGCAGGAATGTAAGCAGACCAGGAAAGCTGAGCAGTAGCAAATGCTGCTTAGTAAACTGATGTGACCAGTGTGTTCGTTTTCTAGGTCTAGCATAGTCTGAGCTCCTCCTTGCTATTAAACTTCTGGAATTCAATCAGAATGAGCTTTATTTATTTACTTATTGCTAATGCAGGAGTGGACCAGGCATTGCCACAAGAACGTCGAACTCCGGTTACTCCGTCCTCTTCCTCCCGATATCACCGTCGCAGGTCCTCAGGGTCACGGGATGAGCGCTACAGATCGGGTGAGTAGAACTGAAGAGCAGAGAATTGGAATAAAAAATAGAAGTCACTGTTTTTGTTGTCTACTCTGTTTAAAAAAAAATTTGTTGTAAGCTCCTGTAAATAGCTATGCATGAGAAGTACTCATCATACAAATGCAGGGACGCTTTCTAAGCATAGAAGGATGGATTTACAAAGCCAAAGCATATCTGGATTTTTGTCTGACAATGTGAAGAGAACAGTAAGGGTTTCTAGGGGCCTGTAAGTAGCAGAAGGAAGATGGGGAATGTGTGGATTCACTGCTGAACTGAGCAGAACAGTGAAAAGGGCAAGACATGTAATAGGGTTTTTTGTACCTTGATCTCTTATTGGTGAGATTTGCCTTTAGGAATCCAAGGTCCTGGAGACTAGTGGCAAAGCCCTGAGCAATGAAAGCATACGCTCTTTGAAAAGGGATCGGGACAGGGTATATATAAACAAACTATCATGTAAGGGTCATGGGACATGTTGAGATGCACTCAGAAGTGCTGAGGAGCTGACGGATATCATTATGAGACCTCTCTTGATTCTTTGAAATCAAGCCTCAGTCCTTTCTCTGGAATGGCAACAAGGAGAATCTGGAGAACTACAGGCCAGTCAAGCTCTGAGAAGGTGGCAAAACAAATAACGCTGGAAAACATTTTGAAATATACGAAAGACAAGAAAGTGATTAGGAGTCATTATGGACTTAAGAAGTCCCCTTATTACATCGGTCAACCCATGATCGCCAACCTTATAGCATTTTACAATAAAATGACTGCTTTGGAGGTTGAGAGAAGAGCAGTAGATGTGTTCTGCCTGGTCTTAGTAAGGCTGTTGACAGTATCTCCCCTAGCATCCTCCCTGATAAACTGGTGAAGTACGGACTAGAGAAGTGAACAGTGAGGTAGATTTCCTGTAAATGGGATCGAAGTCTCTTTGCAGTGTCCCTCCAATATATCACAGACTGAAAGAAGTGATTGTTATATAACTGAAAGAAAAATGAGCTCTGAAACTTCTTTAACCTTATCTTTTAAGGCAGAATGTGCTTGTGTTGCACCTTAACTGACTGAGAGGTTGGTGGGCTCAGCTGTTGTTTAAACTGCTACAGAGACTATTGCAGTAGAGGTGCCCTTCTCAGATAGCCAGACAGCAGTGAAACAGTTTTCTGCCACTGCCTCTCTTCTAGCTGTGGAATAATGGAGCAATGGACAGCAGTGCTTGTCAACCATTGTGGCACAGAGATCCTCGTGACCTGTGAATTAAAAGCCAGAGCATGATAGTTGGGGAGGTCGTGGAGGAGCCATCTCTGGAAGTTTTGGGTTGTGCAGGGAGACATAACTTGCTGAACACAGTCAGAATCATTGTGCTGACACATCTGGAAAGCTATAGAGAAGTCCTTATTAAACCTTTTGTAAGATATCACTAGTTCATTTCATTAATCAGAAAGCTTGCTAGTCTGACTTAAAGGAAAATTTAAACGATAAATGTTGGCTAAGAAACATCATCTATGTCCAGATCATTCTGATAAATCTGAAAGCCCCCTCTCCCCTTAGAAACCTTGAGTTCACACTGTAGATGCTGCCAGGTTTTTCTTTGATTAATGGCTGTGTGATGTGTATAATGGTTCCTTGATGTATGAACTAGAAGCTTCTCCTACATTATGCTAAAAATTGTCAACGCGGTGTTTTTAAACAGATATATTTTTCTTGGAAATATTATTCTTGGAATTGTCTAGTTCATGAACCCGTGTTCTCAAACCTCCAAGCAGAGATGAGCTTCAGAGGAGTTCTGTTAAGAACATCTGTGTTTGTGTGTAGAATCTGCTTGAGGGATGCTTACCGTTTGCGAACTAAGACTATGAGTTGGGATGGGCAGGAGGAGCCATGATGCATATCCCCGTGTGCCTTTTCTGATACCCAGTGAGGCATGTTTTTAAATTCCTATGTTGATATTGCTGTAGAACATGATTCCTCAGTAAGTCACCAAGCTCTCCAGCAAATTGCTCTGAACAGCTACCAAGGCTTCATTCACTCAAAAGAAAATGATACGCAGCAACTGTCAACACAAGTAAATGTAAGCTTCCATCTCAATGTGGAGAAGTTATCACTTCATCACCTATACAATTAATCTTTGAAGAGCTTGACTAAGATAGAATGCAGTGTTCCTATTCTGGATTTTTCTATTCACTTCTATACGTTGCCTTGATACCAGAAGTCCACTTCTTTCTTGGTTTTGTGGCTCTCTTATTGCAGGTTACAAAATCATAAGTCAGGTTTCTTTCTGGTTATCTTGTCTTCAGATTTGCCTTTCAGATCTTTGTCTTTCAGATTCAGTTAGAACAGAAGCCTCTGTTTAGCTTGTTGTTTTGCTGTGCTTGATGCTTCAGCATCTCTGCTCTGATCTGGTTGTGATTATTCCATTCTAGCTGTTACCTGGTTTCAGTGCATGTTATCATATTTGACACATCTTGGAAAAAGCCCAGAACAAAATGAATGTACAGTCCTTAACAAATAAGTAATTCACTTCTAGGAAAACATTTCCTTTCCTTAGGTTTTTGTTTTTAATCGTTTTTTGCACAATTTATTTCAATTAACAATGAAAACAAATCTCCTGAAACTCTGATCAAAATTCTTTTCTGTCTTTTTAAGATTTTCCTAATTGGAAGTCTGATATCCTGAAAACCATCCAGCTTTCTTTCGATGTTTGCTTTTCACATAAATTCAGATGTCAGCAAAGATTATTTAATGAACTCTCTTTGGAGACTCAAACTCATTGCTGCCACTAATATCACCTTTAACTTATTCTCCCTTATTATGGAGAATATCAGGCTGTGACATTTTCCCTTTTCAGTCCTTTTTATTATTGTTATTTCATTAACAGAATTTTTTAGCACTATAATTTTGAAGAACTGATTTCTATGATTTTTATATTCTAAATAAATCTGACTCTGAGCTCATGGTAGTTATTTTTTCCGTAAGTGCTCACAGTGTGTTCTGTGTTTTAAAGTGATTTTATTTTTGAATTCTGCCAATTAGACCATTAAAAATGTGGTCTAATTCCTTAAAACTGGAAAGTTTTAAAATTCCCTGGCTATTTTTTTATCTGGAAGTGATACTGAAATTGTTAAGTTCCATGACGTTATCAACTTTGATAGTTTGTCAGATGTCTAAAGAATTAGATCATGCCATAAGTTAAATAATTTAATGAATTCAGGCTTGAAATATTCAAGTATAGCAGCTAATTTGGCTGATTTTAATTCAAAAAGATTTGTGTTTTTTTTTTAACTACTAAATATAAAAATTCTTTCACTGTTTACCCACTCGGAAGCAGTATTTGAAACGGTTTGCCAAATGTGGATCATGGCAATATTTTCTCCTAGCAGCTGCTGTTCCTTAGCCTGTGCCTATACTATCACGTTATCTAGGCGCTCAAGTTGGCACTGAAGCCAAATGTTTTCATAGGTTGGATTACTAATTTTTGGCAAGAGACCTTTCTGGCCAGTGACTTTTCAGGCAAGAAAAGCTGAAGGGGGAGGACTGACTTGCAGTTGACTTTGGTCTCTGCGAAGAATGGATGTCAGCATTTGGCTTGATCTGGCTCAAATTACGTGACTCTGCAAAATCAGGCACAGATTTAGAAATAGCATGGAAATAGAATAGTTCTGTTGAAAGCGCCCACCAAAGATATTTGAGTCCAACTGCCTGACCTCTTCAGGGCTAAAAGTTAAAACATTACTGAGGGCTTTGTCCAGATGCCTCTTGAATGCTGGCAGGCATAGGGCACCAAACACCTCATTAGGAAGCTCGTTCCAGTGTCTGACAACCCTAATAGTAAATAAATTCTTCCTGATGTACAGATCTCCATTGGAGAGCCTTGTGCCATTCCTGAATGTGGTATCGTGGGTTTTCATGGAGTGGAGTCTGGCACCTCTCTATACGGAGAGTATGAAGTCAATGGGGTTATGTAGATGTAGCCACAGACAGACATACAGCTTCATTTCCTTGATGCAGTTTGAAAACTAGGTTTCTCAACTGCCTTTGAAAGCTGCACATCCATGGATTTGGTATAGTGTATTGAGATAAGGACATATGAATTATGTAGTGACATAAACAAGCTAGGAACCTGAATGGCTTAACCTTCATGGTCTTATCATGTTATCTAAATGAACTGTGCTAACTCAGTAGGTTACTGAGATTTATGGAGGATGTTGGCACTGCATGTCTTCCTTACAGTCACTAGAGACCTGTTTATTTCCTGTTCCATCTGACAGTGAAATCCCTTACAGGAAAAGTCGAAGCTTCTGCCGCCATTATTTAAAATACCATGATTTGAGCCATCGTGATTTTGGAGGGAAGGTCACACTGATTTGGTGCTTAAAATGGTGATCTGTAAGCTATCCCGAGAGTGGCCCTGCTTCTTGAGTTTGACCCAGCTTCACTGCTGTTTGAAGCAGAGCTGGGCTCTACTGCCACATAAAGGCTGCAGCTCAGTACAGCAGCAGCAGCTGCTGCTGTGGCAGTTCACGATGTGGTGCCCCATGGGCAAAATGTGCATATCCTCCTAATTAGAAAAGCTTTTCTTGATCACAGTGAATCTCCATCAGATTGGTGGTGTTCAGCCAGTCCTGGTTGTCCAGAGCACATCTCTCTGTCATGGACCTTCAGAATTTACTTGCATCCTCTCCAGAGAACAAGGATGTTACCTGCCCTTAGCTGGGTGTTCAGTACTTGGAGAAATGAAAAGTCAATCCATACAGGCTTCATTTTTTCAGAGGGATCTCCCTGTTGCATTTAGATTATGCCAGAGCAAAAACCTTAGTTCTCCATCCCAGTGTTGAAAGCCAGTGCTGAAAGGTACCTTCCTTGAATGCTGGCTTGTTTTATCCAATTTCTACGCTTGTTGCTTTTCAGTTTAAAAAAAAAACAAACAAAAAATTATGACATAAGCACACAAAATCTATGCACCCATAAGAATTTGAAACTAAAAACGTCCATCATTAAGTGATAGGAAATGTTATGTAATATGTCCACATTCACGCGTATGAGGAGGTATCTCTTGGTTCTGATGTCTTCTGTAGTATTCTGCTCTGATGAGATGAGAATATGAGATGAGAATATGAGGCATTAGGCCAGGCTTGTTAAGTCACTTGTTTCTCATGAGGTCTCCAAGAGGTCTTGAAGATGTCCAGCATTTTACATTGCCTAGAACAACTGTAGTGATTAAGGAAAACGAGACTGGTGAGCTCTGAGAACTGATGTTTGCAGATGTTAGAAGTGATGTAAGAAGAAGCAGCGTAGCTGAAGTTACACCACTTCTGTCTCAGGGTTCACATAATCCTGGAGCAAAAACCAGCAAGTGAGAGCACATGTGCTACATGGACAGATTTTAAAAGGCGTACACCGGATAAGTGTAGGTTGGGAGCAGAGAAATAGAGTGTTTTGAGAAAGACCATATGTGGAATCAGCACCTCTCAGCTGGTGTCCTGGAGGAAAGGCACTGCTGATGACAGGTGATTGTGGCACACTGACTCTTGGGAGCGAGGATCTCCCTTCATCTACTCAGTCATCGTGAATTTTTTCCTGTTCAGTCAACCTCTGAAGACACCATTCTTGGAGGCTTGCCAGCCCCTGCCTTAGAGATTCCACCACTGCAGAGAACAGTTCATTTTCCAAGCTCACTCAGCATTTCTTTTAAAAGACATCTTAATATAGGAGGTTTTTTGGAAATATTGCCAAAACAAATGCATCCTAACTGCAACTCTGTCCCAGCTCACATTCCTCCGCCACCTTTCCCACACTGCAGTTCAACAAGGGAAAAGACTGAGCGGCTTATACTGAGCATGAGATCATTAAACTTCACACAAATCATTCCAAGATAGGGTTGAGGGGCAATTGAAATAAGGAAGCGAGGAGTGAAATAACGCTCCCTGCAGGTTCCAGGCCTAGAAGAGGGGTTGGCAGCAGACCCAAGGTAGCTGAGCTGCTCTGCTCTGTTTCGGTACACACCTCACCGCATGTTTGTTCTCACTGACCGTGAGGTAAGCATGTGTGTGAGCTGCAACAAAGGTTGCTGACTTTTTGCGTGCTTTCAACTTATGATGATTCTCAAATATATGAGCAGTTTATATTCTGTGTTTTTGAAAGTGTGTTCAAGGTCTCATTCTGTATTCTTTCTAGAACTGAAAAGGAAAAAGAATAGAAGACAAAACCGAATTACTCTATGAGAATATAGGACTTGTAGGGCATGGTAGAAAAAGAATGGAACAGGAAGATAAAAGGAATCATTTTTATTGAGCCACTGCCATTTAACATTACTCTGGAGAATAAGGAGGGAGAAAAAGATGATGAATGTACTATGTATCAAGACAGGACTTAACGTATGTATTAAGGCTGCTCAGCATAAAATGAAAAATGTGTTAACCCTTCAGGTGAGTAAGGGATACTGGAAAAAGTTAATCCTTACTGTAGGAACACTTAATCAGAAATTAATTTGTCTCCTGTTTGATTTAGCTTGCTATTAAGCTTAATTTCAACCTACCACTCAACCAGGGGAAAAACAGGTTGAAAGCAAACTTTTGCAAAGATGTAATTCGTATGGCCATGTCCTTGCTTTTGACCCAGCAGAAAAATTTGTAGGCATAATTGCAGAACTCCTGAGGAAAATTACTCAAGGATCTCCAGAGAGAAATGAATAGGAAGTTGATTTACTTCAGATCATATAATAAGGGGGCCTGAGCTGAAGTCACTATACAAAGCTGACTTCCAGATTGCATTACAAATGCGATAATAAATACACGGAGGGATGGAAATTATTAGTGGGCAGCTTGCATGTTTTTTTTATTTCAGTTATGATTAGAGTTAGTATAATAGTCAATCTCAGAGTTTGGAGAAAAAACATTTTTAAATCAACTTTGTTATAATATCTGGAGGCTTCAAAGTCTAGCAAAAACTATGCCCTTCATCAGAACTAGCAGTGGAGTCATCAAGAGTTCAGTCTTCAGTTTTGTATCCTCTGTTTCTGTCAGATGACCTCTGTATTTCACGATCTGTCCATGCAGCTTTCCCAGCTGTATGTTCAGCTTTTCTCTACCACCCATAATTATGGACTAGCACTACTGCCATCCAAACTGCAAAATGATAGCCATGCTTTTTCTTCAGAATTAAGCTTTCTGAGTGCATGACAACATGTGTTTCTAGTTTCTTCATTGTCCCTGTAGTTATTCAACAGCACCTATAGGATGCAATTTTGTGCCACAGCTCTTTGCCCAGTCCAACGTTTCCTGCACCAGTGAAGTTTGTTTGCTGCAGCATCCTTGAGGAGTCAGGTCTGTATTGTGGCACATTTGTGGGAGTGCAGGTGCTTCCTAAAAAGCTGATATTTCGTTGTCAAAAATTGTGCAGGTCAACAGAATTCGGCCCAGATTCGCAACAAGTCAGCAGAACTTCCCCTTTCATACCCATGTATCCCACATTCCTGGTAAAACCCAAGACCCAGTATTAATCCAGTTTAAATGTCCTGAAGGCTAAAAATTACTCACTGAAATTTTCTGAAATGTAAGCAACAGTTTGTTTCTGTCAGTAACTTCCACAGCCCTCGTATGAATGAATGTCTTATTAGAGCAGATGTTCCTGCATTCAGTTGGGTATTCATTGTGTGTGAATACCATATTTCAGAATTAATGGCACACCTGCTTGCAGCTGGAAAGAAATGAGGTGTCACACTTTTCAGGCTGTGTGCTTTCCTATCTTAATGCCCCAAGATGCTGTGAAAGTACTCTGACACCACTTCGTTATAGCATCACCCACAGCAAAGATCCTTTGTTATACAAACTTACTTTCACATTCCAAGGAGTGAGATGATTTTGCAAGGACTGATCTGTGTTGGATGAAATCAGCAGTTGTTGTGAAATCACTTGCCCTTTGTGTGCCTGAAAATATAGCCAGTGCTGTCAGCCCAGGATAATCGAAAAACAAAGCCTAACTGTAATCTCTTCTGATGATACCACATTTGCTGTGTCTCACCCTGTTTAGTATGTCCTGATTGCATTTCCAATAGTTGTAGCTTCCAAATTATCTCTATTCAGAATATTTACAGGCCACGTATTAGGAAATGAATTCTCAGTGTATCCCTTCGTTTCCATGGCAGCTACAACAAAGGTCTGATTAAACTCATGAGAGACTTTCGTGCTTTCAAATACTAGTTTCCTGTAAGGCAGCAATTGCCAACCTTTCCTCTGTATAATTACTTTGCTTACTGTTGCTATACTTAGCATTGCCTTATCTAGAATTTTCAGCCTTTAATAATGAGTGTCCATGGCCTTTGGGAGGCTGATTTCTCATTGTCTCAATTGCCTTCCCATAGTAACTCAGCTGTTATGATTCTGCTGCTGCAGTAGGTATGTTTGGGGCAGCATAGCTATCCTCGCTCCTCTTGCCTCCTGCAAGCTGCCTGTCTGCCTGTTCTTACAGCTGATGCAGCCCCAGGTGCTGGCCTCCCTGAAGCAGAGGCTTATTTGTATTTTCACTCATTTGTTCAATGTCTGACTTTAGGGCTGATCCTTTCCTACAGTATAAATAAGACATAAATATGTATTATATGTACATAAATAACCTCTTACTAAAAATCATCTGGCATTCTAAACTCATTAGCACAGAGCATCAACCTTCTTTATCTTAATAATGTGTCACTCCGTAAATGAGGCACCCTCAGCAAGTTTGCAATGACAGCAAGCTGAGTGATACAGTTGACACGCTAGAGGGAAGGGGTGCCATCCTGAGTGACCTGGGAAGGCTTGAGAGGTGAGCTCACGTCAACATCATGAGGTTCAACAAGGCCAAGTGCAAGGTCCTGCACATGGGTAGGGGCAATCCCAAGCACAGATACAGGTTAGGTGGAGAATTGCTTGAGAGCAGCCCTGAGAAGGATTTGGGGGTGTCGGTTGATGAAAGATTCAACATGAGCTGGCAATCTGTGCTTGCAGTCCAGAAGGCCAGCTGTATTCTGGGGTGCATCAAGAGGAGCGTGACCAGTGCTGATCAAGGGAGGTGATTCTGCCCCTCTGCTCTGCTCTCATAAGTCCAGTTCTGGAGCCCTGAATACAAGAGCAGCATGGAGCTGTGGGAGCAGGTCCAGAGGCGGACCACAAAGATCATCAGACTGCTGGAGTGCCTCCCCTACAAGGCCAGGATGAGAGAGCTGGGGCTCTTCAAACCGGATAAGGGAAGGCTCCAAGGAAACCTTATGGTGGCCTTCCAGTACCTTGAAGGGGGTCTACAGTAAATCTGGGGAGGGACATTTTATAAGGAAGTGTACTGACAGAACAAGGTGAAATGTCTTTAAACTGGAAGAGGGTAGATTTAGACTAGATATAAGGAAGAAATTCTTTACTGGCAGGGTGGTGAGAAACTGGAACAGGTTGCCTGGAGAGGTTGTGAATGCCCCTTCCCTGCTGGATCAGGCATTGAGCAACCTGGTCTGATGGGAGGTGTCCTTGTCTGTAGCAGGGGGTTGAAACTAGATGATCTTAAAGGTACCTTCTAACTCAAGCCATTCCATGATTCTTTCATTCTGTGAATCTATGTTTGTGGAATATCCCACCCAAAGCAAGGATGCTGAGCTTTCTGAGAGTCAGTGGGCCAGTCCTGCTCCCAGTCATACCATTCCATTATCAGGAATTGGCTACAAAAGCAAAGGAAGAAAGGTTATTTCCAAAGGCCCACTCAAGAAAAAACAGAAGTAGCTCAAGGGGGAAGATTTACATGAGACAAAAGGGACAAGATGAAAGGGGTGAATTCAGATCACATTTAGATATGTCTCTCAGCAGTTTTATTCCCTCAGGGTTAAGTTCTCTGAAGGGTGAGATAGAAGTGTAATTGCTACAGAAGGAAGCCATGGAATTCTGTTAGAATACTCTGCATCTATACAACAGAAATTAGGCAACAGCTTGTTTTCCTATATTTGTATTTCTTATACACCCAGTAATTGAGTGTCAAAAATGACATTTTTTTGCTAACAGAAAAGTGAGCAAAGTAACGTACAGAGTATCAGGGCTTTATAATTACTGGGAAACTGAAGACTTGGGCGAAGACAATGGAATTTAATTTGAAACACAGGTGGGAACAGACTTCTGTTCTGATTCTAGCAAAACTACCAACTGGTCTCCTAAAGAAGCAGGTCTGAGTGACAAATTGGGTGCAAGAGAACTAACTGGCACAGTTGCAAGCTCTGAGTTAAGAACAACAGAAGACACTTTTTCTTTTGTCTTCTGGTGTGTATTATTTAGTGACTGTGAGGAACAGTTTTATAATGTGGAAATGCTTAATAGAGCTGATGCTTACCATGGGAGGAGCACCCTGTGTTGCGATCCCTGCTTAACTACTGCCCAGATCTGTGACCCATGAGATGGTATCACTTTGTTTACAGTATGGTGAGTGTTTGACCTGCCTGTGGAGCAAATGCAGCTAAAGTTCTGAGTGTTCAGAGGCTCTGCATCTGACCCAAGTAAGGAATGAGATGTCTCTGCTGGAGTGTATGGTCAGGATGATGCTCCCTGCCAGACGAGGACGCACGCTGTAGAAGAATGCTTTTCTAGTAGCTGTAGAAAACAAAAGGAGAGAATAAACAAATTGGAATACAAATAGGAATTATCAGGCAGTCTGTAAGAAATTGTTGTTGGGTTGAATAGTGAACACCAGGTATGCCACAGCAGCACAAAGTAAGCAATTAGCTTTCCCAAGCATGCACTTCATTATCTCCTGTTTACTGATTCGTTGAGAGCAAACTGACAAGTTGAATTCAGTGTATGGTTGGTCAACCTGAAACAGTGGAAAACACTGGCAGATAAGGGACTGCGTGGTGGTTCTTACTGCTGTAGATAGCAGTGGTGATATTTTTTATTCACTGCTTTAGATTTTCTCTTCAGTCTTTCTTCTGGAAAAGCCAGATGGGAACAGTAAAGATTTTGTTAGCTTTGGAGTGCTTTGAAGGGTCAGACCTGGAGTCATTTCATCGGCTCTAACAGTGTAGTTAGAATGTCACAGACTTCTACATAAAAGTGCATTTCACCTAAAAGCAATTGCTTTCCATATAGACTTGAGGCTTTTCACAAGGCTTGAGTGCATCGAGGTGCTTTAAACTCTATTAGAAGTTTATAAAGGGTGAGAAATTGTAGCACACCACTCAATGAGGAAACTGTGTGACTTCTATCGGCAAAATCTTCATATTTAAAGGGTTTTCTTTTTCAGGAAAAACTAACAGGAGATCTGTATTTTGAAGCTGTTTCAATCATGATTTGATGAATTCAGTTAAACTGAGTGAGCCAGAGTAGACTGAGAAGACGGTTCAGATGCTTTTGTCAGACCTGCAAGATAAGGGCCATCACCCTGCCAGAGTCAGTTTGAGATTCTGATATGATGTTCACTGCAGATGCTGTGTGTGATACGTGGAGAATACAAACTGCTTTGTGCTGATGGGATTTGGTGGGATAAGCAGTTTCTGGCCTCATGGAAACTCAGTTATGGCTTCCTACCCTCAATTATATTTTTCTCCAGTGTGTTTCACAACTGCTGTTCCTCCCTTTAATGTACAAGGAGCTTCCAATTACTGTTTTGTAAATTCCCTTTGCAAGTCTCCTTGTGTTTTCTCAGTAGCTACCAGGATTGTGGGCAGGCACTGGGAATGAAGAGAACTCATACATGTGTGAAAGAGAATAACATGCATGTTGTGCACTGTGGCCAATCTTTCACCTAATTAAAGGCAAAGAGCTACCACACCCTTGCTCAAATTGATAAAAAACAAACCACAATCACCTTTTGGAGAGAAATGGCTGTTTTAATTTAGATTTAAATACATACTTTATAAAACTGTGGAATAAGAATGTAAGACGTGTTTTGTTTAATCTCCTTGTGATGCAACATCAAAGTTGGCTTATTGATCAGTAGTGCAAATAAAAAACCTACATAAAAGAGAAGCATATATATGAAAAGTGCATCCCTGTAGCTGATACTGGTGGGAACAGATTTTTCTTAGAATCTAGGCTCATATCTGGCTTAGATTCTAGTCATCAACCCTTGGTTACAGGGTAGATGTGTTGGAACCAGTGTGTTTGTTGTACAGCTGTAATTGTTAAGTACCAATCTGGCTCTCCATCTCTGCTTTCTGTGGGACTTTGGGACTAAGTCTCTTGGTGTGAATGGCTTCAGTTCTGTATGTTAACAAGTCCAACTTTATACAAGACTGTTAGAACAGGTTGCAGAGCACCTTTAGAACCTGTTGATAGTTTTTCATTCAAAAAGAAGACTATGCAATGTATTATCTCGTTCCCTCTACCTTATCTTTAGCCTGCACTCTTAGTTGCACTTTATTTCACCAAAAGAATTTTGATTTCTGGGATTGAATGACATCAGAAGAGTTTTCACCCAAGCTGGACTGTTTCTGCTGCCTTTTTCCCTCTCTCCCAAAAGTCTTGCTGGTAGTCTCTCCACCTGATCTATCTGTCCGTAGGCTTTTCTGGATGTATCTCCTGTCCTCTCTTGGTGGTAACCTCCTGGCTCTGAGCAGTCAGAACAGTCAACCTTGCAGGCTGAGCCAGGAGCAGGTGTGAGGAATCCTTCTCCTAGCTTCCCTATTGCTTAGTCTGAGTTCTCTATTGTTTCCATTGTTTTAGCTTTCCTGCTTTTCATTTCTTTTGTAGCAGCCCAGTTTGAGTTATTCCACTGTAACACATTACAAATAAACATATCGGGCATGTGCTTTATTAAGAAAACAATTCAATTCCTGACTCCTGTGGACTTGTTTGAAAATTAAAACCCTGCAAAGTGTGTTTTAATTATACTGAGGGGTTTGCCATCACGCATCAGAAAAAATTAAAAAGAAATCCAAGATTGTGCAAGTTAGAATTCACCATCCAGCTGTCAATAAGCATTTTAATAATGAATTTTTTCAGTGGTCTTCCTTTAAAAAAAACTTTTTAAGATCTTGATGGTTACACCTTGTCTCTCTCCTCATAGCAATCCTCACATCTTCCTAGTAAAAAATACCCAAGAATCCCAAATCCAATAAAACACAAATAGTTCCTCCTGTCTTGATCAGCAATGTTTATTCTCTTCAGAAAATTGAGAAGGTCAGTTTTTTGCTTGAAATCTAATTTCCATCCTTTGAGTGAAAACCAAGAATTTTTCCAATTTGGTGGATAAGAAATTCAGGCTATCAGTGAGCATTCAGTCCTGTGCACGTGAATGGGATTGGTGAGGAGTGAGCAGACAGGAATTTATCTCGAGGAAATGCTGTTGGGTAAAGAGTTACATTGCTTTTTTTTTTTTTTTTTTTCCCCCTTAGTCTGATATTTTTTCCTATCAAACTTTTCATCTGATTTTAATTATAAGAGAGAATTTAAACCTTCTGCTTTGAAATAGGGACTTCGCAGGAGAGAAATGTTTCTGGTGTGATGTTAGCATTGTCATCTTCCCCTGTCTCCGTCTGTCAGCCTCGTGGCTCTTCTGTTGTTGAGTGTGCTTTTCCAGCTCTTCTTGCTTGTCTTGCTTTGATATACTTATTCACTTCACAGCTTAAAACAAAAGCAAAAAACAGAAGCAGCTGATAAAGTTATTTATCTTACATTTACTCTTCCCTGCAGGCTGTCACTGAGAGGTGCTTAAGCCCTGGCGGAAGGTAGGGAGCATTATTACAGATGAGCCATTGTGGCTTAGCAGCAGTATGTGTCATCTAATGCTTCCAGTCATCCTTCTCTGTCCCTGTACAGCAGGACACATACACTGAGTGGTCCAATTAACAGCTCTTTAAGTAATGTTGGTACACGTTATACTCTTTTCTTGTATTTTGCTTTTCTCAGGGAATACTGCCCAGTCAGAGCTGCCACTGCATCTCCGCAGGAGTAGGAAATGGTTTCATGCTGCCCACCTACAAGCAGAGGCAGCAGAGGTGGATTGCTCTGGGTTAGACCCACAACACTATGTTATTATTTCACCACTGGACGTAGCTGAGCTGTGCACACAATTGTTGCTGCAATTCTTACAGCTATAAGCAATAGGTGAAAAGGCATCATCTGATGTACTTCCAGTCATGTTCCAGATGGTCACTGTGTGGGAGCTGTTTAACCACAAGTGACTTCTTTTGTGTACCATGTGTTTTGCTTAGTCTCTTTATGAACATCTTTCCCAAGACCATCGAAATACATAAATAGGACAAGATATTAAATTAAAGTCAGGCTTTTTTCAGTGTATACTTGCAATAATTAATAGATTTGCACCAAACAAGGTAATTATCAAAGCATGTTATTGGTGTATTTTACACATGGTAAATGGCTTTTTTCTAACCTGGGAAAGCAGACAGCTGCATGTATGTATGAAGTGTCAAGAAGCTCTGTACTGGAGAAGTCCACTGGAGAAGTGGACCTGCTGCAAACTTGGATCCAGCTGATCCCAGCTGAGTATGTATAACTCATCTGTGAGGCGGAAGACTCATGCTCAGAGTGCTTGTGGTTCTCATTGCATCTCTGGCCAGCTGTCATGGTACTTTTTTTTGGTCACTATTCAAGCCGAGTGTCAGAGGGAAGAGAAGGATTTGGGAATGAGGGACTTACTGCCATTGTTGCTGTGACACTTTGAACCTCTTAACGTTCAAGCAAATGTTCCCATTCAATCCATTTGTGTGACTTTTATATCAATTAGAAACCTCATTCATTTCAAAAACAATGTTAAACACCATACTCTCAATGAAAACAGTAATTGTTGCTGAAGTACCAACTTCTTTTAAAACACTATTAAGCAGAAGTGTGCTCTAAGGAAGCAGGTGTTCTGGGAGAATGGTACAGCTCAACGAAATTGTTTGTTGGTGCAGCACTCTTCACTTTTACCTTTTCTTCTACCATGAGGAGTTCTGGTGCAGGCCTTTTTTAATCCCGTGTGTTCCTGGGCATTCATAATCTCATAGGTGCTGTCAATGTCAACATCTCTGCAGTACAAACTAACCTGTGTGTGGATGTGCTGAATGCACAAACAGCTTTATTTCTGTTTGAACACTGACTTGATTATCTCTTTCCTTCCAGATGTCCACACAGAAGCAGTTCAAGCAGCCCTTGCTAAACATAAAGAAAGGAAAATGGCAGTCCCCATGCCCTCAAAACGACGTTCGCTGGTGGTGCAAACATCAATGGATGCCTATACACCTCCAGGTGAACATTTTTGTTTGTGTATTTTATGAAAAAGTTTTAGACACTTCTTTTTGTTGCTATGAGCTAATAGCATATTTCCATAGATAGTAATAACAATATTGTCCAAAACACAGTGATCATAACATTGAGTTGTGTTTTGAAGAGAAGAGGAAAAGTCAACAGGGGCGCTTTCTATGACTGCTTTGCCCTTGGTGATACCTGAACTAACATCTTTTTGAACTTAAGAGTCACTAAATATGGCAAACTTGTAATGCAATACGTGGTAAATGTATTATTCCTTAACAGCTACCTTTACGATTTGTTGTACCACCTCTCTTTCAATTTACTACATAGTCAGAATCGGCTGGGGCTTAATTTCTTACTGGTGGGTGGGCTTTTTACAGACTCTGGAGTGAGCTTGGGAAAGTGTTCTCTATTGTTAATATGCAGTTGGAGATCTGCAGAAGATCTCAAGTTGCGTGATAAAGGAAGAAACTTTATTTTCATAGGATAATGCATGAGCCATGGTGTTAATGTGGGAAAGCTCTCAGTGCACAGTTCGCAATTGACTTTAGTTTCAGGATTCGCTGTACTGCAGTCTTTTCTTATTGTGTTTGCCTGCCTTCACAAGTTTTTCTTAATGGCAGTTTTCTTTGGATTTGTGACATGAATGTGCCTTATTTCTAGTTCAAACAAATAAAAACACGGTAAGTAACAGGCTATTTTTAATTATTAGATACTTCTTCTGGATCAGAAGATGAAGGCTCTGTGCAGGGCGACTCCCAGGGAACTCCTACCTCGAGTCAGGGGAGTATAAACATGGAACATTGGATCAGTCAAGCAATCCATGGCTCTACCACGTCAACCACTTCCTCCTCCTCGACACAAAGTGGAGGCAGTGGTGCTGCACACAGACTAGCTGATGTTATGGCTCAAACACATATAGGTTAGTATATTGACATTTTCAGTATCAGTTTAATGTGAATTTTGTCCCTCACAGACAGCTGATGCTTCCATTTAAAGCCTTACAAAAGTCCTTCTTATGGTTTTTCTTCTTTCCTTTTTTTTTTTTTCTTTTCAATTTACATCTTTAACATGGAAATCTATTCCTATGTTCTTAATTTTGAAAAGAAAGCAATTAAGATTTAGGGGTAAATTTCTGCTATGGCTATCCTGGTTTACTTATTGGTTCCCAAATATCTTAAATGTGCGTTCACATGAATTTCATTACTTAACACTAAAGTAAGGAAAATTAATGCATGAAGCATTAGGGATTGTTTGCACATGAGATTCTCCTACATCTTCAGTAGTTTGATTATGTAGCTTGAGTGATTTTTGGTAGTTCTCTGTTAAGAGTAAATCTTGTTAATGGAATCTGGAATACTTGGGCTGAAATATCTACTATAACCCTTGAGAAAGATTATTATATACCTTTAGAAAAGGGAACTGGTATTATTGATAGCTTGTCTATATCCTTTGGAAAGATCCTATGAAGTTAAAAGTTTATTTCCATTATGGGCCTGAAGTTCACAGTCATTAACTGTTTCTGGACATTGAGGTATTGCCATTAATCTTCATTTGAACAACATGGTATTAGATTAGTCGTATGGAAAGCAAGACTTGTTCTCCCTTCATTCTCCAGTAACGGCTGTTAATCATGTGAAGCATCTTCTTTGGGTGCATTCTTGCTGTGGTTGTTTATTGGTCTCTCTCACTAAAAAGCTGGTGAACTCTGTATTGGAACAGATCAAGCAACCTGGGTACCATTCTGTTGCACATACTAAATGCAATTTTTTATTTGAGCGTTCCTCAGCTGATTAATGTAATGAGATACATGAAAACACCTGAAATGTTCTTGATTTTATATGCTGTCAGTATAGCTTGATGTAACACCTATATTTTCAGATGAGTAATCCTCTCACCATGATGTGGAATTGCTGAGTTGCAGACAGAGGAAGAAATTGTATTGTATTTTTAAATTCATGCTAAATGAATAGCTTAGAACCTTGTTACAGAAATACATGCACTCCTGGACACATTAATCATTGCATTTGGTTATTTTCTCTGACTTCATCTTAAAATGCTAGAGGAAATTATAGTGTACAGAATTAAATTTATCCAAACTCTTATAAGGTTACTCACACACCAGGCCTTAATATGTCTTTAAATATAGCTTCTTTAGAGTGTGACATTTCAGTAATTTCAAATCCAGCACAGTAAGTCTTCTCTCGGTAAGTAATACAGCATTTTTAGAACTAAATTAAGTTGTCAGTATTTTGTGGAAGAGGCAAAATACTACTTTTACTTTTGTTTTGTTCACTGGAAACATCTCTCAATTGAAGGAAATAGATAAACTTATCTCAGTGTATGAATACTTTTATTCTGACGATAAGATACATTAAATGGCATCACTAGTAGGACAGTAGTTGTGGTGTATGAATGTAAAGGTCATTTGGATACAAAATATAACTGATATTTGCTAACAGCTTCAGACTGTAATCTTAAGGTTACCATCAATGTTTGTTGCTCATTGGAAAAAGTAACAGAAGCTGCAGAGATGATGATTGAGGCATATTCCCATGGCTTGATGTCTCTTTGGTCTCACAGGTTGTTCTCCAGTGACAGATCAGCCTAAACAAGAGAAAAAGTCTGTAAATGTGTAAAGATATTTAGCCATGCTCTGAACATCCTAATTTTGATAAAGCACAAATTTAAGGGACAATAGGAAGGCCCATTAATGTTAAGCAAGAAAAGCCCTCCATTCTGATTTCCAGAGTTCAGTGCAGATTGAAAAGAAGGTTTTTCTAGTGCAAGGGTTGTGATGCAGTCCTGAGAAGAAGTTTGATACGAAGCTCTGACTGTGATGTAGTCAAAGTACGTCTTTGCGGATCATTTAGATAATTTGCATATGCTACTATATGTGTTCTATGTTATACTGTTTGTTTAATTTTGTGGCTTCAGCTACTCTGTTGTGGTCAAAGGTCCAATATAGGATGGATTCCCTTTAAATACTTAACCTCACCTTTAAGATACTCAAGTGTCTGTACTAGACTAAAGGGTGAATCTCTAGCTTGGCATAGATTTCAAAATTGTGTTGGGTAACTCTTGAACTTAGAGTATTTGCTGTAAAAAATATTTAATCCTAGTTACATCTTTGAGTCAGTGCTTTATGTGTTTATAAGGTCTGTAAATTTTCCTTTTTCTAAATTCTTTGAACCTAATAAAAATCAAGGTCAGAAAACACATCCCAGAGCTCAGAAAGTTTGTGTAGTGATAATCACACACTGCTTACTTGTGATTATAAAATTACATAGATTGAAATGTTGAATATCTCACTTCAAACTTTTGATCTTTTTAGGTACTCTTAATGTTTCCTTTATACGTTTCTGTTTGAAAATCAAAGACCGCAATTCAAATTAAAGGCTATATAAGTTTCTGTTAAAACTTATATAAAAACATGTGCCATAAAGCATGAAAGATAGATCTTTGGCAACCTTAAAATCCTTATGTGATCTGAGGAGTATCAACTTATGATAGAAGAGACTAGTTTAAAATAGCCTCTCTCACCTGGATGTTATTAATGCAGGCATAAGTCAGCTGATATATAGTACACTACGACTGTACAAGTACAGCACTGTAGGGATGTTCTTTGAATTCCTGGAGACTCCAAATTCATAGTGCTTTCTGTGCTTCCAGCATTCCATTGGAAAGTATTATTCTACCTCTCTGCTTCTCCTTGATCGTGGGATGCAGTCAACATACACCCTCTGTCCCTACATGACTGTGTTCTGAATTATTGCTTCTTTCTCATTTTCAAGAAATGGCTTAGATTGCATGACTTCAGTGGCAGAAAAGAAGAGTCTTAACTAGAAACAGCTGTTCAGTCTCTGATCTTCTACAGCAGGAATATTGGAGTAGATAGGGAAAGGAGGTGCAAGAATGTGTGTGTTTCATGGAGAAACTTCTTTGAAGTTATGCAGCTGTCAGAGTTTTCTACCTTTTCATCAGCAGAAATATCAGGATGATTATTCTTAACTAAACCTCAAACATTACTTCTAGTTACCTGACATAAGACCAAGCATTTTTATCCAGATTGTATTCATTATCTAAACCTGTATTGGCTGTTCTACACAAAAATACATTTCACATAAAGTAATAATTAACATTTTTTTAGAAGTCATTCAGACCAAATTTTTGTCTGTGTGATTTTCATTGCTCCAAGCCTGACTCTGAGAGGGGAACTGACTGAAGATTTGTAAATGGATAAAACCTACAGCTGTATATATTGCCATGATAAGACATCTGTTTAGCAGATCCTACACAGAAAGAGGGCAAGACAAGCCTTATTGTTCCTATTCTGTAAGATAAGGATTCTTCTTAATAGAAATGGAGGTAGCAGATGTACCAGCTGTGCTAAATCCCCATTCTTTGGCCAGCCAGTGGTGACCATGTAGGGAATAGAACTCATTTAGGGTACTTTCAGGTGCCAGTGGTGTTTCTTCTAAAGGAAGCCTTTTTACAAAAGAACGGGACTCTTTGTCATTTTATTTCACCCTGCTAGCACCACATGTTACAAAGAAATATTTGATTTCATTTGTATAGATCTAAAGGGAAAGCATCTCTGCTCTGTGTTGCTACAGGTCATGTGTCTTCTCTCCTGCGCATTAAAGAAATCGTTAAAACCTGAAAGGCGATACTTCAACTCAATCCAGTTTGCCTTGTAAACTCTCGAAGATGGAAATGTTTTGCTGGAGAGATGTAAACAATTATAGCTAATAAAAATCAGTTTCTCGTGTTTCTAATAGCTGACTAAGTACAATTCTTTTCTTAGTCATGTTCCTCTCTCAATTTTGCGTAGCAAAAGAGCATTATAAGTAGAAGATAAAAAGATGAACATCAGCATTTTTTAATTGACTTATTTATTGGGTAATTCAATAGCAATCTATAAAACGCTGCCACTTAGCAAGAAAGGGCAAAAATTGTGCTGAGTCTGAAACACTTGATAAATGACAAGATGTCTAAAATGAAGACATTATTCAAATAATTACCAGTATAAGCTTCACGGTCCAAGCTATTATACTTCAGTTGGTCACTTATAACACAATATAAAGTCATTCTGTCAGTAAAATGCTGAGTGGATGTGATCAGAATCAAAAGGCTAAATGGGCACATGTAGGGCACAAAATATTTTTGAGTGGCAGAGTAAAATATCTCCCATTTTCTTCAACCACTTGCAGCAGTGTTTGTGATATTCATGAATATGAACATTAAATAACAACTATAGACATTAATATCATTTTAATTTTTCATGATGATTGTCAAATTTAAAATCATATCATTTTAATTTTTCACGATGATATTCTGTCAAACTCTGCATTCAAATTTGACATTTGCAAAAATAGACATCTAATATAGCATCTGTATACAGTATTTATAGCCATGAAGACTGTTTTTCTCTGCTGATGGTGTGTGAATCTGTGATTGAATGCACAAGAGTTACAATGACTCAAAGTTCAAGACCCATGGAAATGCTTGATAGTAACATTCCAGATACAACTTCTTTGTTGTGGAAGTTGGTATTACAGTAGATTTATGGCATCATAAAGTTTATAGAAGATATTTACTAAAAAATGCATCTTTAATGTAATATGTAATTTTTCCAGAATTTTTTGTATCTTAAAGGCTTGTTTTCTATTACGAAACGGTGAGCATTTCTCTTCACTTCATTGGCAGCAATATGAAGACTTATCTTGTTTTGTATCTGAGAGGCTGCTGGGGATCATTTATGTCAATAAAGAGAGAAGTTGTTTGCTCATGGTATTTATCTCTATCTACCCGGTGCTGATAAAAACATGGAAAAAATTATTAGACAAAGGGTAAAAATAGTACATGATACATAGGTAATAGACACTGAGACCTGAAAACATGTGAAAACAAATTGTGATTGCATGCTGAGCTATCAGGCTATGAAAGAGAAAGATTAGCTCTGTGGAATTGTTTAGGAGTACTGGAATGAGTCAGATCAAATTGTGTTTGCCTTCTGGAAGGCAAGCCTTTGTTGTGCGGAAGAATTGAAATAGCTCTGTCTAAAAATAGTAGACAAGCAAGTGTCCATGCAGAATGCAAAGTTCATGTTTCTTTCCACTTTATTTCTTTCCCCTGGATCCCAACCCTGCTGTGGTTGTATTGGTGTTTTTTTTTTTCTTAACAAACCAGTGATTTCCTTTCTTAAAGAAAATTCGTAGGCTATAAAAGCAGTGAGCGTTGGCACTTGCAAGTGACTGACAACGTGCCATACTGCTTTTATTTTGAAAAACTGGTGCAATAATCTGTGAGGAGTATATTTTTCTGAGTCTTTTTCTATTGGAAGCTGTCCACAAAATTTAACTTAGTATGAAATTATGTATAGTATAAAATTATAAATGCCGGTGTAGAACCAACAACCTAATTATATCTTTTTTTTTTTAGCTTATTGATTGCATGCTTGCAGATATATGGCCCTTGTTTTAATCAAAGAAAACTTGATAAATTAAAATTATGATGTACTTTATAGTTGAATGCATTCATTTTTTGCATTAACTTCAGTGCCTGTTTGAATGTTGAAAATCAAAAATAACAAATGCTCTTTCCTCTCCCTTTTGTTTTTCTGCCCTTCAACACTAGAGATAACATGGTTAAACCTTTTAACTTGTTTTTCACAGAAAATCATTCTGCCCCTCCAGATGTTACCACTTACACTTCAGAACACTCAATACAAGTAGAAAGACCACAAGGATCAACAGCACGGGTGGCACCAAAGTATGGAAATGCTGAACTTATGGAAACCGGTGATGGTATGTCATAAATTGAAATTGCTTTCTTTTTGAGTACTGTAATCTTCAAAAGTTAGTGTTAGTGTCTGCTCACTGTTTCTTCTGGACAATTGTGACATAAAGACATGTAAAAAGTTACAGCATCTTTGGAGTCCTAAAATAAACTGATATACATGAAGCTGACATGGAGAAATATTTCTTAATCAGCAGAGCTGATTCCATGTTGAAATTGCTTGGCAAATGAAAGCAGAAGATCTCTCTAGATCTTCTTTTCTGCTCTTATCACGAAGTGTGGCCACAGCTGGGCTGTTTTTTAAAGGGCCAAGAATATGACATAATAGGATGGCTATATCTTAAAAAGTGTCCTATTTGAAGTTTCATTTTCTAAGTGTTTTTTTTTCTGTTTTTTTTTTTTGAAAAACAGTTATTTGTAAACCCTTTCTTATTTACTACTCCTCTTTTCTAAAACATATTAAACCATATCTCAGTGAAGTTTGGAATTGTTGGCCAAGTGTATTACATCTAAACATAGCAGCTTCAGCTATAAAAACCCCTTGGTAGAAAAGTGATAGCCAGCCTTACGGAAGGGTGGGAAGTTGAAATTTCTGCAATGCAGTGACAGAAAACTATTAGTTCATGACATGAATGTTACAGAGGTTTTGCATTCTACCAGGGAAGGGGAAGGGGGGAGATGATTGGTGAGATTATGTTATAAAAGCACCCACTGCCCCATGCTGCTGTTCATAATTGTATTTTTCAAAATGATGTATGGACAAGCATGCTGCCCTCAGAGATTGTGGGCTGATGGAATTGACTTAAGGGACTTTTGGGAAATATAGGGTCATGCTGAAATAATACAAAGATGTTGGTCAAGTTGAAGATGGGTACTGGACAGATGTCCGCTACGGTGTAAAGAGCAACCAAGAATAATGATGAGGCAAATCCTATGAGCCACACTCCTTGCAGAGTTGCTGTCTGCTCAAGTACTCTTGTCAGTCAGTGTTGGTGTAACCAGTAATCGTGGGGAGAGCCAAGGCCCATCTTCTTACCTCCTAGAAGAGTTCTCTGAAGTTATCAGCATTCACTGTACGGAGTGTTTTTTCACTGTGCCTGTCTCTCCTGGTCTGTGTGCTTTTCCCCTCCACCTTTGCAAGCTCACTCTAACGTTACTGTATTGTTTCTATTTATACTAGACGTCATTGTTCCTTTATGCTGAAATGATTTTAATGTCTTAATGTTGAATACTTAACTTGAGTTGCAGTCACGAGATGGCATGAAACTGTAGTTGTGGCCTTGCAATCCTAGCCCTTCTCTTATCCCACTTAACCTCTGGTGGTATTCAGCGTAGCCATCGACTGATGTCTCCATTGATTCCTGTTCTGCAGGAGTACCAGTGAGCAGCAGAGTGTCAGCAAAGATTCAGCAGCTGGTCAATACTCTAAAACGGCCCAAACGACCACCATTACGAGAGTTCTTTGTAGATGACTTTGAGGAATTGTTAGAAGGTAAAATGACTGTTTTTCAAAAGGTTTGGGGATCTTTTATTAAAACTCTATAAAATGTTTGTCTTGCACATTAACTTCCTAGAAAGCTAAGTAAGCCTTCCCTGTACTGGCAAGTACCAAAAAGTGTTGATATTCAGTGGAATCTGCTTGTAGTGAGCTTGGATATAGTATAGTAGAATCAAAAGTCTCTGTTGTTTGCTTGTGGTTCTGCTTGCTGTGTAAGTGCAGAAGAGAGCAGGGGAAAGCTTTGCTCTGAGAGTGTTCAGCTGTGTATTATGGACATTTCTTTTAAACACCAGTTTGAGAAAACCTGTCAGTGCAGGTACATGTGAAATGTTTTACACATTGTTTGTGTAACAGAGGAGCATAAAAAAAAAAAAGAGAAAACTGTAACAAGAAGGATACAAGGATAAAGTCAATAAATGGAAATTTGTTTTTAAGGCCAATGCTTTGAGAATTAAGGTTTGTCATGATATAGTGATTTAAATAGTCTTTGTAGCGGGTTATGAGAATGTTCTAGCAAAGCCTGACTTAAATTGATGTGTTACTGATGACTTACTGGAGTACAATTTTTCAGTATTTCTACAGTACATCTAATTATTGAGTTTTTGACAGGAAAAAGTATTCTCAATCTCTCTTTAGGAATAAAGAAGACTTGATGAATATATGCATGCTGCCTCAGCAGTTTCTTTCCCTGCTTGTAGAGCTAGTGTAAAGAAAGCACATGCATTCCTAAGGTGCATCAGTTGCTTGATCTCTATTCAAGTTAAATGTTATTCTGTTTTATTTCTCTGTTACTTCTCAAGACCTTCTAACGTCATTATTTTCAGGAAATTTTGCAAAGGTAACTTATTCTCTTGGTTACACAGGTGTACACAAGGTATAGAATTTACATGGTAACTGTATATCTTTTCATAATCATAAGTTCAACAGCCAGATCCAAACCAGCCAAAGCCAGAAGGAGCTCAGATGTTGGCTATGCGTGGGGAACAATTAGGTGTGGTTACCAACTGGCCACCTTCTCTGGAAGCAGCTTTGCAGCGATGGGGGACCATCTCACCGAAAGCTCCTTGCCTAACCACTATGGATACAAATGGAAAACCACTGTACATTCTCACTTACGGTGAGCATTCTTTGAATTCCTTGTGCTTTTCTGTATAGTACGTAGTGTCTGTATGTGTAGTAAATATATAAATGTATAGTGAAAAAAGCACTCAAATTATACATCTTTTCCATATCTGAGTAGGGTAAAAAAAGTTCTTAAACTGTTGGTGTTCAAGTATGAGTTTCTGAGATGTTATATTATGAATTATTATACAGAGGAGCTGATACATCCATAGAGTGATAGATTGGAAATTAAAACCACTTTTTAAATAGAAATGTATACTAGGGCAGATTTTCCTGAAGATTAAGGTCTAACTCCATTGCCCTTGGACATTTCCAAGTTTTGTTTAGAAAAAGCAGAACCTGGTATAAAAAATTTACCAGCTACCTGAAGAAGTTAAAATAGGATTATTTTTTTTCCTTTGCTCTACAGCTATTGCAGTAAGTGTAATATGAATTACTTCTTGTGGTACATAGTTGTTAAGCTAGCAAACATACTCCCTTACTGCCCAGGGAAGTTGTGGAGTCTCCTTCTCTGGAGATATTCAAGACCTGCCTGGACACCTACCTGTGCAACCTGGTGTAGGGAACCTGCTTTGGCAGGGGGGTTGGACTCGATGATCTCTGGAGGTCCCTTCCAACCCCTATGATACTGTGATTCTTGTTATGATTCTGTGATTCTGTGATTCTTGAAATAGATTTGCCAAGACCTATTTCAGTGTGATCTTTGGAATGTTGGTGTATTTCAGTGTGTTCTTCATGACAATCTATTGTACCAAAAAAGTCCAAATGGAAATAAGCATAAGGTTATCTTTGTCAAATAGCTCCTAATTTTGAGAAGTTAAGGATACTTTTAGGATATATTCAAAGGGATTATTATGAATAACCATGAAACTTTGAGAGCAAGCCAGAACATTTGTCTGTTATTGGTATGGATATAAAAATAATTTTGCTTTTTGTTATTTCTGTCTTCTCAGGGACCTAGAGAATATATTAATAACAAATATTCTGTGCAAAGAATATTTTTACATACTGTGACATAGAGGTATTGTTCAGTGCTGAATGCTCCTTCCCATTGAGGATTTAGATTGAGTGATGGTCCTTGGCTGAAAAGAAGTTTGGGATTTCAAATACAGTTAGAGGCTTTTAAAGCATACCAGAACTTTAGGAACTGAAGGTCATGCATGAAACATTTTCCCTCAGGTACCTCAAAGTTAAGAAGTTACTTCAATTAGGGGGCACACAATTCACCACTGATCAATGGTTTTTTTCCTTAAGGGCATTTACTTGGAAATAGAAAAGAACTTCTAAGTTTGCAATTATATGTTTTCAGAAGAGCTATTCATATCATCTACTGAATGCCCTAAATAAGTTTGACAGGACTGGAAATGAAGATGTTAGTGAGAATCAGACCATTTCTGAATATGGGATTCTGTCCAGAGTCAGAGCATATGTCCTACTTCTGCTGAAGGGCAGTAAGCTGAACAGGTCAAACTGAAGAGCTCCTCCAAAGGGCTCGTGAAGCCTCCTAGCTTCTTTCCCTTTCCTAAGCTATCTCTTCCTGAACATTTCTTCTAAACTGTCTAAATCCTCAGAAAAAATAGACAAAAGCTTTTTTTCATCACTGTCGTTTAGCTGTGCTTATTTTTTCTGTAGCCTTTTAATAGTTTCCCAAGGTTTAAAAAAAAAAAAAAAAAGTCTTTTTCTTTTTAATAGATAAAAGAAATGAGAAATCACTGTTCATAGAAGATGGAGTGAATTATCTGCTAGCTGTATTTCAAGCTGACATTCTTTTTCTTTCCTTTTGGCATAACACATTGTGATTTTCTTTATTAATTTTCTTAATTTACAACTGCCTTTGTAAGATCATTATTATTACAGATTTGTCCTTTTATTTGTGACTTTATGAATGATTTGCTGTAATAATTCCACGTTTTGGTTCTGTACTATTTTCTAGCAATTGTGGCATCTTAAGAAGTTGAACATTAAAAGAAATTAAGCCTTGATCTCAATAAAGAACTCATAAGCATAATTTTTTATCCCTGTGAATTGTACCACTGGCCCTGTAGTAATAAATTTTTGAAAGAGGAGTCTACCTACAGTCCTACCAAGTAGTATTAATATGACTTTGCATGCATTTCTTTTTATCAGATGACTAAAAGTTTAAAATAACAGCACTGAGACCTTCCAGAAGCCTCTGAGTTTGTATCTCACTGTTTCTTTTATGTTCTTTGCCAATTCATGGAAACACCATTACAGGGATTTTCACATATTCACAATTTTGATAAATTCTCAAGATTTTAAAGAATAATTACAAGTTTTGAGAGGTTTGCTCTCAGCATGTTACATCGACTTCTTCATTACTGTTACTCTTTACTGCTACTGCTTCAATCTCCTCTCCTGTCCTCTGCCATGTCTGCTTGGCAGCTCTTATTCATCCTTCAACTTTCTGAGCAGGAATAGGAATCTGCATGATATCTTTTCTTCCCTACTCCTTTTATATAAAGCATCTTTTCCTATTTCTTGTGAAGGGATCCCAGGTTTACCTGCCTATTCTAGACCTCTTTCCTTCTCTGCAGTCTGAGTTCCAGGGGTGTCTCCGTGACAGATTTGTAGCTGTCAGCTAAATCACATTATGGCTGAGCAAGAGTATTTATTCCTTTCACACCAAGTATTTTCAACTCCTCCTTTCTTGATCAACATAGATAATATTGCTCTCCTGCCTATCTCTTGAGCTGTACCCTGAGTATCATAAAAGACTTGGGTGTTTCTTCAGTTTTGTGCAGCCATTCAGTGTCTAAACATTGCAGGTTATTTTTCACAGAGACATTGAATTTAAAGAAGTTATTCTTCCAGCTCTAGGCTGACATAATCTCTGCCTTCCTGTTCCTCTGTAGGAATTTATGTAATTTTTAATTCCTTGTATCTCCTGTGCGATGATTTTTCACCATATTTTCCTAACTTATGTCTTCTATAGCATGTTTGGATTGTAGATAGAAGAAATTAATGGCTGCACTTCTTCCAGACTTGATGTTTAAAAGCAAATTTTTTAAATGATTTGCTTAAATTCTTGAAATTATTTGCAGTGTCCCAATTGTAATTGTTACTCAGTGTACTCAGAGCTCTTAAACTCTTTCTAGTGAATGAAACACTATGAATATTACTTATTTCTCAAATATTTTGTTCCTCTGGGAACTTGGTTACGTGGAGAACATCTTAGTTAAGTTATTCTCAATGCCTTTGTAAATCAAATCACTGAATATGTATAAACTGAAATGTCTGAGATAAGGGAGGGAAATATGTCTTTACAAGGCTGTATGCGTATCTGAACTCTGACTAGAAACCTAATATTTGCTTTGAGGACAAGAAGGGCAATTTCTCACTTAAAGTTAATCAGAGCAGTCAGGCAGCCGATTTTGGTATTGTTGGTATTAAAAATGAAACAGTTAGCTATTTCTTAGAAGAGAAACATGAATAAAGGACAATTAAATCCTCTACTACTTATGCTATAACAGCTACTTTTCTGACTGTAGTATGATTATTCTGAGAAGGATCAGAATGCCTGGGGAAAAAGCAAAAAGCCAAAAGCAATTGGGGAATAAGCAAGTTTTGAATTCTTTTATTGTAACCGTTATTGAAGGCAACAGTACAAGTACCAGTTAACTATATCTGATTCAGAAAACCTCATTGCCTTAATCTAACACTTTCTTTAAAATATTTTATTGCTGAAGTCATGCAGTCTTAGCAATGGTGTTACACCTTCTAGTGGGGATATCTTGAAATGGTTGAAACTCAACAAGAGACCAAAAATAGCCGTCCATGAGCTGTGCTGCAGCTGGCGTGCAAACCCCAGCCACCTGTGTCCTCCTGTGGCCAGGATCTCTAGGTCAGGAATTCCACAGTTCCCAGGAGGAGAAAGGGAACTCTGCTTGTAGCCAAGTAGCTACATAACCAGATTGTCCTTATCTCCGGAATGACTCGTTGCTTTCAGAGGTGAGAGTAATAAGAGACAGGTCCTTATCAGTCAATGATACGATTGTTTAATGCTTTAACACTTTTGTTCTTTGACAAAGAAAATAAAAAAAAATCAGTATTACAAAATTGCGATTTTTACTGAAATATCAAGCACTCTAAAAGCAATATTACTTTACAATACAAAAAAACAATATTCTGAGTTGCCTGAGGCTTTTATTCTCTGCAATAAATGGTTTTATTTTTTTGTTTGGATATTTTTCCAAAAACATTACTGCTTCCCATGCTGCTTAGGATGGATCTAATTAGTTTATGAAGAAAGTGTTAGTAGAGCAGCAGAACTGTGACTGTTATTTAGCAGCATGGAAAAAAGTGCCCCTTTACCTTCATTGCTTTAGGAAGTCTGCATTTATACCAGATTTAATGTCTCCCTTTTTTCTTTTTAATGTAAGAAATATCATATTGTGTTTTGAAAGAATGAATGTTTGACAACATTATTTTCAGTTAAGTTTTGGCAGTCTCGCAATTGCTGTGCACGGAGATTGGTAAGCAACCATGAGTTTGGTTTTGCTGAGTTAATGCTGTGCAGTTCTTAAAAGCATATGGAATTCAATAAGGGAGTTGACTGTGGTTTGTCTTCAATTTTTCTCCCTCTGCAGCTTTTCTCTTATAACCTTCTTTACATTCAACACAACTGTATAGTCCTTCTACTGATCTGTGAAGGGAAAGGGATTTACTATAGTATCGCATAGAAAGTATATATATTTTATCAACTGTTCCCTTTTTGTTTGATTTTTAAGGCCTGGAGGTTTCCTTTACCCTCATAACGTGTTGCTTAACCAGATGAGACTAGCTGTTAATTTACTCTAGCCTGTAAATTTTTGTAGGTAAAAGACACTGCCCTCTGAGTAGGCTGTTATAGAACAAGATTGATTACAAGTGACATTTAAAATAAGCAGTTGCTCCTATAGAGTCGATGCTACACAAGTAAATCATAATTCCAGCACACACAAAAAAAAAGAAAGAAGTTTGCCCCACACGATGTTAACAATGTTTGTCACATCTGCCAGGAGGTGAGGTGATGTTTTTCATCCAGTCCTGCTATCTGCATGCGCGATGTCTGCAGGACACGGCTCAGCTTCAGAGTCATAGCTGCCATATCACGAGGCTTGCTGATACTTGCTGGGCACTGGGAATGCTGAGCTTGGTTTGCAAGTGTGGGAAGAGCATTAAAGGTGACGTGGCCTTACTGCATGAACACACTGCTAGGGCTTGCAGGTGTGGCAGCAATATTTGGGACAGGTGACAGGAGTGGCTAAGGAAGACTTGTTCATCATTAGAAGATTTATTTTTGTAAATGCTGAGGCAGTTAGAAAGAAGTCAGGTGATGACAGATACAAGGAAAAGCTTGATTTCTTAGTGTCTTGTAGAGTTTTGGAAGCCAACACCAAAATAAACAGCTTGTTGAGAGGTAAGAAGAAGATTATAATTTGTTGTAGTGGCCAGGTGTATGTTTGCTGAATTTTATCAAGTTTGGCTTGTTTTCACAAATTAATTGGGGAGATTCTTTGGAAACTGAACAGTTTGGTTTGTTTGGGAGATTGTTGTGGACCTGAAAACTGAAAAACACAGGTCCTTATTGTAGTCTCCTACCTCTGCCCTCTCGTCTTGAATCCAACTTAGCAGAAGATGGATGGCAGCATGTTTATCTGAGGAAGACCTGCTGAACTGATGACAAAGGGACATATCCTCAGCAACCCCCAGCAGCAAGATTTCCTTTGCAGCCACGTGCCTTCATGGTGGGTTTCCCCTGCACAAGGATCAGCCCATCACGAGGTGAAAGCCCTGGATGGAGCACAGCTGCTCCCTTTCCAGGGCTGCCCTCCGCCCTGGGGCAGATACGCGCCCTATTGAGGTCAAGGCAAGGTCTCCTCACTGGGATTTGCAGGAGAGATTTTAGCAATCAGCTGTTTCCCAGCAATGTCTAATCTCTCAAGTTTACAAAAGAAGAACTGCTCTGAATTGCAACCTAGGCAGAAGTGAGGAAGGAAGCACTTCAAAGATTTCCTTCTTTATAACATCCTCTGTTCCTGAGGGCTTTTGTCCTGTGGTCATGGAGCCCTTTGTGTTTCTCAGTGAACTGGCAGCCGGAACAGCCAAGGTGGCAAAGCAAACACAGCTCAGTTTGCCGCACCCCATCCAACAGTGCAGGCCTGGCCCTGGTGACTCACGCATTCCTGGCTCCATCTCCCGCACTGCTGCTCACTTTGCAGCCCTTTATTTAAGGAATGAAGCTGGAAGAGAAATGGCGAGCTTCCTATTGAGTGCAATCCAGGCCAAGCTCTGTGTGAGGTTTGCTCTGGGATCAGAGCACAAGGTGGCTGCCCTGCACGCAGTGGGATCCTCTGCTGCTGGCACTGGGTGCAGGTGACTGCAGAGGCATGCTGGGCTGGGGCTGTGGGAGTGCTGAGGGATGCAGGAGAGACCCTGTGTTCCAGATCCAATACAGCTCAGTGCCAACTGCCCTCCTTGGTTCAGTTGTACTGTACACCCATGTACTTCTGAAAGAATGCATATAAATGCTTTAATGGGAATAGCTCTTCGGAGTTCAAATGTCAAACAAAATATCACAAGGTGGCAATTATAATTATAAGAATTATAAGAAATAATTTAGTATAATTATAAGAAATGTAAGTGTGAATATGTCACAAATTCAAATTTAAGACTTGTAACAAATTTAGTCTCCAGTAGAATTTTCACAGCACCCCCTTATGCCCCTCAAATGAGGTATTAAAATCTCAGTGTTCATTTTTAAGGTCGAAAGTGTTTTATGTAAAGATGGTTCTTCAAACTCAAGACTTTTGCCAGGCTCTCAATTTCCATTCTCCATGTTTCTGTTTCACTACTAATTGTTCTTTTAAGATTAGCACCACTGATACCTTTATGCTGGAAACCTTTAAGAGAAGGAACGTTTGCTTTTCTAAGATGCTTTGCTTTTATTCTACTTGCTTATCCTTTTAAAGAGTTGACTGTTGCAACAGAGATGCTTTAAAAGACATTTTTTCCAGAACGTGCAGGTATTTATACTGTACTGTCATGAGGGTTAATTCTGCAGAGCTACTCCTGTATTGATGCTGTTTTCAGTGGAACACAATTGACTTGTGTTTGTTTGGAACACTGAGGCAGTTCAGCATCCAAATACTGGAGCAGTTTTAAATATGTGAAAAACTTGGCGAAGCTTGATTTGCTGAGAAAATACTGCCCTTTTCACAAGAATTAATTGCACTTAGAGCTTTCTCAATAACAAGCAGCAGTGACCCTTCCAATTTTCCTTAAGAGTTAAAAAAGAAAATCTGGCCTTCTCATTGTACAGTACTTATATACCAGATTGACACTTAAAATAATATAGTAGTATTGCATTTTACATCCAGAATGTGGAGGAACTTATAACAACTGCTTGACTTAGTTATAAATGGCAATTACTGCTTGTTTGGGAGCCTGAACTGCTGAAGCCCATAGGTAATCTGTTGTCAGAACCTATTATCGTTTAAGTTTTTGTTGGGCATGAATTAAAGATTCGTTACTGTCAGGCTGAATACTGCTTCACGACAGAGCTGAGGGCCAGCCAAGAACAAGGTCTGCTACGCTAGGTGTTGTTCAATTGGAAGTAACGAGGTCTGTAAACAAAGGCTCTCTGAAAAAACCTGCATAGCTGGGATATGCCGGTCACTTGAAGGATTAATGAAAGGCACAACGGGGCCTCTTGATGAGGTCATTTTTTCTTTAGACAATACTGGGGTGAGGTCTTTGTGAGGATAAACCAAGTGCAGGAACGGAGAGATGAAGTAAATGTGAAGAGAGATGATAAAATGAAGGGATGCCTGGGAGCAAATGAAATGAAAGTGAGGGTAGGGAAAGGAAAAAGCCAAGTTAGACTGAATAAGGACCATAATTAAAAGTGAAATGTGGCATACAGATGTGCTAAGGGTCCCTGCTGCTTCAGTGTGCCCCTTTGGTTTGTGGGGTGTTTTCTGTTTGTTGGATTTGAATTTTTTTCTTGTTTCTTCTTCTAAGAACTCCTTTCCTTTTACCCTTGGTGGGCTGAACTGGGGGAAGTACCAACCACGATTCTTAAGTCATACTCATGGAGGGAAACCCCTTGCATCATGCAGGGCTGAAGTGCAGCTCGTCCAGCTTGCTTATGAGCTATCTCAATTTTGTGGTATTGCAACCACTTCTAGCAGCTGACTTTGGGATTTCAGATCCAATTGCGGCATATTAAGATAGCTACTTTTGCCTTGAAGAAAACTCTTCTTTTTTTTTTTTTGTATAAAAATGTTGCTGTCTTGAAGTTCAAGAAAGCATCCAATACATATTTAAATACTTCCATTAGTTGCAGCAATGGTACCACAGTTAAAATTCATACAAATTTTCCTACTACTTTTATTGCTGAGATATTCTTTGCAAAACACATGCAGAATGTTACAATTAATTCTACAATTTTTATGTTAACAGGCAAACTTTGGACCAGAAGTATGAAGGTTGCTTACAATATACTACATAAATTAGGCACAAAACAAGAGCCAATGGTACGACCTGGAGATAGGGTGAGTATCTCGGTGATTTGTAATTGCTAATAGTTCAGATGCCATGTCAACAAAGAGAGATTGAGGTATTTGGGGTGCCCTGAGGGAATTAATGCTGGGGGCTGAGGGCAGCTTGACTTTCAGTCGGGAAAGGGCTGATTATTCAGACAGATGTTTTGAATTGTATATTAAATCATTTGAGCTAGTATTCGCTGAATAGTAAGTTGAAGTTGTGGCAACATCAGCAATAAACGTTCCCATGGAAAGTGATTTTTGGACATAGAACAGCTGTCTATTTAGCAGAAGTTTGCATATAGAGCCTGGAGGTGTCATGTGGTTAAAACTTACTTACTAATGACTTCGTAGTTGTTGAGGTGGTAGAAACAAGAGAAACATAGTGGAGGACAAAGACAAACAAAGGAAGAACATTTTGGAAGCCAGTTAAATAAATAAATTACATGGACTGGTAATGTGGAGAATATTTTCATTTCTTGTTCCTGAGTGATTCATTTGCTGCTCGAAGCTGAATCTAGGTGAATGGATAACAAGCATAGAGGGCAAGCAAGGGTTACAGAGCTAGTCTTCTACCTTCGTGCTACCCCTTTTCTCTGCCAGAATGTGTATCCAAATTTCCATTGGTCTCTTTCTGTGTTGGCTTTAAGCTATGGAACAGAGATTCCAGAACAAAGCTGTCAGAAATGCACATTTTAGCTTTGTAATTCGAGTTTTGAATGTGAAATTAAGGATTACTATTCCAAAGTATGATAGCAGTCCTCATATTGCAGGTTCACTTGGTTCCCTTATGCCATATGTGTGAAATGTGTCGATTTACATTATATTTTTCTTACTGCTTCAAAAATGAAAGCATGCAGTAATACTTCCCAGAAGTAAAAAATAATAATAATAATAATTAAAAAAAAAATTAAAAGTGAAATCTGACAGACCTTCTCTTGTTTCTTTTGGAAATAAGTCATAAAGCATTTAACTAAAGGATCTCTAGATCCTTAATCTAAATTGCTTCTAATGACAGCATTCAGCCAGCAAGATCTGAAGAATCTCTTCTACTTGATTTACAAGTTGATTTACTAAGCAACAGCAGAAGAAACAAGTTGTTCAAGTGTAGGCATTACGAGAATCCACCCAGAAGGCTGTAAAAGGAATCAAGTTCAGAAGCGGGCGGTGACATGTGCATCTCTCTGTGTTGTCTACCAACTGCCCATCTTTGTATTAACGTAGTGCAACAACCACTGACATCTTCTAGCATTAAGAAAGGATTTGTAGATAATTCAGTCTGAAAGCTGGAAGTTCAGCTAGCACAGGACACATACTGAACAAATTGCAGTTCTTCTAAAATAAGTCTACCTAGATTATGGTGAAGCAAATGTTTATAGCTGAGTGCTGAAAGCATATGCTTTGTGTTGTAAAAACATCTTGCCTAAAATCTCCGTGTAACGGAAACACAATCATTTGAAATGACTTTATGTTGAAGATGAGGTGTTACGGTTCTGCTGATGTTTTAGGCTATTGTTGTGGCTGTTATCCCCCTGCTGTAATAACATAAAAGCTTTCTGACCTCTTTGAAGGTGACTTCTTATTCTAAATAATGTATTTTGTGTGACAGCAGCTAGAGGTACTTTTGAAATACCAAATGAAATACAGGTGCATATTTGTGATCTTTTCTAAATCAGAGGGTAATTGTTTCCTTATGTTAATATGATATCAATCTCAGAAAGGCCTTTTCCCCTTGAAAAGCATCTTCTATCAATACAATCTCTATTTTTCATGGCTGCTATTACATCGCTCCTTAGTTTCTTTATCTGAGCCAAAAGAATAAGTGTATGAGCTTGTATTTGATTCTCTGATTCTGATATAATTATTGTACATGAAGAACTGCATTTGCCTTCTACAGAAACTTCAGAAATTCAACCTTGTGTCACCTCAGACAGCTGCCTGGAAGTTAAGCTTCCTCTCTAAAATATCTGCCAGATAACCAGATTCTCGACAATGTGCTGTGTGTTTTGTTTTCTTTCAGCCTTATCCCTTTTGGCTGTTACACACACTATTTATTTATTTGGTACAGCTCTGTTAGTGATTAATGTCTTTTGAAGAGGAAGTTAGTGCCTTATTCCCACTAGACTTCAGTGAGAGTTTTTCACCTCTGTCAGCTCCTTTGAAAAGATTCTCAGCCACAGTTTCACTGTGTGTATGTAAACAAAGAGCAAAACAAAACCAACAATCCTCAATGTACCTTTTGGGATCATTCAACATCTTTTAGATGTTCGCTGGGCTCAGCAACCTCTGCTATCCCTGCAGTGTACCAAGCAAAAGCCCTTTCCTTCCATTTCCCTTGCAGATGTTTATGGTTTGTTTTCAGAGAATATATGCACTAACTGCAAAGCCATCTTGAGCAGTTTTTTTTGTTCATGTCCTAGCTTACAGACTTGATAGCAGTGTATTTTCTCTGAAGTTTCTGAAGTTTCAAACTTCAGCTTAAAAACAGATATTTTTTACCCTCTTGGCCATAGTTCGATTTCTTCTAGCTTGAAGGAATCAATTTAATTTATAGAAGGCAACTGTTTTGATGCCATAAGAAAATACAGAAAACACTTCTAACCTATAGCAACTGACTCTTGGACAAAAACAGTGTTTTTGCTCTGAGCCATTGAAACATGCAATTCCTACAGATGTCAAATCAGTTAAAACTGAAGACTTATTAACAGTTTCAGCAAATTTTAAGGTGATGTGATAATTCATTCTGATCTTGTGTGCAAACACAAAGGAGTTAAGATAGAAATTATGTGCAGTGCTTCTTGCATGCCACTTGAGGTTTCAGCCCTTGAGGTCATGAACAAATAATTGATGGCAAGGAGAGGTGTGGACTCTCTAGGTTAGTAAATTCATAGCTGGACCATGATCTCACATATCCCCATCCATTTTGCACCTAGAGGATCAAAAGAGATTGTAGTGTCCATAGAAGTTAGCTGCCCAGTTTGCACATGTAGGGAATATGTGCACCAAGTGGGCATGCAGGTGATTTTCTGTATATAATATTTTATCTAGGATAGGATGGGGTATGGTAAGGTAAGGTAAGGAAGGGTAGGGTAGGGTAGGGTAGTTCATTTGAAAGGAACACACAAAGATCATTGAGTCCAACAGTGTGGCCTCTTCAAGGCCAAAAGTGAAAGCAGTATTTCTGAGCATATTGTCTGTTGAACGCTGACAGGCATGGGGCATCAACTACCTCACTAGGAAGCCTGTTCCAGTGTCCAAACAACCTCACAGTAAAGATTTTTTTCCTGTTGTCCAGTTCGACCATTCCCTGGCACAGCTGTGTGCATTCACATATATCCTGCCATTGGTTATGATGAGCAGAGACCGACACCTTCCTCTGCACATCTCCTCATCAGGAATTTGTAGGGAGCCATGAGGTTACCTCTGGGTATCTTTTCTCCAAACGGGACAAAGCAAGTGACGTCAGCCTCTCCACACAGGACATACCTTCCAGCCCTGTTACCAGCTTTATGATATGTTGCCAGCTTGGATGTGACATTCACTTTTCTAGACATCATTTGGTTGTGTTCACTAACAACACAGACACTTCTATGCTTGGAAACAGTCCAGTCCTAAAATAAGATTATTGTGTGAGGCAAAGCCTCGGGAGACAAAACGTAATTGTTACTGATTGACATAATGATATAGTAGGTCTGGGTAATCAGAACTGTTTTCAGTAACTTAAAGGAAATACTAAATTAGAATGTAAAATTATTCCATTTGCTTGGTTATTTAATATCTGCAAAGCAATCAGTAAATTGAGAATCAGATGAAACATATTGTCAATGTAGGAAACAATGCATCACAAAAATGTTTAACTGGACCTCAGTGAAGACATTCATAAAAGGAATGTGTATCAGAAGAAATTCCTTCTGACTCCTCATTCATCCTTCATAGGTATTTGAATGATTATTACTGAAATGTTTCTGTAATCACATCTCCAAAAGGGAGTATGGAAACTCCAATGATTGTCAGTTGAAGCCCATAATAAAACATGCAATTCAGGAACTCTTTAACATGTCTCTTTGTTTCAGGTAACACTTGTATTCCCTAACAATGATCCTGCTGCTTTCATGGTAGCATTTTATGGCTGCCTCCTTGCGGAAGTTGTCCCCGTCCCTATTGAAGTGCCACTTACAAGAAAGGTAGGGAACCAAATCTCTTCTCTGTATTGCATTTTAAAACTTGTCAGAATGAATCATGACCAAGCCTAAGTTTTGAGTGTATTTTTGTGGATAACTAGCCCTGAATGTACAGATACAAAGATAGCATTGTGTGGTGAGTTATATATAGTTCCTTCCTTTTTGTGATGGCAAATCTCAAGATGTGCCTGCAGTTTCAGCAAATGCAGGAGGACTGCCTGGGAAAGAAGAAAATTTTGCAAGAGAACAGTTCTGCCAGCCTTACATGGAATAATCTTTGCAGCCTCTCCAAGCATGGTGATGTTGGCTACTGACAAAGAATCACTGGCAGCAACTGCTGATTTTCCACCTGTCCCTGCAACCGAACCTGTGTTATACTACCATTATCTCTGTGTATGCAACTTCAGAGCATTTAGGGAAATGCCTTCTCCTGTGTCTGTATCTGCATTTGTATCCTAAAGCTTCTGCCACCACTCTCATTTCCGCCAATCTCCATTACCTTTGAGTAAAATGAGTTTGGGAATCTTGTCACAGAGCCATTTCATAACCGAAACTGACCACAGAAAAAAAAAAAAGCTTCTCAAATGCAGTATTGGTTCAGATTCCACTGTTAGTTCCTATGAAGTTGTTAGCAGGCAAGTAGGGCTGTTTCAGATTGAAAATATGCTTGGGGGCAATGAGGGGAGGGGGCTCAGTGGTGTAGGTGAGCCACAGCTGGGAAGCTTACACTGATGCTGATGAACATGCATTTTTTCTGAGGATGCATACCTTTGAGGCCATAAATATAACAAAATAGATTTATCTATTTATTCCAAGCTCTTTTTGTCATGTCCTCTTAATTTTAGCATGGCTGGAAGCAAAGTTTGTTCTAAGGTACTCCTAAATATCCCTTATGTAATGCCTTTGTTATTAGTTAGCACTAATAGTGCCTAACTCTAATTGTTTGGGCTGGAATTCTCCATACAACATGTCTTCTTTAATCTACTCTGTGGTATAAGCTAATGCTGGTTTATTTGTAAAATGTTATATTTGAGTGCTCTGAGGAATGGACTTGACTGTGAAATGACTATAATGATCTTATCAGAAACATGCTGCATTTGCATGAAGCTATCACCATGCTTTCACATCTGAGTGCAGCACTTTAAGGTAATTTGAAGTAGTAACATAAAGTGAGCATTATTTCTATAAAGACCAGAGATTTTACATACATCAACAAAATAAGGCAAGTAGACTGCATATATTGAATGGTCATACAGAACGTTCACAAAGGTAGCTCTACTTTCATTCCGTAAAAAAGAAGCAACAGGTCTTTTAGGGATAAAGATGACTAGTGTGTCTTTCCTCGTTACTTATTTTCCTAAGCATAATCGCATTTTAAAATACATGAATAGATGTAAAATGTATTTATTTTAGAACATCTGATACCATATCCATCCAGTAAACTATAAAATCCAGCTGTCCAAGCAACCTGATCTAGCTGTGCATGTCCCTGTGCATTGCAGGGAAGTTGGACTAGATGACCTTTAAAGATCCCTTCCAACTCTGAGGATTCTATAATTTTCCAATGAAATACCCTATGTCAAATCTGTGTCAAATTAATAGCACCCTAATTTGGCTTAACCCCGTGTCTTTTTAATGTGTGCATATGTATGTGTATAAAAATAGGCACACATGCAGATACATATATATTTATATAAGGCAATAACTGCAGACTCAATCTGTTTAACTATTGCTGGGATCATTCCATAATGTTTAAATATTGCATTGATAAAACAATAACAAAGATGTCAGCAGTAAAATTAAAAAGCAACGTGATCTATCATCTATAAATAAAACTATGCGATCTCACAGCATATACTATTACAAATATTTCTGCATTTGTTTATGTGGAGCAGGAACTGGAGTGGAAGCAATGAGATGAAAATCATGTTCTGAATAGTCCCAGAAGGAATACCTCTGCTTGGTCAAATGGCAGCAGATCGCTTCTGGCATCCGTGGGAAGATGTCATTCGTGTCATCACACAATGGCCTAGGCTGTTCTTTTATAATTTACCATCATTTGTTCTCTTTTCTTCACACTTCAGTAAGTTCTGGCAGTGTACATTTTTTGGTTTGTGTTTTGGAAAACAAATGCAAACCAACAACTAGACCAATAATTATATTATAGGCTAATACAGACTTAGAAAATAGCAAGTGAATGTAGATGAGCTATTTCAGGAAGTTACATTATGAGCTCATCTTTAATATTAAAAATGTGATTTAATAGCTGTAATAATGTTCTGCATTTTCATAAGGAGGAGTTTTTCACAGCTCTTTGCAAATTATGCTTGACAGTTCAAAACTGAACAGAAATATTTGCAGCCAGGTAGCATTTTGGCTTATATATTACTTTGCATCTATGCACATATGAAAGTAAAGCCTGCAGCCCATATATTTTGTGTGTATTCCCTATCTTTGCATCATGAGTGTAATTTCTTTTAGCTTTTGACAGTTTATTTTCAGGTTCATTACTAGCTGAGGGTCCATCTCTCGCTCTTTCCTTCTGTATCACATCTTTGTGTTGACCTAGAAATAGTTTTCTGCTTCCCCAGAGAACTTTAGGAGTCGTGTCTGACATGGCAGCTGGGATGGATTGCCTGGATTCCCAGCCACCAAGTCTTCAGTTTTGTTTATTCTCAGAACACTTCCTGATCTTTCTTTTTGTATTTCAATGAAAATATGCCTCAATGTCTTTTCTAGTATTCAACATCTTCATGACTTGAGATAAAATGTGTTTCCTCTCTGCTTTAGTTATTATTGTGCTGTTTCTGATGTACTGCTATGTATATAATTACCTATGCAATGTCTTTTGACAATGCACCTTCCTCCACTGGGTGTAAAACATGCATAAATTGTAATATTTTTCCTTTTGGTGGCACAGCCTTCCAGCCCCAGCCAAGCCCTGGTGCACTCTGCTGGAACTGCGTCAGCCCTGTGCCCACACCCCGCTCCCCATGCCCTGCAGCAGCCATGTACTGGGCACAGGCCTTTGCTCGGCTGGCCACCATAAATCTGTGGTCCCTTAGAGTCTACATTTTCTTTTTATGCTTCCAAGTTTAGGAAATTGTAGTTTCCTAGAGAGAACCAACATCTAACATTTTAGGAGGAAGTTTTTCACTCAGAGGGTGGTGACACACGGGAACAGGTTGCCCAAGGAGGCTGTGGATGCCCCATCCCTGGAGGCACTCAAGGCCAGGCTGGATGTGGCTCTGGGCAGCCTGGTCTGGTGGTTGCTGACCCTGTCTGTGGCAGGGGGGTTAAAACTATATGATCTTTGAGGTCCTTCTCAACCCAGGCCATTCTGTGATCCCCTGCCAGAAATAACCGTTGTCCTGTTTTATTAAGAATTTTTGACATTAAAACCACTCGTAGTTGTAGATTTCACATGCAAATCATAGCCAGATAGCAAAGCTCTCTTTCTGATGAGACAGCTGTTTTCTTCCTTTTAAAGCCAGCTGTGAAAATTGCATCTGCTTTGTGTTTAATTTTTTATTAACGTCTTTGATAGTTGTACGTTTTAAATTGAGGGTTTCCTCCATTCATTTTCACTTTTGTTTCTAAAGTGCTGGTGCACCAGAAGGGTGCCCTGTTTGTTCTTTGCCAGCAAATGCTTGTCAGCGCAAAGGCAAATGGAGCTCAAATAAGCATCGTAACAAAACACAAGATTAGTTCAGTTTGCAATGCGTTGCCACCTAATTCTCATTTTGAAACCAGTCTGAAACATGAAGTGGACAGGAGTAACCTTTATCAGCCCAGCCTTTGTGCTGGCTGTCTCTTCCTTCCTTCCATATTACATAAGGACGTGCGCTCTCACTCGCAGAGAAAGGTACATAATTGTTTTCCTCCACACAAATCCTCTCACAAAGCGTTACAGAAATGACATTAACTGCGTACTGAAATGCAGCCACACATGGCATTTTTTTATCCTGACAATGAATTATCGCTCTCTGCAGCAGCAAGAAGACAATTTGCCTCCAGGTAGTGGTGAAAACCTTCAGGGAACCTTTAATAAAAGTAGTTAGAGAACTCTGAATGGCTGCCTACAGCAGAGAGGATTTCTGTCTTGCTTCATCTGAAGGCTTGATCTCTCTAGGTGTGTGCAGACATCGTCTGAAGCTGTGCAGACCTCGTTTTTTGTACTTCAGCAAGTGCTCTGCCGTCTGGAAATGTGAAATGGTAGCTCTGAAGCCAGCATTTGGTCTCAGAGCTCATGCTGCAATACTTCAGCTGTATCTTCTGCCTTTCACCTGCACTACTTGCTGTTTCAAGCTGTGAGTTGTGGAGGCAACTCTCTCCCTGCCTGTGCAGGTTGAACTGTGCTGGTTCGGTGGTTCCACCTGGGCACTGTTGGATCTCTGAGGCTTTTTCCATCCCTGAAAAATTTGTCAAATTAAGGCGTTTGTGGAAAGTGAGAGTTCACCAAAGTAGCAGATTAGCATTAATTACCAACATAGTAAATAATGCTGCTTAGAAAACTGTATGTCCTGAAAATATATTCCATTTATGGCAGGAGTGCGCTTTTATTTATGGGGGTAGGAGTTTGGTTTTGTTTTGTCTTGTTTTCCCAGCTGTAGATGATTTGATTTCTTTTTTTTTTTTTTTTTTTTTTTTTTTTAACTTACAAGGCACTTTTTCTCACTGTGGATGTTTCTTTTATATTCCTAAGAAGGGACACCAACAACTGGTCCCTGAAATGGGCAGGAATCGGTGCTCCTGAAGTCAGAAGTCTTTTTCTTTGCCCATGTGGAATCTTTGACTGCTTCACACAGATAACTCTATTTTCAGCTCAAATCTTACTACAGGAAGGATATTGAGTCTTCTCCAACCTAGACGATTCTGGTTCTATATGTGTATTTTGAGGTGCTTCAGAAAGCAAATATGATTTTATTTTTCCTCTGGTATCCTGGATACGTCATTTTAGCTTCATCTATTTGACCACAAGAATCTGCATTAAAAATTTGTCTGATATACTTTGGGGTTTTATTTTGCAGCCTTGCTTTGATATGTTAAGGCAGCTGTTCCATATTTCTGGTCACTCCTGTAGTCAGGTGTGCTTTGTCATTGATTTGAAAGATCCTTTAATTTGAACTTTTAAGGATCTGTAGGCTATTTTCTTTAGAATTATTCTGTGAAGAAAGGGTTAATTCTTCTGTGTACATCTACTTCTATGGCTTTGCTCTGCTGCAGAGCCTAATGGATAGATATAAAGTTCATGAAAGAATCATGACAGGACACTGTGTGTAAAGCTGACATACTGCTCTGGAAGCACGGCAGCTCTTAAGGAACATCTATGGCCTAGACTTGAAAATCGTTACATGACTTTTTAGCCTCCGTGCCCATATCCTCTTGATGACAGTAAAACATAATGTGCTTTCTCTAATGGGCACTTGACTATCTGAAGTGCTCATGAAACGTGTACAACTATTCAATGAAATGTTTATTGACAAATCAGATTAGATCAAGAAACAGTGATACTGTCACCACTGTGCATCTGCCGTATCATCTCCAAAGCTAAAAGCATTCTCCAGGAGGAAGTATCTATAACCTGCATTATTTCCTAGAATCTTCATGAAATCACAGAATTGCAGAACAATTGAGGCTGGAAGAGACCTGGCTGGATGTCATCTTGTTCAACCCCACTGCTTAAGCAGGGACATTAGGACAACCTATTCCAGTGCTTGATTAGTCTCACAGTAAAAAGGCATTCAGATGGAACCTCCCATGTTTCAGTTTGTATGTAGTGATGACATTTCCCCTGAATCTTTTCTTCTTCAGGCAATACAGTCCCAGTTCTCTCAGACTTTCCACACTGGATAAATGCTCCAGTCCATTGTCTTTGTGGCCCTTCATTGGACTCTCTAAAGTTTCCCTATATGTTTCTGGTACTGGAGGGCTCAGGACATGACACAGTGCACTAGATGGGGCCTCATCAGTATTAAGTAGATGGGAGGGATCACTTTGTTTGACCTGCTGGCAGCTTTGCCTAATGCAGCCAAGTATACCATTGGCCTTCTTTTCACAAGAGCACATTACTGACTCATGTCCAATTGGTGTCCACCAGGATCCCCAGATCCTTTTCTACAAATCTTTCCAGCTGGATGGCCTCCAGCACTCCTGGTGCCTTGTTCCTCCCCAGGAGCCAGACTTTGCATTTTTTGTTGAACCTCATGAGGTTTCTTCCTCCCTTGTCTCCAGCCTGCCCAGGTCCCACTGAGTAACAGCACAGCCCTCTGGTGTGTCAGCCACTCCTGCCAGGCACTTCTCATTTCTGAGGAGTTCAGAGAGCATACTCCATCTGATCTCTTCAACACATTGTATGATTTATATTGTTACAGATGAGAAAATATCTAGGTTGTGGAATGCCTTTGTCAATTTACAGATTGTTTTTTCTAATCATTTAAATTGCTTCAAGGAAAGAGACTGTTTTCCTCTCAAGATAATGTGCCAAAGGACAAAAATGTTTCCAGCCTGCAGTCATTTCTGATCAATTTTGCGTGTTGTTTTCATTTTGACTTCTATCAGGATGCAGGAAGTCAACAGATAGGCTTTTTGCTTGGAAGCTGTGGAGTTACTGTGGCCTTGACAAGTGACGCATGCCATAAAGGACTGCCTAAAAGCCCCACAGGGGAGATACCACAGTTTAAAGGTAAGCTATCTCTTGTTTACAGTGGATGTCGCACTTAAAATTTACTACAATAGTCATTGTATTTGTTTACTTGGAGCAGGTGAAATTAAAAGCTAAATTCAGCTTACGTGCAGCCAGGACCCCTAACACATCACATGCCACAGGAGCAGCCACGGCTGTTAGGATGCTATTGCCAGCTGTATGTTATTGGGCTACTGTTACACATTGCTGCTCCCTGCTTCTAGCTGCCAATGGGTGTAATCTGCTTCATGGCCAGCTCAGCTGGCCAACAGCAGTCAGCCAACAGATTTTGTGCTACAGTAGATGAGAAGTGTTCAGACAGTTCAGTCCTATAGCTAAGAGGTAGGGACTATCACCTCTGGCAAGAGCACAGTAATAAACTGTTTGGGTCAGTAACAACTTAAACTGCCTGGCTGTTTCTTCAGGGATTGTCTGAGCACTCCTCAGCACTTGGTAGCTGTGTTAAGAAAGCCATTTTGAAAAATCTTTTTTCTCATGCTACACTGACGTTTAAAAGTAGAACTGTTTAGATAATGGCAATGTGGATATCTAGGAAAAAACTTCAGCAGAGAAGAATTTTGTTGTGTCTTGTCCTGCAGAAGTTCAACAATAGCTGACTTTTCTTTGTGACTATGTCTCAGGCTGGCCAAAGCTGCTGTGGTTTGTCACAGAGTCTAAACATCTCTCCAAGCCTCCTCGTGACTGGTTCCCACATATCAAGGATGCAAACAATGACACAGCTTACATTGAGGTGAGTTAATGAAGACTCGTCTTCCCTTTGAAACACTGCATTTGGCACTTCTGGATTAGATAAACATAATTATTCATTTGCTAGTCACAGAAGCAAAGAACATCCTGTTTTAGTCTGTTAGTAAGTAATGTTTTCTAATAAATTGTACTGTAGATTGATTTCAGAAAAGTTAATAAAGTGTTAAATTGTATTTCAGGATTTCTAACATTGATGTTTTATGTCATCTACACAACTGTCACAATATTACATTAAATTTGCCTTGACCAACCTAGGTCTCGTTCACAACGTGTACTTGCCCATCAGCATTGAGGTGTATAGACAGCAAGCTTCACAAGGAAGCTTCAGTTCTCATATCTCAGCCTTCAGACCCTTTGAAAAAGAAGGAACGTCTTGTTCAAAAGCTTGTCTGTGACATACTGCTTTGTGAGTCACACTCTTCCCATAAGACCAACATCAAGAAGGGAAAATTAGCAATGCTGTTAGGCTTAATTTTTCTCTTATTATTTTTTCATTCTTTTCTTCTAGTTCTGTGTAAATTCAAATGTTTTGAATTCAGTGATGTTAGTGCTGAATTTAAATGACTGTTCAAAGGGATAAGTCCAAGTGAATGGAGCAGAGATATTTCCTGTCTTTGCACAGTCAGAACACTGGGTTCAAGGAACAGAAATAACTCCACTTTCAATCTTGTTGATTATCTTCATGGAGAAAGAGAAATGTTTAATTTGTTTTAATTGGGACTGATAGTTTTCAAACTCTAACATAAAGTTGCAATAATTACCATGATCGTCAGCAGTGATCTGCTACATCTTTTCTATGCTTCTTTCTCATGGTTCTCATACTCTTGCAGTCGAACAGCTTGTGTCTTTCAGAATATATAGAGATTATTATAGAATCCAGCAGTGATTCTGTGATCAGCTCTTATTCCATATATGTCACAGAATGGAGTTCAGGTTTATTAGCTGGCCTATAAAATCTAACATGTTAACACTGAGCAGACTGAACTAGGTTCTTCTCTGCCAAATTTAGCCAGTTCTTTAGCCATTAACATGGTCAGAATTCTTAGAATCGTTTTTCCACAATGCCTGTATTCCAACAACAGATGGATTTCTAATATTGAGCCTGGGAAGCTTCAGTCAAGAAGAGAGATCCTGTCTGAAAAAATCATCCCAACCTTCTCAGTACTGCTGCCTTCTTAAAATAGAATCATTAAATGTGCCCGGTATTCACCTACATAAGAAACGCTTTCAACTATTAAATAATGGAAATGGGGCACCTATTATACACTGACTTTCTTTACTTGATTCTTTTTAGTACAAAACATGTAAAGATGGAAGTGTGCTTGGGGTGACTGTGACAAGGATTGCGCTGCTGACGCACTGCCAAGCCCTGACCCAGGCATGTGGCTACACAGAAGGTATGGAGTACACTTACCTGGTTTTATGAAAGTAGGAGTTGTAATTTGTGTGATTTGTCATTGTATTCTTGTCTAATAAACAAATCTGTGTTAAAAGCTTGCAGATTTTTTAAAAGACACATTTTTTTTCCTCTTTGATTTCAGAAAATGTACTTTTAAAATATCTTTATGAGAGGTACAAAGAAAAGACAAATAATGTCGTAGCCAAGACAAATCCCACAGTGGAGGCTTACTGTGAACGTTAAGCCTTGAGGTCATCAGTCATGTTATACTGAAGCGCACTCTATTTCCTTCCTTTGAGTGTGTTTGATTTGAATTGATGCCATTTTCTAAAATATCAACTCTTTTTGTTTCTTTGGACAGCTGAAACAATTGTGAATGTATTAGATTTCAAGAAGGATGTTGGTTTATGGCATGGGATTCTTACAGTAAGTGTGTTTTTTCATTTTCTGTGAATATTTGAAAATAAACTAACCTCATATGCCTACTACTATCACAAACTGGGATGTCCTACAGTTTCCTCTAATACAATTTTTTCTGCTTTGAAAGCAAAAAATATACGACTTAAACCCACAGTCCTCTGCTAGTGCACTTACCCGTAATGAGCACAATAAAGATGCCAGAGCATTTTTATGATCGTATCAAGTACTCTGGCCCCTTCCTTACCATCTCATTCTGATCTCGTTTGTGAATGTTTTTGAGATCAGACTTAAAAGCAGAAACAAATGAAGAGTGTTAGTACTTACCTCTGTAAGAACAGGGTCCAGTGACATAGCTGTACTGCCACTGATTTGTCTATCTGAACTCCCACAAACAGGTGTTTCTGCAAACATTAAAGCATTTCTCATACTTTAAGCTGCATACATTTTCTTCTTGCTGTTTGAATCTATTCCTCAATTTATGTAGGAGCCAATCCCCATATTTTTGTGTATGACAGAATGCTGTTTGCTGATCACATTAAGAAGAGCTGACAAGTTTTGAAGGGTCACTGTTTGGGAGTGCCATGATGAACAGTTCATACATACTATGATTCCCAGGGAGCTGATGTACTTTTCAATGTTATATTGCTCCTAATATCAAAGGGCAATATATATAATAACACTTGTAAAGCTGGAACAGCCTATTAGGCTTAGTGTACATACACATCTCACAATAAAAAAAAGACAATTTATATAGTTGTGGAAAGCAAACATGTAAAAAGCCTTTTCAGTGCCTTCCTTTGCTGTTTGTCTTGCTATGAACTTCTTGTTCATAGTGTTCAGATGGCCAGCCCAGTGGGACACTTAACCTGTGTCAGGAAAACTTTCTTAAACCTAGATTTTCCAAAGGAAATAGTTTATTTAACTCAATCTGCAATAAGGAGAGATATGTTGCCCTCCAAAGATGTTTCTAAATGCTAAGGAAAGCAGTGCAGCACTTCATTTGCAAGCTGTTTGAAAGCAAGCCATGAGAAATTACTAAAGCAATTGACTACTTCAGCCTAGGAGATCTGTTTGCTGTCATTGGCTTCTTTTTTCTGTGCATTCTTCAACTTCTCGTATCCTTGTTGAAAACACTGGGAATGACCTACCTGGAGCAGAACTTAAAAAAAAATAAAAAAATCATCTTTTTTTATATATTAAAATAATCTGGTCCCTGCTTAATCCATGAGTCCACTTTCTTGGTCTACTCTCTTTCAAATAATTTGTGTCCCACTAGCAATTCTTTGTGGAGATGGATTTCTTTAGAAGGATAGACTGGGAAAAGTCATCATATATACTAAACAGTAACAGGCTCAGGGATAGTAGTAACCTACACTGCCATCAGGCAACTGTTTTTCATCCAATAGATCTACATATTTTTTAATGCTTGCAGTTACTTTTGTACTGTAAGTCAATTGCTTAGGAAGAAAACCTATTTAAATTTTTTTTCAGTTCTGCTTCAAAGTTATGATCTGATTAGCCTAAATCTGTAATAATTAATTACAACATTCAAAAATGGTGATTCCATTTCATCTTAATGTAAATATCTAAATGGGAAAAGATAAATGCCAGCACTGAATATAAAAGCAAGCACAGAGGAAATATCAGAGATGCCTCTGTCCATAAACAATATAAATAATTGTCATCGTTGTTGTATAAAACCCATTTATCTTATTTGATTTCAGAGTGTCATGAACATGATGCATGTTATAAGTATTCCATATTCCTTAATGAAAGTGAATCCACTGTCATGGATACAAAAAGTGTGTCAATACAAAGGTAAGGAACAAGAATATACAAAAGTATATTTGAAGGCCAAAATCAAAAGAACAAGTTGTTTTTACTACTGTACAGCTTTCACATGGTGCATTAGAAATCTTCCCATTCCTGTTGCAGCAAAAGTTGCCTGTGTAAAATCCAGAGACATGCACTGGGCATTGGTGGCACATCGAGATCAGAGAGACATCAACCTTTCCTCACTGCGAATGCTCATAGTGGCTGATGGTGCCAACCCATGTAAGTGATGCTTCTGCAGTCCATCACAGCATAGGGAATGTTGTCCATCTTGCATCTAAAGTTTCAATCTTCAATCACCATAGCTAAAATATTTAACAAAGTATAAGGTTTGTCTACTGCAAACTATTTGATATTTATAAAAACAGTAATTAATTTTGAATTTTTTTAAAATATATTTTTCTTTAGCAAATCCTGAAGCAAACTTGATATTCCGCATAACGTAAGTTGCAGCAAATCCAGTTTTGTTTAACATGACAGCCATATACAAAAGTTGAAGTAAAGAACCTCAAGTTTTAGAGAGGATCAAAACATTTCTTCTGAACGATGGCTCACAGATACAGAAAGAACTGAGAATTTTGGGGGAATACTTATGCTAGTTTTGAGAACCACATCTGGATCATTTTGTCAAAAGTACTTGTAGAAACTATTACTGTTTAAGATATCAAGGCATAGATGTTTTCCTTTTTGCAGGGGCTTGCTTTGGGTTTCTGAATTAAATCTTTCATTTGCCTCATCCTAAAAAGAAAAATTGTAATGACATTCATGTTATAAATCTGGCATTAATGGCTTTTCTGTGTAAGCATAGTGAAAGGATTTTATGGTCAAAAATTAGTATTTATTCAGTGTATACACATACATGTAGTTCTATCAGGTAAGGCTTCTTTCCCAGTGGGTTCTTTTTAATTTTTTCATTCAGAAAAGCCTAATATATTGAATAATAAGTTTGCAGTTTGACTAGCATCACTTTAGAAATCAGACTATGTTTTCTCCTCTAATTTTTTTTTTTCCTTTCTTCAGGGTCTATTTCTTCCTGTGATGCATTTCTCAATGTCTTCCAAAGCAAAGGTCTGAGACAGGAGGTCATTTGTCCCTGCGCTAGTTCACCAGAAGCTCTCACTGTGGCAATCCGAAGGTACTGTGTTATACAGTGAAACGAACTCACTGTGCACGATGTGTGCTAATGTGAAAAGAAATGAAAGATGCGTTCAAGATCGAATCTCCTTACTCAACTTCTGAATGACATTTTTAGTTTTCATTTTGTCTAAACTGACATCAAACTAGTTAAAACTTAGTAATTTTAAGTTACTATGTAAAGAACACTTTATAACATTCCCGTTCCTGTAATTATGTCTGATTTTAAATAGACTGAAATCCAAAAGCTAATTCTGTAAAAAGAAATGGGAAAATACCATCTTAAATGGAATTGCTATTAAGGAAAATTGTACTTTAAACCAGTCTGTTTAAAGAGAATTATGGCTTTCTACAGATTGTTTTTGTCTAACCTGCGCTTTATAACCAGTCATAAACTCTTAGTAATGATCTAGAAATGGCCTTTGAGTCTGTAGGGTTTGTGCCTAAAAATAAAGTGGAGAAATTCTAATAAAAGTATTAAGCATTATGTACAGGAATATCCTTATAAAGCAGCCACCAGTCTTGAGGTGTTGTAAGACACAGTAAATACCCTAACTCATCTGTTTTGGCAGAATTTTCAAAAAGCAATGCCTTGCACAGTAGGCACTTTGTTTTTAAGTTCATATTTCTATCGTCATTTATGATTTTTTTTTCCACATGTTAAAACATGAAGTATAAAACTGTAAAGCACTGTAATGGAACTAAGTAAAATACTTCCTGCCACAAAGCTTAAATTATACTAAGTGAAATGTAACCAGATTTTCAGTTAGCATTCCAACAAAACATCACAGGAAGAAAGACACAACGCCAAGAATGTGGTTGCCTTTTGGCCACATTATTAACCTAAAATGCTTGAAAGCTGTCTGTCAGTGACTTATCCTGCCCAGGTCAGTTTTCTTTCTGCACTACCTCAAAGAGCCCATCGCTCAGCTCCAATAGCCTTTCTCCATTCTCAGCAAGTAGAAAGGAGTGAGTTGGTTTCCCATGTGTTGGGTTTCTCTGCTGTAGGCTGCACAGCTCTTCACTTCCTTCACCCTTGGAAGTTACTGTTGCTTCATATGCAGCACACATTGTTTATTCTGAACATTGATTAATGAATCAGAGTTTGCATTTCCTGTATTAGAAATGGAAAATCTGCCCCCAGATCACACATTATGCAGTGGGGGAACTCACTGTGACTCAGTGTGCAGTGGATGGGTTGCCCTTTCTAGACTTAAACTCTATGCTTATATCCATCTGAAGCACTAGAGATTCATTTTCAAATTAACTAGCATTGAGAGCTTACATTAAAAAATAAATAAATTAGCACATAAAATAGCTGATAATTCAAAAAAAAGCATTTTTATCTTCAGTGCCTCAGTAAGTAATTACAGAGACATTTTTATTACAGAGAATGTTATTGAACACATACCCACTTTTTTTTGAAGTCTGGATAATGGCAGGGTAATGCTAGCTGAACTTGTGAGCTTTAGTATTTTTCATTTTATTCAAGCCATCTCCAGCAACAGTAAAGTCATTATCATACAAGTTCCAAAGAGTTACAGCTGAAGTATACTTTAAAATGACTCCCCACAGAGCACAGATCCAGAGAGCTCCTGTTAATGCTCTGACTCTTTTAAAATCTATGGTATAATTCTACTGATATTCCTGCAAGGAAGTGTAACAAAACCAATTCTCTGTTGAAATACACTTGTAGTTTAGAGAAAGACAGTCAGTAATAGACTAATAGGTACTTTACCTTTAGAAATGAATCATAAAGCCTAATATTTAAAAGAATGTCTCATGCAAATAATTCTTTATGGTATTCCCATTTGGTTTACTGCATATGAGTCTGAACCTGCTTGCTTAAGGGAGTGCAAAAGTACATGTCTGTTGCCATTCTAAATGACAAAAAGTAGCGATAATTTGTATCTCTGAATTGTAGTAATAACTGTTCTTAAAATGCTCTATAGCTACTCAGTATGAACAGAGCAACTTTGAAGTAGATAAATGTCCTTATTACATGGCTGAGGAAACTAAAGGGGTAGGTTTGCCTGGCTTATGCTAAATGTACTTAGTATATGGAGTAGGTGGAATTATACCCTTGTTTACCTAGAAAGCAGTGTGATAGAATTCCAAATCTGATATGAAACATATTGAGTGTGTAAAGAAAACCCTTGTGGATTTCATGGACAGGACAAAACAGAGGCTGCTGCACAGCAGGACTGTGGCTCACAGGATGCTTTTTGACAGGCTGCCTGCTGCAGCTGTGCTGGTAGGTGCTTAACTCCCTACCTCACACCCACACCTTGTTCCTCCTGTTCCCTCCAAGAGGAGGCTCAAGCTGAGCTAACTGGTGACGTGCTGAGGGATCCACCTCAGACTGCTTGCATAGTCTAAAATTACAGCTCTGGAATACCTGTCCTTGGCACCAAATTCATCTGCTTCCATTGTGCCGTGCTCCTTGTTCACCTGGGAAAGCTGTTATCTCAGCCCAGGCTACACCAAAGGCAGCTCTGTTGAATAGGCCCAACTAGATCCTAACTGGTCCCGTGCTTCCAGCTTCTCTCCTTTGCACAACTTGTCTTTTATGTAAATAAAAATAACTTATTTTAAAATTTACTGATTTTTTTTTTTAAATTAATCAAAGCAACAGCCAGTGCATTTCAGGGCTGCATCCACTCTTTTATTTTTAGCAGCCTTTGTAGGTGATAAGTAACACAAAAAAATGTGTGTGAGGAAAGTCTAGGTGTTCTCTACTTGGAGCAGGCTGTGAGCATCTTGTGTGCCTGTGGGAGACCAGCACTCTCTTTTTATATATTTAAGATGTCCTGAGCAGTAAAATGTGCTTTTTGAGGAGCAAGGATGAGAGGAAGTTGATCAATTAATGTGGCTGAAAGTTCTTTTGACATGATGAGAATGTTATTTATCACAGCTGCTTGTTTGCTCACGCTATTTGTTATGCTCTAATGCATTTTCCAGCGTGCCCACATCCTTCTGTGTTGACAGTGTCACTTGAGAAATATGCCTTGTAAAATGTATTAATTGAAATTTATAGTGTTGATGTGAACATGGGCTAAAGGTAAGGCCCATCTAGTATTTCAAGCACAGTAGAGGAGAAATGTCACATGAAAGGACATTGTCTGTGATGAAATCGTTGTGTTATGATGGACTGCTTAGGAAAAATGCAGAATCTATAGAAGGGACTATTGACAAGTTTATAGATTTTGAAAATAACTGGAGTCTAGCTGCTCTATGTGGATGCATTATCCATACTCAAATCAGCATCATGTTAGCCTCCAGTTATGCTTTTCAAAATACAGGACAGTATAAGAATCTTTCCAGACATGAAAAGTCTTGACATATTCCTCTGGCTTAATAGTTAGCGTATGTCAACATTTGCTTGCTCAAGCCACGCTCTATATATGAAATCATTGTATTTACTGATACAGCAAGGGGTTTTATATTGAAACAAGCTGACAGCTTGTGCTAATGCTGTGAGTCCGTACAGAACATCAGTAGTGAATGTGAGCAAACTGAAGTGTAACTGAGTGGTTGCATCCACAGCATTTTGACCAGGACTGATGAAACAGCAATTTGTTTTCATTTTCAGGGGGTAAGTTAAAATAGGAATAATTAAATTACATGTACTAAAATAAAGATGATGAAGTCCTTGCAGTTTCTACAGATATTTGGCAGTAAATCTATTAAAACCTAATTTCTTCTGCTTAGTAATTGTAAGTGTTTAAGTATTTGAGTGGGAAGTCTCATCTGTGAGTTAAAGATAAAAGATTTGCATTCTAACCTTGGCTTTCTTACCAGCATGCTAGAAGTAGGCTTTTATTTTGCCAGGTGAGCTTTGTTTCCTAATTCCAAGTTGCCCCTAAGTAAGAAAGTAATATGCAGGGACTTTGTCAAATTATTTACTAATTATTTCCAAATATTTAGAATGCAGCTGCCTTCTACTCTGTCTACACTGCCTTTCCATATTTTCTAAATAAGTCAAAAACCTTTTCCTTGGCTAATCAAGCAGTCTGTAAATCTATTTGAAAACAAATACAAGCTTTTTATGTGAATATTAGGCATTACTTTCATCTCTACAACCCCATATGTGGGGAAACTACTGAGTGGGAGAGTTGCTAGATGTAATTACATGAAAATGGGAAAAAAAAACACTATTTTAAACTCTCAAATAGAGGAGTGTTTTTAATATTAATCCATTAAGTAAATGCTTACATCTGCCTGATGGTGCATGATGTTATAAATCATGGTTGCAGGCCAACAGATGACAGCAATCAGCCACCAGGCAGAGGAGTTCTGTCCATGCATGGTCTCACATACGGAGTGATTCGGGTGGACTCTGAAGAAAAGCTGTCTGTTCTGACTGTCCAGGACGTTGGCTTAGTGATGCCAGGAGGTAAGGATTGAAAGAGTTTTGTTTGAAACTTGCTATGAGTCAATTCATTAATTTAATTAGTTACTTAGTAAGTCATAGAAAGCTTTAGGATTAGACTGTGCATATTTGAAAAAAAAAAAATAGTCTAAAAGCCTTACCTTATGAAACCATGGTTTGGAAAACCAAGATTTCTTATCTACATTTACTTCTGTGGATCTCTTTCCATGTATTAACGGCATGCTTTGAACAGCCTCACACCACATCAAAACATCAATTCCTTAACTGTGAGCTACAGAAAATAGAACAAGTTGAGAAAATTCTATAACCTATGCTATGGGTCAACCAAATTGCTATCTGAGGGCTTGCAGAATATTTTTCCAAAAATATTGAGCTATCACTAAGTCATCAGCTAGAGAAGGTATGACCAAACAGTTCATGTTGATAGATTGATACTGAAGCCAGTGATTCTAAAAATGAAGATAAGATTCTTCATAACAGCTGAATTTTTAAGCAGTAAGTTATGGAGACTAGAAAAGGATAACACTATAGCTTTTCGTAACAGAATGTCTACTATATATCAAGTGAATAAAACATAAATTATGCATCTTAAAACATTTCAGTTGAGCATCTTAAAATACAGGAAGATTGATTGTTGTCTAATAGCAATCATATCAGATATTATTATAGATGTGCTGTCTTGCACCTCATACTATATTCTAATAGTTTCAAGAAAAGTGCACGCTCTTGATTGTCCTTGGAGTGAGAGAAAGGTCATTAAAGATTCTTCATGCTCGTATTTAAAGACATATTGATGCATTTTTGGTCTCCCTTGTTCATCTTCCCGACTATGAAGTCACACTTGCTGGACTCCTGCTCCAGCTGTAGCAGCATACCTGATTTTTATTTGTGTGGCTTACGCACAAAATGATGTTTCTTCCTCAGACCAGTGCTTTCTATCCCCTCCTGTTCAGCTCTGATCATCTCAGTCCTCTAAGGCCAGTCTGAGCTCTGATAAATTCTTAGCAAAACAGTGGTACTAGTCTGCTATAATATGTTGATCTTTCATATGGTGTTACTTGCTACTTAGTGAGAGGTGTATTTCCTGGTTGCCTGCCTCCCTGGTAGTGTAATTATTATCAAGAATGCCTGTAGAGTATTTCATTTTGCTCTGACTGCACCAACTCTGTTCTTTGATATGCAAAACTGGGAATGTAGTTACACTTCATAACAATATTACAAATCAGCTGAGGTTTTAGGTAGCAAGGGAGGTTAGGTTTTGTTTTCAGTTAAATGATTGAATTTATATAAAGGTCTTTGCATTTTTTTGGTAAATACTATATGTAATGCAAGTAACATTTTATTGAAAGTGTTCAACATCCTTGAGTTTGAGAGACAGATTGTTGGTTAGTGACTAAATATAATTTACTTAACTCCACCACAGTGTCTTTCTTGCAGCGTTTATACTATAGTTAGTTTTATAATATATTTTAAAGTCATTTGCTCTTTCCCTAGCTATAATGTGTTCAGTAAAGCCAGATGGAATTCCTCAGCTCTGTAAAACAGATGAAATAGGAGAACTATGTGTATGTGCTATTGCAACGGGTACATCGTATTATGGACTCTCGGGCATGACCAAAAACACTTTTGAGGTAAGATGGCAAAAATGCTATGTAAAATACTTCCTTTTTAACTTTCTAAGGGTAATATTTCACTTAAAATATTGACAGTAACAATATTAGGATATCAGCAATAATCAGTGCCTGTGGTTTGGGACTGTAGCCAGATAATCCTTACTGAATCCCAATTCATTAAGTGCAAAAACAGCTTGTTCTGTGGGTTTAGTTCTGGCTCTGAGGAGCTTTTTCTTTAATTTTGGAAGGAGATACCAGGTGCTGAAACAGGCACAAGGAAAGCAGGAAGAAAGGCAAAGTTCAGAAGGTAATAATGTATATCAGGAGCTGCATGCAGAATTGGATTGTTGCAAGCAGTAGGAGAGCTGCTGTATGTCTTAAAAGCAGTCTCCATCATTTCTGCAGCTCAGCCTACATTTAAAGCCTGCATTTATACAGAAACCTGACAGACACAGCCTTCAAGACATATCTGAGCAGTGAAGATAACTTTTCCTAATTAGTGCTCCCACCTGCTTTTATTTGAACAGCCTAAGGTGAAAACTTTTGTGCTTTGTGTGATCTGTCTTCCAGTACATTTCAGCAGCGGCGTAGACTGCTGTATTGACAGCTCTGTTCTACCTGCTCACTTGTTCTCATTAACTTCTGTTGAAGCCAGTGTGAAATGGTGGACAAATCAGAGAAACAATGAAAAATATTCAGCTGAGACTTTTATTCATTCATGGTCTCATTATTTTCTCTTTAAATATTTGAGGAAAATTTAAGAAAAGTGTATTTACATTTCTGTTAACAAATGTTCTTTCTCATATTACCATATTTTATGGACTACACGTGGCTAATATCTCCTGCAAAATGGTTTCAGCTTTCCTTATGCAGAACTGAATATTGTAAACATAGTACATTAAATAATTAATGGATACTGATAGATATAATTCTCCATTCTGCTACCGAAGCCAAGACTCCTACTATGCTATTGTGACCTGAAATTTGTAGATTGCTGATTACTGTGCTACAAGAGCAATTAGCAGTACCCATTGTGAATGATAATCCCATATTTGACATATTTCAGGATAGAAAGGTACTTACATTCATTCTGGAGTACTTGCTGTAATTATAAAATCATTCATAATTCATATCTGGATCTGCAGTTGAACAGTGCATTTAGAGTTATTCCAAATGGTAAGCAAATAAATTACCACTGAGTCAGCAGGACTACTCATTTTTGAAGTTACACAAGTTGTTAAGAACTCTCAGCAAGTGGGACTCTATTCTCTTTTATGGTGTAATTTGTGTTGCAGGTAACAGACTGAGGTTTGTGTTGCCAAGATGAGTTATGGCTGAGGTGTATAAGCTTTAAATCTGCTCAGGAGGCGTCACCTGTGAACATCTGGCAGTAGAATTTGACCTTTTTTGTCAGATGAGCCCTGAAGGACTCTGTAGTCACAGTCTTCCACCTGTCATTTTCATAAACAACTCACATTTAGACTATTTCAGTTTTTTAAGAAAAGATAGTAGGAAAGTGTGCTTGTGTCAGAATCCAAGTAGCTCACCAGAAGAATAATGCTGAGCTAGCTGGAATGAGAAAAATAGGATAAATTGACCTGGGTAGAAAGTATCCCATGGAATTCATCTATACATTTGGTGTTCAAAAGATTAGAGTTGCTGTAGAGGACTATTTTTTCATTTTTTGACATTAACAGAGGTCCTGTGAGGATTTAATTGACCTTAGATAAATGACATCAGGAGTTATTAAAATACAGTACTAAAAATAGCTTTACTTCTAGCCTGTTTATTTCTCTTTACTACATTGAAATTGAGTATGAGATACTGAAAAGAGCATCTACTGTCATGTTTGCAGTTTACTTACTGAGGTACTCTGTGCACAGCATCTCTGATTAATTTTGCTTAGTGCAGCTTGTTTGTTTGTTTGTTTTAATTCAGTACTATTTACCTTGACTGATTGACTGATTGATTTGGGTCAGAAATTATTTACAAGCCATAGCTAGGGAAAATGTGTTTGGTAAACAGAGTGAGACTGATCTTGCCAGACCTCAAATACTGAGAATTATACACTGTAGCATAGGAGTTTCTCAGTGTTCTGTTTTTGGTTAGAGAAGATAAAAACGCATCATCAGAGGCTTATTGACTTTATTCCAAAAGAGCTGTCTGAAAAACCACGCCTGAAATACAAAGCAGTATCATTTTAGAGTACAAAATAGAAAACCTGTGTTTTTGTGTCTTACAGGTATTTCCTATGACCAGTTCTGGTGGCCCTATCACTGAATATCCTTTTATAAGGACTGGACTACTAGGCTTTATAGGACCAGGTGGACTTGTCTTTGTTATTGGCAAAATGGATGGTTTGATGGTTGTCAGTGGAAGAAGACATAATGCTGATGACATTGTAGCAACAGCACTTGCAGTGGAACCAATGAAATTTGTCTACAGGGGCAGGTTTGATCTGTTTTCTTACTTTAAGTAGAAATCCCTATTTTGCTTAGATTAGATGTAAGTGACCCAAAATGCTCCCAAAAGGCAGTGTCTAATCTGCACAGGGCTTTCTGTTGCTGATAAAATACAGATGCTGTGACATTTCTTTGCATTTTCTCTAAATTACTGTTTATATGGCTGGAGGCAGGAGATAGCAGAGGAAAACCTAAGTCAAAGCTGAGGTGGACTTTAAATATTGAAATCCAAAACTGTCATTTTAAAAATTTCCAGTAGAACAAGTGGTTAATTCTGAAGCTGTTGCAATTACTTGTTTCTAAGATATGGCTGAAGAAGTTGCTTGTGCTGGCAGCTGAATGTCTGCTTAAATGCAGCCTTGGTGAGACAGAAATTTAGTTCTCTTTTTATCCTAAGAATGTTTACTTCTTGAGCTCTGCTGTTGTTGTGGCCTTACTAATGAGTTCAGAACAAGGTTCTATATACCTGTTTCAGAAGTTCTCAAAAACTGTTGTTGCTATTTTCCCCTTAAATAAAATGCTTATGTGGTTAACTTAAATAAAGTGCTTATTGGTGCATTCACCAATCCTCTGAGTAATAAATAACAAAATACTGCTATGAAGAGTTAGTTTAGAAGGCAGGATCTTATTGTCATCTATCCTAGCAATAAATACTCTTCCTTTCTTCTCTCCTGTAGGATAGCAGTGTTTTCAGTGAGTGTGCTGCATGATGAAAGGATAGTTATTGTTGCTGAACAAAGGCCAGATTCCACAGAAGAAGACAGTTTTCAATGGATGAGTAGAGTCCTCCAGGTAATGCTCTTAATGTATGTTTGGAATCTGCTTTACCTAATTTATTTTTTTTAATTGAGCATTTAGACCTTCAGAGTAACCTGACATTTGTGTTTGAGCAATTGTGAGTGCTGCTTCAGTCACACTTCCAACTACCTAATAAGCACAAAATTAGCTTCTTCTAGGTGACAATTCCTGCCCAGACCACATATGTCCAGTGTGTGAAACACAACTAAAATGGTGTAAGAAAGCAGGGATGAACTGAAGCAACTAATAGCAAAAAGACAATAGCATGTAGTCGTGAGACTATAGTAATTACTACAAAAAGGTGGTTAATGAATGCATGTATACTTACTGTTAAAAGCTAGCAAAGTCTTACTAAACAAAGATAAGCAATGTTATGGAGTTGACTTTATCAAAAGTATATATACATAACTGAACTAGATCTCCAGATTTCTTTTTAATAAATGGGAAAGAATTATGTGTTTCTAGTGCACCATGGTGAAGTAAACTATTTGAGAAACAGTCCAAAAATGACTTTCACTGCAATGAAGGGAAGGGATTGATTAGCTCAGATGGAGGTATTTATGATAAGGTTACCTGCATAGAGGACACCTATTACAAGGAATTCCATTCCAGCTGCCTGGTGAATCACACAAGGCACATTGCACCAGGAGAGAGAATACTCTCAGTGTAGGAAGTTTTCTTATCTTGAACAACATAGCAGATACAGACTCCGTGCAAGTTCTAGCATCTCTAATTAGTTTTCTCAATGAAACAAAAAGATAAAGATCTCAGGTACTCTATTTACTGTCTAGCTTAAATCACTTCCAAAACTAAGCTGTCTCATCAACAGACATAAATACCAGCAGTTTTAAAGAATTGACTTCTCTCAAAATTTCAAGGTTTAGTTCATCAGTGCGCATCTCTGTGAAAAGTCATTCATCATCTTCAACATTGTGCCAAATTACAGACTGGGAAACGTGACAATTTTGAATGACCCATGACATTTTTTCAGGTTGTGTGCCACAGAGGTAGCTATCAAAGCAAACAGTGTGGGAGGCACTCATGTTTAACAGCCCTCATCCCACCAGAGTTGGGCATTGGTCTCCACGCACCTCTAGGAGCCACACTGTGATGTGCTTTAATTAGTTGCTTACCCTCTAATAGTTTTCTTTCAAGCTAATTCCAAGTGAGGACCCCGTGACTTATCACTGCTCTTCAGAAACGTACAAATAACATTGTGATTGGGATTTGATGCTTCAGATTTCTGCTGGGTACATGAGACATTGCTTCCTGGCAGTCATGCATACCTAACCATTGCTCATCTTTAAATGTAGTGGAGATGTAGAACAGCAGTGAGGTGATCCTGTACTGCCATGAGATCTACCACTGCTAAAACTGCAATGATTGTAAAACAAGTAACTGCTTTATTATTCTTTACAATCAAATCAATAAAAATAAAGCAAAGAGAAGACAAAAGCAAAACATTATTTAGAGCGACTGTAGAAGTAATCAATAATTTATTGGTCTAAACTTAAGTACATAACTATAAATCATTATTTGATTGTCAGAATACAGATTGCGTCTTTAAAGCAAGAAATGTGTGCATTCACATTTCTCGTGGTTAAAAATTAAGATGCAAGTTAAGTCAATTATATTTCTGAACATTTAACTTCTCATTAGAGATGCTGTCTGTGATTTGATTCCCAGTCTGTTTGGATGTCAGCAGTTGTTTTTCTAATTCACTGGCTGCAATTTTTGCACCCAGTGTAAGGAAAATAACCAGTTAAAATGTGAATGGAATTAAAATGTAAGGCTATGCATATTCATGTTTAGCTAGATGAACTACACAGATACTGAACATGACTGATTTTTTGAAATTGATGCAGTTGACTCCACTTTTCCGACAGTGAACATGGTTAAAGATTCAAAAATCCTTATCTCTCAGGTTCACATTCAAAAGATTTTGTTTCAAGTCGGTGCTTGTGTAGTTTTCCCTTATATTGAATAAGTTCCCATTCATGCCTGAGGATCTTCTACAGAGTAATCAGGGAGCAAAACAGGGAGCAAATTCTTGGCGAATTAAAAATTCATGAGCTGCATACATCAGTAGCTGCATGTGATACATGTGCAGCATTCACCATTTTTCTTTGCTCCACAGGATGGACTGGATGTTAAATTGATAGGAACCCTTTGAACGTTAATTCTGAGAAGTGTACGGATTCAGATCTGTTTCACATGAGTTCTCAGACATCCTAGTGATAAATCTTCAGGATACTACTATCATTTGTCTGAGGAGTGCATTTCTTGATAGATTTCCATGTGTTTGGCACTAGGCTTTTGTATGCCTTTTTTATCTTCTGGAATGAGTGTAACAACAGCAGTGTTACATTTCCATCCACCTGTTCCCAATGAAAAGAACCTCCTTATCACAGGCACTGCTGAAGTGTCTTTCTACTCTCAGTTAATTATCAGGGTTGTTTAATGCAGCAATTCAGAATAACACGTTTATTATAATGATGAAAAATTAGCCTTTCATTAGAATCGACTTCCTGCTTGTTTTAGGCTATTGACAGTATTCATCAAGTGGGAGTCTACTGCTTAGCTCTGGTACCAGCCAACACGCTCCCCAAGACGCCGCTGGGAGGAATACACCTATCAGAAACCAAACAGCTTTTCTTGGAAGGATCGCTGCATCCTTGTAACGTGCTGATGTGTCCCCACACATGCGTAACAAACCTGCCTAAACCAAGGCAAAAACAACCAGGTAAGATGAGTGGGAACAAATGAATTGTGACTTTATAGTGTGTGCTTACGGTACAGTAAAAAGTGAAATCAAATAACTGTTCATGTAGGTGTGAATCAGCTCCATCAGCTGTTTGTGTTAAGTATACTAGGCAGAATCTATGAAGAATATGTTCAGAAGGAAAAATGCTGTAAAACGCTCTTCATTAGTAAAGGTGAAATTTCTGCTGCTCCAAAAGGCACTACTTGGACCACAGCTGAAGTTCTTCACATAGTCCTGGTCACTTGTGTCTGCAGTATATGAACTGAGACTGAAACAGAAAAGCAGCCTCTGAATAAGCCAAGTTTATTAAACAGAAGTAGAGAAAGAAGATGGTTGACACTAAATAACAAAGTTAGAAGAACAACAAGTAGTTAAAAACAGATTGTGAATCAAGTGAAACCAAGAATTTGGATATTTTATTTTACCTTAGGAAGGAGGTTCTGCATTATTTTTACAGTAGGTATATCTGAGAGGAAAACCAAGTTAATTTAAGATTGGCTCTGCAGTTAAATATATATAGAAGAGGTGGGATGAATCCAGACCTGTCTTCCAGGTACATCAACCAAAATGTGTATCAACAGAGATATGCTCAAGATTTTGTGCTGTGGATAGCAATGAGGAAAACCTGTAGTACAAAAGGAATACAGATAATTTCCATTCACAAGCAAAGAATTTCTCTTGCATTTAACGTATCTCTGATTTATTGTAGAAATTGGCCCTGCCTCTGTGATGGTGGGGAACTTGGTCTCTGGAAAAAGAATTGCACAGGCCAGTGGTAGAGATTTGGGGCAAATAGAAGATAATGATCAAGCCAGAAAGGTAAGTAGAACTTTTCTAATATGTCTTCTATTTAGTTAATTAGCAACAGGAGACATAGCAGTACATAGATGATATTATTATTTCAGAATTGGCTTATTACATGTTAATACTAACAAACTAACACGTTTTAAGACGCACTTTACAGATAAATATAAAACACACGAGAGCAGATCACTGCTTTTCACGTGTATGTGTTGTTTTACTGGGATACATGGGACAACAGAAAATACATGGTAGACTGTGGTAATGGATCTTTTATTAGTAATCACCCTATATTATGTCATCATGACTAGGTAGAGTGGAGTCCAAGGAATCTAATTTGCATATATGATCATGACCTTTTTTTTTTTTAATTTTTTTTAGTTATTATATTAATGATCTGTCTATATATCTATATGTGTATTTAGTAAGAATTTTTGTATTTAGTATTATAGTATTATATGTATTTAGTATTATAGTAAGAAAAAGGAGTACGATTAAGAACAAAAGTTGTGTTTAAATTCTGAGAGAGTAGTAAGAAGTTCTTTATTGTTTTGAAAGTAGACATAGAATTTATCACCATCTCAGCAGTGACCAAAGTTCCAGAGAGGCTCTCTTGTTGCGTCAGAACACCTTGCTGTAAATGTGTGATGATAAGAGAACCAATTCATGTTTAGTGTTTCATAGTTATTGACATAAAACTTAGAATATCAATAGAAAAGGTGAATTTACAAAAAATAAATGTGTTTTTTAAAGCTGAGAAATTATTTAGTGCCATGACTGTCACTCTTTTTTTTTTTAGTTCCTCTTCCTCTCAGAAGTTTTACAGTGGAGAGCTCAGACCACTCCTGACCATGTGCTTTACACACTACTTAACTGCAGGGTAAGCAGTGCAGACTGGTGCTCTGACAAGCTGCAGTGTGGCAAGTGACATGCTGGTGTTCCAACTGCACCTGCATACACTGTGTCTGGACATGGCTCTTTCTGTTTCTTTTTCCATTAATACCCAGCTGCTATATTTATTATCCATGGAGGATAAGAGAGGAAAAGAGAATAATAATAGCCAAATGTCAAAATACAAATTGCGTTTGTATCAGGCACCCCATCTTATACATTTCTCATTTCTTTTTCTACCACGTACACGTGGGTGAGCTGCAACTGCAAATCTGTTTCAATACTCTTCATTCTTACACCAAAGAGTAGTCCTTCGTACTGCTCACAGTCTTGGTTTCTGATCTGAAAAGCACAAGCTTGATGAAATCAAAGCACTTTTTCTACATAAAGTGATGATTATTTGTTTTGGGACTGGGCCATCTGCAAGGAGATGCAAGAATGGGGAAAGGAGTTAAAGAGAAGAGATGTGTTCAGAGTCCAGCCGGGTCTGCAGAGGATCACTTGTGCATCTCTCTGCATAACTTGATGCCAGCCTGCCATAATGTTTCATTGACAGTCAAAAATGAATGACTTCATATCAAAAGGTGCAGAGCTCAAGTTTACTAAGAATGGATGATGGCTTCATAGACAACTGTAAATGACAAACCTGTAATTCCCAAGACCACTGCAGAGCCTGATTTCGAACTACCCTGCCTTAGTGCCTATCTGTCAAAACTGGGAAATGTATCTAGTATGTGAGTGCCTTATGGAAAGGAAGGGCTTGAGATATTCACCTGTGCCACCTGGAATAGCTGGCATTTGTTCTTAGCCCATATGGTCCCTGAACAACTTAGGTGGTACAATAAACCTCCAGCAAATTGTGAACGTTTGCTAGATGACCAGTTATTGTTCTTACAGGATATGCTCCCATAGCCCATATTGCAGTGGTGGTATGGAAGATCAGTTTGAGGCTACAAAAGAATCATTAAGCTAATTTGTTTTAATTCAGAGCAGTAGCTAGTGTTATGTGAAGATTTCCATTTTTTACAGACAATGGTGAAGTAGTAATTGAGTTATCTGCAACAATTTGAGAGAGAATGCTGTTCATAGATGCACTATTACAACATTGAATCAGTGGATTGTTCTGTCCTGTAAGTGAGGAGCAGAGATGCTATGAGAAAGAAACCGTGCTTTCCCATCTCCTCCACATAGGCTGCTGCTTTTGAGCTTTAGGTTATGCCAGACGTTACATGCTGGCAGAAGGGTTCAGACAGTAGGAGGGAAGGATACAATGTGGAGAGTGAGAATTAATGAAATAATTGATTATTCCTTAGAAGTGTAAAACAGTTCAATTCTGAGATTCAGTTTCTCTGCTTCTTTAATACTCCCAGTGTGGAGTATGTCCTCTTGTGAAATTTGAGAGGCTTGTTGTTTTATGGAGAGATTCGGTGTCTAATGGAAAGGAGCGACAGGGGTGGTGAGTTTTAGTCAAAGCAAATTTTATTCCCCATCTTGAATCTTATTTCTTTTGTAATTTTTCCCTTTTTGTCTGCCTTGCATCTTGTATGTAGACATTGTTCTCAAAAATCCAGACATCTCACAGTTGATGACTAATAGAAATTCACTGAGATCAGAGATTTCCTGTAACCCAAGCATTTTGAGAAATTAGATTTCTAACTTAGTGTGCAGTGCCCTGTTTTTATGTATGGGTTTCAGGTATGAAACCCAAAGGGAACAGTTATTTCTGCTCACCCACAATTCTTCACCAACAGCAGAATTCTTCCTGGTGCTTCATATAAATGCTGCCTTTCTTCCTGTGCACCTTGCAGCGAGTGCCAGAGTTCTTAAATGAACTTTGCCCAAATATGCATGATTTGCAGCAATTCCTTTTCTATGTCAGTAAGGCTTGTGGTTCTGGTGTACGTAGGGAAGCAAAAAGGTCCATCTCCCCATGACTATTGAAGCAGGAAATGTCTTGAAAGAAGGAAGTGAATGCAAGTACACTCCTACTGGAATGTCTACTGTGAGCAACTACTCAGATGTTCGATTGCTTTGGCCAAGTCTAGGGCTGGTCATGGTTGCATGTGTCCTTAAAAAAAAGTTCTTGTAGTTGAACTATCCAGAAAACCAATTAAAATTGCCTGAAATGCTTCTTTTTTTCCTGTTATCTTGAGCTCTTTCTTGACAGTGTTTGAGGTGTGACGTTTCTAAATGCCAAGTGGTGCATGATAACATGCTATGACCCTGCTTCCAGATCTTTTTCCAGCTGCTCTCTCTCCTCTCTCAAGCTTGTGATCAGTATGTACTGTGGTGGTGTGAGTGGTAGTGCTGATGAATAGAAGTCATCAGTCAAGCCAAATCCTTAGCATTTCTTGCCCTGTTTTAAGATAATTCAAAGAATATTTCTGTAAAACAGAAGACCTTATTACTATCATGATACAGTATTTTCTTAATTGTTGCATTGCACTTTTGATGCACTGACTTTTTAGAAGAATGTGTTAGCTTTTTTTATTTCTATCAGTTTATTCACCTTCTCTTTTTCAAGCACTTGTGATATGTGCTGGATGTATCAGAGCAGAGATGCAGACTGAAATCCTCTTTCTCTCCAGAGGAGGTACAGCAGAGCATCCCTTTCCCATACTGCCCCATCTCTTTACTTCAGCCCAGACCTGGCCTGACCAGCTCTAGCAGCAGTCAGTCTCCTGATTGTTCCTTCATTCTTCGACTTCTCTTCAGAGTTGGGAGTTCTTGGAGTGAATTCTGTGATACATGCATATATCTCTCTCTATATATGTTTGTACGTATGCATGTATTTATCTCTTCAGAAAGTGCAAGAATTCAGTTTAAAACACTATGTCTGTTCGATAATTTTGAGACAGTGCTATCTGAATTGCCAAACTCTGGATTATTTTTTTTTATTTAATCTTTTTGGCTTACTGACCAGAGTTATTTAAATTCAATAAATGTCTTTTCTCTTTCATTTATATGCATGTGCTTAGCTTTTGTTCTGGACTAATTCTTTTCCCGTGTCGCAAAGCATTGTTTTCTCTGATGCCTTTTGTCTCATCTTTGAAAGTATTTCCCCTGTGCCATTTGGCTTCATTCCAAGGTGCAGACAATGAGATGCAATTTTCAGGATTACTCTCCACAGATTCTCCGGATTGCAGAAAACCACAAAAGCACTTTCCTGGCTGTAGCAGGAATGCTGCAAGTGTAGCAAGAGGAGTATGGTTTACGTGAGCATGACACTGGCATGCTACTGTGACTTCCTTGGTTAGAAAGGCAGCACTTTTGAGGACACTAAGTACAGAGAGAGGAATGGAGAATATTCCTTTCCTTGACAAACATCCTTTTTCCCTCCAGCTACAGTTTGGCATAAGAGAAAGTTTCCTTATTTAAGGTGACTGTGTGACATATTGTGGCTTTAGGAAACTGCAGCATCTCATCCAGTAGCTTCTACGTTGCAGAGGAGAACAAAGATCAATGCAGTGCGTTGTCTTCTGTGACATTTCTCTTTCTTCATGTGCAGGGAACAATAGCCAACTCATTAACGTGTGTCCAGCTACATAAGCGAGCAGAGAAGATAGCTGTCATGCTGATGGAAAGGGGGCATCTGCAAGATGGAGACCACGTGGCATTGGTTTACCCACCAGGTAAAGAACCATGTTCAGCACCTCGATGCTCCTAAAAGTTTATCATGAGCCTGTAGAACAGTGCAGCACAGGTGTTACCAGCCAGGTGAACTGGCAACACACAAAATATTTGTCACATGTGCATTTCTCTGAACTTAGTCAGATGTATTTAAGAGATTTTCTCTTCATGTATGTGTATGAAAGTAGATACTGTATACTATGGGTTCAAATTAAGATTAAGTGGTACTTTTAAAATCCCTCTCTTATAAACATTCAAATCTAAACAGTAATCCACTTCTTTGCTTTTAGTTTGCTAGAAACACACTTTTTTATGAGCACGTGGTTCTGCTAAAATACTCCATCTGTTGAGTGTTCTTAAGTTCACTTGTCAAATTCCCATTTGAAAGTACTGCATTTCATGAGGATAAAGCAACAATACCTGGGAAGTAATCAACCTTATTAGAGCAGAAATATGATAAATAGCAGATGATTAAGAAATACCCCAAAATAATCAGTATTTTGTATATATGTAAATTATTAACCTACACAGCTCTGTGGTTTGATTTTTTCTACTTCGACATAAGGACTTTAAGCTTGTATTAACCTATACTATCTTTGACATTTGCTTAAAATTATTTCTGATCTAGTACTGCTCTTTTATCTGTAACATTTTGTATGTCTTGATGAAATAAACAGTCTTATTTTAAGTCTGGATTGTGATATTTCAGTAGAAACAGACTGCAAGATAATGGTTAAATCATTATCATTTTTAGGCGATTTCTCAATGGTTAATATGAGCAAACCTTTTCCACAAAAGAAATGCGTGTTTTAAACTTAAGGTTTTATTTCCTGCATTTCACTTGCCCTGCATAAATCATACTATCAGAGGAACAGTAAACCTATCTGTACTCCAGATCTATTTCCAGTGGAAGAGTAAAACAGTCCCCGTTGTCATCTTGGCACAGCCTGCGTACAGAACGAAAGAACCATCAAACAGGGTCTTTGTGCTATTGTCAGCTCAGCTTCTTTCTGTGGCCTGAAGTGTCCACAATCTGACACCTGCAGTTAATATTTATATAGAGGAATGCTTAGTTTTATGTTAGGAGCAGGGATTCAAAGCCCAGGCTCCATTTTTGATTGTGAAATTTCAGGTAGAAAAGTCAAAGCTGTATGTCTGAAGTTAAAAGTGGCACAAGAAAGAAAATGTCTAATAAATCTTCAGATGTTCTTTATACAACTGATAGGAACAAACATAGTACTCCCTTATCCTTTTGCTGGGACACCCCACTTCTTGAAACTCATTTGTATGTAAATGAAATTTAGGAAGATAATTCATCTGTAAAAATCTTTTTACCAGTTACTTCCTGGTCATATAAGTAGAGATCACCAAAATGATGATATCTGGCTTCCGCTTTGTGCGTCGTCACTGGTTTTTCATGCTCAGGAGAACAGTGCAGTTGAAAGTACTCAGTGAAGCTGAACAAATACTGACAAGGGACTGAAAAAGAAGTCTCTTAAAGGACTTAGTCACTCATTTAACCTTCTGAGTTGAATCCCAAATAATATTTATGCTGACATAGATGTCTGTGATTAAATGATCTGATTTTCAGGGGAGGATTTTTGTTTTGTTCTTCATGCAGGAATAGACCTGATTGCTGCATTTTATGGTTGCCTGTATGCAGGCTGTGTGCCAATAACAGTTCGACCTCCACATCCCCAGAACATAGCAACGACGTTACCTACTGTGAAGATGATTGTGGAGGTGAGTAGGCATCTGAAAGTGCACAGACAGATGAAATGGGCAGTGGGCTTGTGCGGTATTTGGGAACAGTATGAATGGGTTACTGTAAAATGGATGATGTTGGGTGATGTTACTGTTAAATGGGTGATAATGAGTTACAGTTAAATAGGTGATGTTATAGATTGAAGGGTTATATTCCTTCCAGAATTCCAAGATTTCAGTGTTTCAGAGTCAACACTGACAGCATGCAACTTCCTGACTTCCACAGTCAACATTTTCCTGCAGTTGTGCTACACCATCCAGGAAATTTAGCAATACGCCAAGCATGGTAGGGTTTCCCACCTGGCAATGCTACACTCAACATCGATAGAAGTCCCAATGGAAAAGCTTTTCCAATGGAAAGCTTAGCTTGGCTCATGCTGAATTCTGCAAACCCAATTGTTTTGCAGTTCGAAGCAATTACAAAGTTATATTGTGGAGCAATATTGGTTGGTGGTTCTATTTTTTTCCGGGGAAGTATTACTCTGGCTTTTTATTTAATACTTTATTTTGGTATTTTGGCTTCATCTGATCACATCTTATCTTTGATGCTCATAAGTAATTGCGTTCCTAATCTGTTGAATGGAATTCCAAATCTCTGAAATAACAGAAGTTAAAACAAATATGATTTTATTGATAACTTCAACTAGAGATACTTATAATTTGGTTCTTTCCTCACTGTGTCAGATGCCTCAAAATGTCAGTAGAGGCATGAGAAAATGGCCTATTGTCTTCAGGATTCTTATTATTTGGTGTTTTGCCACTTGGCATTTTTAAGCATCAGCTGTTAAAGTCATATAAAAGCTGTAAAAGTGGTATAAAATGAGTTATATTGTTTCTCCCATTTTTCCTTTGATGTCTAACAGACAATCCAGGCTTGACTGCTGAATAAAGTAGGGCAGGTCTAAGCTGACTTGCAAGCATTGTCTCTTCAAGGCCTAAAATCAAGATTGACTGTAAATAAAATATTGGAAATTAGTGATATTAATGCCAATCTTAAAAAACTCTCAGCTCTGTTTTGCACAATTTTTTCTTCCATTTTGGAGAGGGATGACCTTGTGGAAATTAAAATACTGAGTTTTTATAATCAGAAAGAAATATTCTTGTAGTTGCTACTAAGATTTTTTTTAATGGATCTAAAAGGAGAGCAGCTTCAGCATGTATCATCTGAAATTCAGAGCAGATGGTAGTTACAGTAAATTCTCCATTTCTTAGTGGAAAATTTGCACAATTTTTGGTCCAGAGTCACTTTTGACAATATCAGAAGAATTCCCAATGTTTTATCACCAACACTAGAATCAGGAATATATGGATAACATAAAATTGACTGAAGATAGTAAAAATGCTCATATAAGTGTCAGGCTAGGTTTTGGTTTATGTTAAAATATTTTTTATAAACCAAGATACATTATCACGATATAGGAAATGTTCTGGTCACAGTCTGGCATCCTGGGTTGATAAGTGATATAATGCACTGGAAAAGTTGCATTCTCACTGTTAAGGTGCCTTTAGTTTCATTACAGTACTGTGCTCAAAGTGCAATTTTAATGTAATTTGTAAAACTCATATGGCTTTGTCTGCTTTGTGAGCTGAATTTTTTGGTGAATCTTTTCACCTCCTGATTAGAAAATATAAGACTAATATATCTGTGTCCTGTTCTGGCATAAAACAAATCATGGTCTTGTTCATTTTTAGAAGAATTAATCAGCATCCCATTGTGTTATTATTTGTTTGTTAAATTCCTAGGTGAGCCGCTCTGCTTGCTTAATGACTACACAATTAATATGTAAATTGTTACGGTCGCGAGAGGCGGCAGCGGCAGTGGATGTCAGAACGTGGCCTCCAGTACTAGATACAGGTGAGTGCCAAGGCTAGGGTTTTGCTCTCTTTTTGTCATTATTTGTCAAACACTGAGAGGTCTTTCTGTCACTGGAGTAAGATGCATCCATTCATTCTTTATTTTCACTAGATGACTTGCCAAAGAAACGGCCTGCTCAGATCTACAAACCTTCAAACCCTGAAACGCTTGCTTACCTAGACTTCAGTGTCTCCACAACTGGAATGCTAGCAGGGGTAAAGGTAGGAGCTTCTTTTAACAGTTGGCATTCCTGCTTCTATGCCTGGCTGGCAGGTAGTAAGTACATCACTGCATATTTGTAAATTCTATTGATTTTTGGTAATAGAAGTTGAATTGCTTCCTCACTTACAGTCATTATTTGATTACTTTAAATTGGCTTTATTGGCTTTTCCATACAGCTATCCAGTATGCAGGAAGTTTTTAGCTCTTCTCCTGCTCCAGCATGCCTGCAGATAGCCTAATAGCTCGTCTGCCTGAAATATTCTTTAACAGAAGCATCTATTCGTTCTATTTTATGAAGGAAATGAGATTTGGTCATCCCTCTTCTAACTTGCTCCAGTGCCCATCTATTGTTTGTTCCTCATTGCAGCCTAACTGCTGGCCATTGGTTTTGAATATTCTCTTCTTCATTTAATTCTGGGAACTGTTACATTTTATATAAATAGTGCCGTCGACTAGATCGTTGCCAGCGATTAATTAATTATGGATGGACCAGAGGCCACAAGGCTTGTCTTAATGCAGTGGTGATTAATCAGAAACAATGGCTAAACAATTTACATTGCTTCTGAAAAGCTGTTAGACATTTTATAGTCACTTCGGAAGTAGTAAATTCCATGTAGGTTTGCTCTCAACTTTTTCCCTAGCTTGAACCCCGTAATGTGTAAAAAATCACAGAATAACAGCAGTTGTTTTCCTGCAGAGTTCAGTTTAATCCTCAGTGGAAAAAAATGATCGTGATTGAGCTAGAGAAGAATTAATCTCTTCAAACTGTAGTCATTCACAGTGTGGACACCTGTTTTAAGCTGGTCATAGTGCATCACTTGGAGCATGTCCAGCTTCAGTTATGGCACAGACAGCAGAGAAAAAGTCACATCTTGAGTGTCTTTCTTCTATTTCTTAAGGACCAAATAAATTTTACCTATCAGGTGCTTGATCTCCTCCGCTGACTGTAGTAGTGTTTAAGGAAACTGGGCCAATATGTAGTAGAGATCAAAGGTTAGATGAATTAAATCCTATCTGGGCTGTCCTTCTAACGCAAGTGTGTTTCTGGTTATTAGAAGAGAGGACAAGGATTAAAATAAGTTATTGTGTTCCTACTGTAGTTTGAACTTCTAAGCCAGAATGGGTAAGTCTGTGTGAAACATCCTAACACAGTAGGTGTTACCAGTAAGGAGATTTAAAATTACTAGAAAGAGTGCATCAGAAAAATATCTTTTTGATGAGTCTTTTCCACTGGTTTTATCTTGGAGAGCTCTCAAGATTAAACAAAGAAACAAAAAGCCTGTTTCTCAGCTAGGGGCTGGTTAACAAGAATGTTTACTGTCTATTGGAGGCTGTTGAATGATTTGCTTCTTATTACCATTTTGCATACAAAAACCTCTCTAATTTAAGAAATGTATTGACAATATTCCGTCTTTATTGTATTTGTAAGTATGTACTTTGAAATATATGACTGAAGATCAACAGAGTACTTCAAATTACAGTCATGTCCTGCAGTCATTCATTCCTTTGTTCCTCCAGAAAGTTTAGCTCATTATCATTAGGTTTGCATACAGCTTGAAGCACATCTTTAAACCACACACAGCTTTCTCCCTGAATCGCTTCAAAATCATCATTCTTTCTGTCTCTCCATCCCTTTCATGGTTATTTGGATGTCCTCTTGAAGGAAAGTTTGTTTTCTTAGTTATAAATTAAATGTGTATTTCAACTGAGCACAAAGTCAATATCTCTTTTCTTCATCCTGTAACTGATTTAAACACTTAGCTCAGTTTGGGAATGTGTCTTCCAAATGATATAGTTGATCATTTTAATTACTTTTCTATTGTCTTTCAGATGTCTCATGCAGCCACTAGTGCCTTTTGTCGTTCTATTAAGCTGCAGTGTGAGCTTTATCCCTCCAGAGAAGTTGCTATCTGTCTGGATCCGTACTGTGGACTTGGGTTTGTCCTCTGGTGCCTCTGCAGGTGAGGTTTCTCCTCAACCTTTTAAAATATCACTTCCATTGTACTATAACACAACAATCAGGATGGGAGGAATGGATAGTAAGTACCTCTGGGACTAACACAGGCAATTAGAATTGCCAGAAGCTGTATGGAGAATACACTTGCCTTGAGTGGGTCATGGCTATAGGTATTTAAGGCTGAGGAGTGCAGAGCATCAGCACGCCTGTTCATCGAACTCCTGCTGTTTTCCTGCTCTCTCTGCCGAGTCTGACTAGTTTTATTTGATGAAGACAGTACTTTACCAAGGTAGCTTTAAGGATATGGCTTCCCGAATCCCTCTTTTTCATTCTGTAATCTGAAAGCACAAGTGGATATTGGAGGACTTCCTCATTTGTGAGACATATGGATGTGATTTTTTATAGAGTTGTGTAAGAGTGTTTTATTACAGAAGGTACTTCTATGGCAACAGCAAAGCTATAAAAAATATTTCTAGTTAAATGTGAATCAGTTTTTTTATGAAGAGGAATTTTAGAAATTTAACAATTCTGTCAATCTTTATGCTCCAGGGAAGTTACAGTTCAGCACTGAAAGCAGTTCCATTGATTTTTTTAATTCTTCTTCTTTTGATTTTTCTAAGACAGCTGAGTTGATGTAGAGGCAGAAAGGACAAGCTATGGGAATGTTAATGGAGCACAGTTTTATGAAGACATAGTAGAGGCTGCAGTAGTCCAGCATCATTATCCAGGAAATTTCTTTGCTATTAACAGTACTGCTGTGTTTAGTTACTGAAATTAAGATAACCCAGGGGCAATAAAAGTGCTGCAGCTCTGGATAAACATTTTACCAATTTAATAAATATTTGAATAAACATTATCTATGAACTGCTGCAGCAATTTATTTTCAGCAAGTATTGCTCATTTAAAAGCACTTTATTGGCATTATCATTGCCCTTGCCTTTTAAAACATTTGTTATTAAGTATGAAGTGGGCCAAAGCTTAACGGTATTTATTATCCTATTCATTCTGGACCAGTAGTCCTTAATTTAAACTATACTTGCCCTAATACTATTTGTTGGTTTGAAAAAGTATTATTCCAATTTCTTGGTTTTGTCATACAAAAATACTGAACAATGTTGAGATTTTAATTAAATCACTCCGTAAATTAATTTTAAAAATATATATTTTGAAGTTAGCTGCATATTTATTCTATAGATTCATGTGTCAACACTGTTAGGCCTTTCCTGTGCTGAGCTGTCAGATTCATTGGCAAAGCTAAATGTGCTTTCAGTGAGTTAAGACCATGAAAGGACTGTAGAGCGCTATGGGAGAATTCAGCTAAGGAGAATGGGGTAATGTGTTACATGGAATAAACATCTATGTAACATCATTATATAACCATAGAGCACAGATAAATGTTGATGTGCCCAAAAAAATGAGTATGTTGTGGTGTCTGCAAAACTTATCAATACAGAAATTGTTTATTCCAGAGAACAATATTTGGAATGAGCAAGCATTTGCTGCCCTTAGGTCCTTACCAGTAATGATAATGTCAGCCTTTTACAGAATGTTGACTATGAACAAGGCAGCAGACCTCTGGGAGAAAGAATTGAGGCCTGTGGTACTCTATAAAATAGAAGATTTCATACCATTTTCAAAGATAAGAAAGGAAAAGAAGGAGCTGAAGGAACTGAAATCAGGGCAACACTCTAATCTTGTGAAACATTGTGTCAGTCTCTTCTTTGTCACTGATTCTTTTCCTGTGTAAAACCAGAAAGATTGCAGGCTGATTGAACTGTGACTGTCATTTAGAGAAAGCTGACATCAGATACGGCTTCATTAATTCTTCTTACAAACTTAATTTCCATTTCATTACTATTTTAGAAATGGATATTATTTGATGTGTTCTGTAATAGCGAAAAAATACATCCTGGAGCTTATTAGAATCACTTTCTATAACTTAAAACTTTGCAACTTAGCATTTTCATCTTTGTAGTTTGGCATATCAAAATACATTCCAACGTTTTTCAGCCCAGAGTCTACCTCAGAGGATTCTACTGGAAAGCTAAGGTTGTCTGTCACCAGTCCTGTTAACTAAATTAATACTTCTTGTGGCACATGGAAATGAAGATCTTCAATTTTTCATCAGCTGTGGGGTTTGGAGAGTTAAATAGGAACTTTTTGTTTTAGGAACTCAGCAGGAAGAGAAAGCAACCAAGTCTAGTGATTGCAGTTAAAATGAGGAGTACATTTGAATCCCTTTGTTAACTAGACTAAAGGAGGCATTGACTGAGCAATGAAAGAAAAAATAATGTTTTGTCCTCATTGTAGGTGCTTAAACATTGTTCTGACCTGCTCCTATGCGGTGCCCCAGAATGTACCGATCTGTGAGGTCAGAGCTGCTTAGGAAAGCTGTTGGAGCATGGAGCCAGCCCTTTGGTAAGTTTGGAATATATTGCATAGTTTTGCAAGTTTTTTTTAATGTATTTATTATTTTATGGCCTAAAAGGTATAAAATAATAAAGAAAAGAAACCTTGCAAAGCAGAGCAATACATTAAAAAAAAAAAAAGGGATTTACCACGTTCCTTCTAAACTGGCTGCGTGCTCCAGCAGGGTTTCCTTGGAACCTTTGTCATAGAACAGAACATCATCAGCACTATGTGAGTTTGCATATCCAAACCTTCTAATTTTAACAGTTTGTTTCTGATTACTCAACTAAAAATATTTTGTTTTATTGTTTCATTTTTTTCTTTAATAGTGTTATTTATCCATTCAGAATATTCTAACTTTCCTTGCACTGCACACATATCATATTCTTTAAAAGTTGCAAATGTCTTTCAGTGTAAAAATAAATGAAACTAAATCTAACTGCTCAGAATGTTTCCTGAAATTAAGATGTCCCAGTCTTAATGCTGATCACTGTGGAGCAGAACAGAAAGTTCTGTAGTTCATTGGTAAGGATATACTTAATTGATAGTTGCTGAGTGATGCAATACAATAAGAATTCTCCCTCCATTGTACTCACAGAATGGTTCTATACTGAAAAATACGATTATTCTGAAATGAAAATTAACAAAATTCATTATTTTAAATAAATCATATATTAGTAACACTCAGAAACTATGATTATAATAGTTTAAGTCAATAAGGCTCAAAATAGACCAGAGGAACTGGACTTTCCAGTCCACAGTGGCCACCTGGTCAATGTAGGTGCTCTTTGTCCTGGGAAAGCTTTCCAGGTAAGGTGTGATGAAGTGGTTTCCTTCTGTCCCATTCTTGCTGCTCAATCCATAGCCACAAGCACCCAGTGGTGTAGCAGAGTAGTTTTTGCAACAAGAGACCTTAAGGTTTCTTGTTAAACAAGCAGGTGGCGTTATGCAAGATGCAAGGAAGGGATCACAACATTAGCAGAAGAATTGCAGTTTACAGAACTTTGGTGTGTCAGGCTAACCTTAAGATATCTGCCAGGCATGAGAATTTCACTCTATTTCCAGCCTACACATACCAAATTAAAGGCAGGTTTACATAGAGAGGACCAAATGCCACATCAGAATAGAATAATACTGGCATGGGAAATGTAGGATATGGACATAGCCATCTCTCAATGACTGCAAAGTACATGGCTGGTTCAGGAATCTAACAGTACATCTGCCACACACAGGAGTGTGCCAGTTTCCTATGGCCGCTGGCAATTTGTGGAAGAGACAATTTGCATTTTCTCTCCATTGCACTAGGTCTGTTAAACCCATCTTAAATATAAAAGGCTCAGGAGCAACTGAAAGCCCTACATTATTCTGATATATGAACACAGCAGATTAACTCCACTGACTTTGCACCTGACTGAAGGCATTATTAACATGTGTGAGTAACTGGGGTAGGCCCAAGGCTATGCAATGGCTAACAAATACTTACAGAACTGCAGTGAAATAGGCTGGTCATACTTAACTTCTGCCTACATTAGGGTGTCTCTAATGCCAGTACCCATAGAAATGACACTGATGTCAGTAGCATCCAGCTAATCTCAGATGGGGTGAGTTCTGTGTGCAGACTTTTGGGGGAGTTAGGCAAGGTCTGAAGGTATCATAAGAGGTCTGTGGGAATCATTTGTTGAAGGCAATATTGCTGTCCTCAGCTGTTTGTTTTTTTTCTTTTTTTTTTTTCTTTCTTTCTTCCTAATACAAATTGGAAACAAAGGTATTTAGATAAAAGCTCTTTGTTTTGGAATGATGCCGAGATAGGCCCAAGTCCTATGATGCCTACCCAGACAGTCTCCCCTGTGGCCTTCCAGCTCTGGTCCAGATGATTGTGGAGGTTTTCCCTTAGTCCCATTCAGATTCCCTCCGCTTGCTGACTCAAAATGTGAAGTATTTGCAAGGCAAGTGAATTGTTTTAGGCCCAACCAAATGCCATCAATTGCAAAATACCCATATGTGTCCCTCATCACCAAGAGCAAAATATCACCCTAGAAATGCAGAAATGAAATGCATATACTTGTAAGACTTGATTGTATCTACTCACCTCCTGCAGTTAGAAAAGCAGCTCATATCACCTGAGAAGGACACCAGAAGTGATGGCAGCAGCAAGTTAATACCCTGCCAGAATACAATTCCAAACTGCAGTTGCCATTTGTCAACATTTATTGCCCTGCTGAATTTTTTTGGAACTGTAATAAAACCTCAGACTTTATTGTTAATCGGCCTTAGCACAACATGGGGTAAATCTTTGGTTCAATAGAACAGTTAATTGCCAAGATGTCCTTCCAAGCATCTCTGTATGCTGCCAAGCAGCCTGCCAGGCCATGGAACCAGAGTTGTGATCAGATGGTGCCATCATAGCAAAGTACACTGTGGTGCATTTACCTGGAGTATTCTTGTCCTTGGGCAGCCCTTGCTCAGTGCAGGCAGACAAGACTTTTCACTTACTGCCAAAATCCAAGGCTTTGTTCCCCACCTGAATACTCCTTTCCTCTCCATCCCCTGAAGAAGGAGAGCATTTCTAAATGATGATCTCTCATCTCAGCCACAATAGCATTTCATTCTGCATCTGCGTCCCAAAAGTCACTTTGACGAGGTGATGCAGGGATGCTCTCCTTTTTTGTCTTCTTTTCTTGCCTATTCCTAAAAGTGATGGAGACTGATAAACAGATGTCCTGGTCTGTCAGAAAGCCTCTGCAGTTCTGCACTGTGTCTGCTCCTGTTATAAGACATCTGGAGACAGAGTTACTCTCATGGCAACAGATTTCTACAGAAGTGGAATAAATGATCTTGTTTCAGTTCCTTTCCAGTGCTTATAGAACTAAATTTTGGAATTGCTCTTACCCTGCTGTTCGAGTTTTAGAATGGTGATTCTAATTTCCAGAATTCATATTTAAACCCCTAAGTTTTCTTAATATCCTATCTGAGGCTACAGTGTTCACAGTGCTGTTCCTTCTGGTACCAGCAAAGAGACAGCATAGCAACCCATCTTTCTTTCATGAAGGTAAGATGGCTCTGTTTGTTCCTTTCTTTGTTTTGGGGATTAAATCTACCACATGTATATCTTCATCACTTCTCTACTATACCTGGAGTTACTCAGAGACAACGCTGACAAAAGTTGCTATAGGCTTGAGACCGTATCAGGCTTTATGCAGCATCCTTCCACAACTGCACTCTGCTCAGGCACGTAGTCCTCTGCTTGTTAGTTGGTTTTCATACTGAGTAAACACCCTGTAATGCTCCACAGTTGCTTGAAAGCACCAGAGTGGTAGACAAGCTTCAGCTAGTAATACAAGGGAGGATCTTCTCTTCCTCAGCTTCTCTGCACCAGAACATTGGTGACAGCATCTCTGGGGTTAATGTGGAAGCATAATGTCTGAAAAATTGCAAGGATATGTGGCTACCAGGAATGTTTTGTTTGCTTGAGTGATTCACAAAACCTGCACTTTGCTTCTGAGATTAATTCAGGGAGGTGAGCCAAGTCCTGTTGACATCATGATGGCCAGGTGCTGCATAAACCAGTTCACCTGTGGAACTGGCACAGTCACCCCAGAAATGTGTCTTTGTGTTACCTCTCTTAGCTCCACTGACTGCTGTAGTGAATCAGGTGATGTGCATGGTTTATTAAACTATAGCTAAGTAGGCAAAGTCTGTGCTGATGGTCAAATTTCCAGGCATGGTATCAGCTTTCTGCAGGTTTATGTTGTCTGTAGACAAGAACAGCACACATCTGAGATCCTGCACCACAGATGGTTTCCTCCCTTCTGCTCTGCATTTCAATTCTAAACTCTTCAGTATTTCTGAGGGGTTATGAAACTAAGAAAAGGTACTAGTAGTATCTTCATTTATTTGTCTGAACAGAGTGATGTTTGCAGTCAGAGCATGTTGCTGTCTGATCTGATTGTAAATGTGGTGGTTTCCCTCAGTCTGGAGAAGATGGGGTAATTGTGCATCCAAATCCAGGTTCCCTAACAGTGTGCTGCATGGCTCATGGTGGGAGGTTAAGAGTGAGCAAAAGAGCATTTCTTATTTGTCCAGCTTGAGTTATCAAGATGGGGAGGCAGTCACTCCTCTCATTAGTGTTGCTGAGGAGGGAAGACTTGTCATTATTATAAATCTATATTCCCAAATTCTATCGTTCTGGATTGTTTCCTGGTAAGCTGCACTTGGAATCAGTGTTCTATTCTCCTACTGAAAAAGCAGGGCAGTGTTTGTCTCCATTATTACTCTGGAGTAGATGCAAACACTTTTCATTACAGTTTGTTCTTTTGCTTGTTTTTTTTTAATTATTATTTTGGAATGTTCTGCCCAGGTGAATAAGTGGCTTTTATGACACAGTAGTGTGGTACTGAACAGTCTGATAATTCTCTCATACTTGTCCCCTGGCAACCTGTTTCTTGTTGTGCAGGATTGTGTTGTTTTTTCTCCTGATAGTGATTGCAGCAACCAGAAGAGTTTGGGGAGGGAGAAGGGTTTGATACCAAATCTAATATGTGAACAGGTTGGAGCCCATCCCAGGTTCTTACTCTTCTGGTTACAGCTTCTCATGTGTAAGAATTGTGTGCGTACTGGACAGGTCACACACCTTGATTGTCTGTGGGGCACTAATATTAAATTTGCAAGGAACTGAAGCCCTTTAGTACTCCCTGAAAAACCTAATGGAAAGATTGGCTGAGAAAGAAAGAGTGAACTGATATTTATAGTAAAATCTGTTACTGCTCCCTCGCTGGGTTTGATCTGTCAGCTGAACTCAGGCCACACTCTTTTCAGGCTTTGGTAGCTTTGCCAATGTCTCTTTCCACGGACTTATGAAGTGCATACTCAGGGTTCAGTCGTACTTTATTCTGATTCCATGAAAGCAGCATGAAAGCATAATGCTTCATTTGACTGTCCAATAAAGTAGTTATGTCAGGTCCATCTGAGAACACATCTCTTTGTGGCAACTCACAGCTCATGCATCATCAAGAGCGGCATAAATGTGGACAAACAGTCAGAGTCAAAATTTTATTGTGTGATAAATGAAAGTATTTGAACTGTGGTTCATACATATTCTGTGGCATCTTCTGGCTCCTATTCCAGTAGACCAAAACAGTTTGGTTTATTACTTTTTACTGGGGGTGGACTTGTACACCTTTTATGCCCATATATGTTACATGTAAAGACATCCAAGTTGCACACAGGTCGTTCCAAAGTGCACAACTTTTGAAAGCGCGCTGATCTTATGTGTGGGAGTGGGAGGCACTCACTTGCCAAGAACAGAAATTGTGTGAGCATCACATGTTCAAAAACTGCATGATGTGCATCACAGAATCACAGAATGGCCAGGGTTGGAAGGGGCCTCAAGGATCATGAATCTCCAACCCCCCCCCATCACATGCAGGGCCACCAACCTCCCCATTTAATGCTAGACCAGATCTTTTTCCTAATGTCAAAAGTTACGGAGATGCTGAAATTGCTGAAAATACAGAACCATTTTGTGTCTTACCTCGGGCTCTTGGATTAGAAAATGATGTCTTTTTACTTTAGCAAAGTGGCATTTCAGTTTTTCAAGTGACAAATGAATTTCTCTCCTGTGCATCATAAATCTCTGGGGCTTTACAGTCCTTTTTCAGAATTTTTGTGATTTGGGGGTTTATGCTGTGACTGTTCTGCTCAGTGATCACCTGAAAGTTCAGATGATGTTCTGAAATATCTACAAATCATAGATTAAGATGGGAAAGAGCCTGTAAAAATGATGGCACATCAGCCTGTCTGAGATGAATGAACAACGTAGGACCCATAGGAAATAAAGACATCAAACTGGGATTTTCTTCCCCTTGGGTACAATCTTGGGTAGCGCAGAAATTAGCTCTGACATAATTATTTCCTTCTGGGACCCTTGTAATTGCCTTTTCTCAACACTGGTGCTCCCCGGCTATCCAATAAACAAAAGATGTAGGATATTTGGGCTTTAAAAGTTCATAAAACTTTCACAGTAGTAATTTAAAGCTCCAGGTATTATTAAACTGGGGACAGATTTACTCCTTTGAAAATGATTGCAATCCACTTGCTTGCCTCAGCAGGAGAAATGTCATTTCCATGTTAAGTAATCAAGTACTCTTTTAATCAAGGTATCTTAAAATGGTAATTATTCAATCTTAATTATTTGTAGGCAACACATAATTTTTGTTGATATCATAATGCTGTTTATTAGCACCGTCAATAACCCAGCTATTTTGCTCTCTTTGATACAGTTCTAACAGCAAGGCCCACTGGCATTTTGAGTTAAGTAGTATTTGTGGAACATGTTCTGCCTGTGCTCCTCTTGTGTCCTCAGAGGTTCTGAATGTTCAGCAAAAGGCAGAACTTGGCCTGTGTTAAACTACTGGGCCTGTAGAACACTGCAAGGCATTACAATGGATCCGTGTGTACTTTGATGATCTTTATGTTCCAGCACCACACAGCTTGTAAACATCTGCAAGCACGGGCACTTAGCACGTGTTAACAAATCTTGTATCTTTACAGCGTTTATTCAGGACACCAGTCTATTCTGATTCCTCCCTCAGAACTGGAGACCAATCCTGCTCTGTGGCTTCTTGCTGTGAGTCAATACAAAGTGAGAGACACTTTTTGTTCCTATTCAGTCATGGAACTTTGTACTAAGGGACTCGGTTCACAAACAGAATCACTGAAGGTGAGTGGTTCGGTGCTTCTGCACCATCTGCAATGCTCCCAGTGCTTGAGTCTTCTCTGCCAGTAGTGGCTGTGCTAAACATATGCATTGAGGAGGAAATGGTTGAAGGGCCAGGGCAGCATCCACAGAAATGATTATTATTCTTTGCCAAAGGCTGTGTATTAATGTTAGTCCTGTTTCACATCACAGGGCTTTTAAACATCAAGGAAAAGCTTTTATTTACCTAAGCTTTCTGATCTGTGTTGCAGTCTGTATTAACAGGCATATGTTGGAAAACGGAGGGGCAAAACTCCAGGATAACTGAGGTGTAATACATTGTATATTGGTTATTGTGTATTATGAGTTCCATGATTATACAAGATACTTATTTGGCCATGGCCCTTATAGTTAAATAATTGCATATGTAGAAGTACCATATGGAGAATGAGGATGTATCTTCTGGTTGGTTTTTTTTTTTTTTCAAGCCAAAATGAAAAACCAGGTAGACAGTTACACTTCTGAAATCATCTAGAATTTCCAGTATGTTACTGAAATAATTAGATCTTGGGCACTGACATTTACGTTATCTCCAGCCCTTACCATCCTCAGATAATAATTTCCTAGTCAGTTTCTCTAAGGCTAGGAAATGCTTCCTCTTTGCTGTTATTAAATGGCATTCTGAATTAATACTGCAAAATAGCCTTCCCTCCCTACAGAAGGAGCATGCCCAACTCTTCCTAAATGTTCACATTGAAATGCCAAGCATGTATGTCTACTCTTCTACAGCTATTAGACTGTCATCTGGCCATCCAGCTCTAAGGAAAGATTGAAATTATACCAGCATTTCTACCTCTTTTCTTCTTGAAAGTGCTGCTGACCTTTTTTCTCTAAATCTGCCCACCTGGGGCCTTTGTTAACATTTTATCTTCTTTTTAGGCAAGAGGTCTGGACCTTTCACGTGTACGGACATGTGTAGTGGTGGCTGAAGAACGACCTCGGATAGCCCTTACTCAGTCGTTCTCAAAATTATTTAAAGACCTTGGCCTCCATCCACGGGCAGTCAGCACATCACTCGGCTGTAGAGTTAACCTGGCCATATGTTTGCAGGTAAGATTTTTCACTCCTTAAGCTCGAATTAATTAATAGTTGTTCAGAGAAAGTGGTTCTCACTAAGAAACATTCATCAGATTCCCTTTGGCTGTTTCTTTGTAGACATATTAAGAATATGCATTTAGTACATAATGTTATTCTTCCATATCTAGGTAGTAACTTCTGTTACTTTGATAGGGAACTGTATTCATCCCTTTTATGTTGCATTCATAGCATTTATCCTGCCCATTAATAGCATAATTCAGAAAAATGCATGGTAGTGGCAGAATATGCACTCTTTACTCCAGAAATAGTATTTAGTCATATAATGTAAAATCCTGTTTGCAAGTGCTTACTTATAATATATTACACAATTGATTTCTTCTGTTCAGAAAATAACTCCAATTCTTACTGATAACTGTACACATATTTTCTGTATGCAATTTATTGCTTACAGTGAAAAATTACTTTGCAGCATCTTTCGTTCTGCTTTGTTCACTAATCAGAAGAAAGTAAACACGGATAATACGGGATTTAACTTGCAATCTCCAGGAATCTTTATCAAATCGTGATTCTAAGGACAGATGGAGCACTGCAACTATCTGATCTGAATTTTTTAATAGCTTCTAGCTTTTCAGCCAGTGATAGTAGCAATAGCTACATTAAGCTAATAGCTTTTGTCTGAACTATAGCATATCATTTTATCTTTCCGGACTCCAAGTGATGACAATAAACTTGCTGTTTTATAAGGTGTCCTATTTTGAATTATTTTTGCCTTATTTCTAATGTGAATTTAGGTGGCCTTATGTTCCACCAATTTTTATTTTATTACATTTTTCTAATCTAGAATAAAGAATTTCATTTCTATCTTGACTTTACTACACAACTGAGTCTTTGATAAATAGATAAAGAACCTTAAGACTTTTTTCCTGATCTCTCTCATTTTTATGAATCCTGATCTCATCCTGTCCTTCCTTCACTGGTATCAGAACTTTACGTAGTTCTCCCGTAATAATGCCACAGGTGTCTCACTCTGATATAACATAATTACCAATTTATAATCTCTTAAAGTCATACAGGAGAAATCTTCTGCACTGGCTGGGAAGTTCCATACCCATTTAGTCACCTGCCATGTCTCTCACCTCTTCAAGGTCACTGTTTCTCCAGTATAACTGGCCTCTACTCTTTGTGGTGTGTCCCCTGTTTTACATCTGGCAGTTATCCTTGGTTTACGCTGAGGAATTTCTTAAGCATGTGACATACATAATTACTTTGATCTGGAAGATAGAACCAGATCTTCCCAGTGACACTACAAATAAGGCAATTCTGATTCTTTCCCTGATCGTCATCTATTATTTTATCCAGAAAAAATGTGACAAATACAGGGGATGGGTTCAGCACACACCAATATTTCTTTGTGTTATGTGGGCCTAAACTCTTGCCCTGCTCAACATTGTTGTTAAGCCTATCAGAAAATGAATGCAGGAGATATGCCACCTCTCCAACAATGCTTTCTCCCTGTCAGCACAATATCCCTTTGGCCCAGGGCAACTTCAATTATCATCATCAAACAGATGACAAGGCAGAATTGAGCAGAGTTGAAAGTTCTTCTGTGTCCCTGAGGTGGAGTTCTGTAGCTTGAAATTCTGTAATTGCTGCCATAAGTATTCTCAAAAGAATAAACACTCATGAATATCTCCTGTTGTCTCAAAAGTAACCACTGGATCCTTCAGAACAGAGGATCTTTCCTCAAACAAACAAGAACAACGACAACAACACCTTAAGAAATAATGGTCTTGAAAGAAAAATAGATCCTTTAGGTCAGAAACTTGAATGAACTCAAGCAGCAGTCTTCCATATATTTCAATTGTGGGTTTAGAATAAAGACACAATGACTGAATTTTTAAGTTCTCTTCTACTTAATGTTTCTTTTCAAGAATACAGGGCTCTTTTATTTCTTTCCCTGTACTTAGTGACAAGGTTCCCTGTTCAGTGACAAGGCTGAGAGGACATCTCGGAAAACATCTAGGAAATCTTCTGATCTGAGGCAGCACAACTCAGAAGGAACCAGTATAGGCCAGTTAGCAGGTAGAGGTTGGTGTGTTTTCCCAGTCAGCAATCCAAGCAGATTGAAACAGCTCACTGGGAGGAACATAGTGGGTAGCAAGGTTGACTCTTGCTTTCCTTTAAATGCAAAAGGAAAGCAAAGAAAAATGAGCTAGTTACTTGATAAAAACAGCTTTCTAATTCATTCCTCTCTCTTCAGCCATTTTGAAATGCCAGCTGGGTGTCTTTACAGAAGAGACAAAAGGAGGAAATTATGGCCTACATCCATGGCCAACTGCTCTGACTTTTTGACAGATCAGGATGGGGTATACCAGCTCCCCTGGGCAGCAGTGATGGATCTACTTTTGAAAATTACCATGAATTCTGGCTGGCTTCTGGTCCATGTGGATCATAGAGTAATTAAGTTTGGAAAAGAACACTAAAATCATCTAGTCCAACTGTAAATGAAGAAAACAAAGACAGGTTATCATCAGAAGTTTGCTTGCCACTAATGAAATTCTCCTTTTTGGACTTGCAGGAGTCTCTTATCTGTTCATAAGTGGTGACACCTTCACCTAGGAGATAAGTCATTTGCTCAGGACAAATAAAAAAATCAGGAAGATGATGCTAAGCCAGATTCAATGCCCAGGCTTTCAAGTAAGCCTTGCTGGAAAAAATGCTGTACTGGGTTTGCCTGGGATGAAATTAACTTTTTTATACCAACCCTTATGATTCTGTGCTTTATATCCATGACTGAAACAGTGCTGATAATGCACCAGAGGTCTCAATGTTGCTGGACAGTGGCACACAGCATTCTCCCTGTGCCTGCCTTCCTTACCCAGCAAGTAGGCTGGGGGAGTACAGGAAGCTGGGAGAAGACACAGCAAGGGCACTCCGAAGGGATGCTCCTTACCATATAAAGTCATGCTCAGCAGTAAAGAGGATGGGGAGAATGTACTGCAACAAACTGTAAAATTGGATAACTCCATGAAGGAATATTATTGACGATACTGTGAATTTCAGACCAGCACACAATGTGAGCTTAGTGTAAGGTGATTAACAGCCTGGCTGATCATATAGCTTAGGGTCAGCCTTCATGTAGTTGTTCTGAGATTTTACATTTTAGTCCTTTGGACAACTAAAGCCATATACTAAAAAATGGTGTGGTTGGGGAAAAAAAAAAGTCACTTCAGAAAGTCTATATTTGGTAACATTACCCTTCCAAGTGGAATGGTTTTTGAAGCTTTTGAGTTAAGGGTACTTTGGCAAGTTCTAAAGGGATTTGAAATATAGCTAAAGATGTTACTTATAAGCATTACTGTAAAACATGTCATCTTGATAGAGAATATAAAGATACAGAATGGCATCCTTTGAAGCATCTGGTGGTAGGCACTGCCAAAGACAATGCTGAATTAGCCTGAAAGCTCTTTCCAAATCGTCTGGAAGATTATGGCTAGTGATTTTCTGGAATAGCTTGTGGGCTCTTCTGTTTTCTGGCTGAGGAACAGAATGAATTTTAATCCGTGGTCAGCAGTGTTCCTTAAATTAAGATTGCTTCTGATGCATTCCAGAAATGGATCAGGATTTCTGCATTCTTCACATTCACAATGCATAAAGTTGTGAAAAAAAAATTAATAATAAAAAAAATATTTGAGTGAATAGCATCTACTTTTGCATGTTTTCTTCCAAGTTATGGAGTCCGTGAGATCAGCCAGTGTTTCTATACTTCACAGCAGTAACTGTTATCGACCCTATTCTGTGGTCATTAGTAAACTTCTATCTACTCTTCTACACATATCTTTCTGTTCAACTGTGGCACTTTACTGGCAAAAAAATTATCCAGGGTTTCTTCTCCACGGACTGCCTCTAAGGCAACTTGGATTTGATCTTTGTCTTCGATACCTTCTTCACTTAAATTCCTTTTTTTTTTTTAAAGGAGAAGTGAGATCAATTAAGACTCAGGTGTTTCAAGGTATACTGATTTTTCTGAAATACTTTCACTGTTTTCCACCTCTTTACAAAGAAGAGATGTGTGTGTGTGTGTGTATAAATCTTCATAGCAGAATTTGACCTTTTATTAAAGAGTACTTTGAAAAGGAAATCATTATCATAATCTCTTTAGTACAAAAGAGCCTTAGCCTACAAAATGAATCATAATTTCAGGATTAGGATCACTGGCAGACTAGTGCAGTATCATTTGTATTCATTTCCGCTTAAATCTAGAGCAAATTTGCAATGTTTCTTTTGATGTAATCGCTTTGGACTAGATTTTTAGAGGCATGCTTTTGAAAACAAATAATTTTCTCCATCTTTAGGAATTAAATACCACTAATATCTGACTTTTCATGGCTGTATGGTCACCAATAATTGTCCAGGTATTTCTGAGATGAAAAGATTCATCCAGCATATTTTAATTCTCATTAACTGGCATCTCAGCATTTTCAAGAGAGAGAAAAATAGATATGAAAAGTAACTGCTTTCTTACAACAGCACAGATGGTTCTCTAGGATTTTAGCTAATTTCCATTTAACACTTGAAATAAATAGAATTTTTTTTCAACCTCCTACTTAATTTCAGTTAAGGAAGAATTTTGTTCAATTTTCCTCAGTTATCTCTAAAATGTACTAACTAATCTGCACAGGGGAGCAAGATTCATTTTGCTTCATTTAAACCACCTTGAAGTTAGACACCAATTAAGTTATCTCATCTACCCATCTATAGTCAGTAGAGACAAAGAAATGGTTCCAAAGGGAATTTCCTTCAGTATCTTACATGCCCATCTTGGAATTAGATTCATCACAATTAGGGGACACTTCCTGCTTTACAAGTCACACTTTCTTCCGTGATGGCTGAAATGCCATGAAATGAACCCCTCGCCATCTAGCAAAGGGAATTTTGATAGTAAACATAGGGGTTAAAGGCAATGTTACTTTTTACTTAGCGACAGATCACACCTTCTGGAGAATCATCCATGTTAAGGTGGTAAGGGATTTCTCTGAGGAGAGTGAGACAGGAGAGCACACACTTTATCAGATGGATGATTCACACCTAGCAGTGTGGCGCAGCTCTGGGTGAGTTCCCTCCAATTCTGTTTTCCCACCTTTCTTATGAGTCATGCTATGATTTTCTTTTCACAGCTCCAGCTGCTGTGCTTCTCTACTCGAAATTATTACATATACATCAAAAAATTTACTTCTGAGCATCACTGTAGCAGACTCAGAAGTATAAACACTGAGGCCACAACCCTAGGTAGCAAAACAAAACAAAGCAGTTATCTTTAAACTCTTGGGACTTCTGCTTGCCTGGTTGATGGTTTTTAGCTCTGGAGAGGGAAGCAAGGGAGAGCACACAGATTGGCCTTTGACTTCGTGGAAATTGGATACAGGCTGAGTGCTGGCACACGGTCATCCCTCCTGCTCAATTGTCCTGGCAGTCCTTGGTGCAGTTCCAATCTGCAGTGTTTTCCCAGAGAATAAATGCTTGGCATGTGTGCCAAGCACTTGGATGTGACAGGAATGGTTTCCTGGTGGCACACTGTGGGAGAGCAAGGCATTTGTTTATTCCAAAGGATGTGAGTGGCGATGTAGGAGTTTTCAGACAGAAAATGGCTTCTAGCCTATTTTATTTTCCTAAGCACTACCTCACATGTCCTAAGTAGGAGATACCACAGGGGTGATGTTGTGGTTTTCCTGTTAGCAGCATGACAGATGCTCTCACTAAGTAATTGTGCACTGACAAAAGGAGTCAGTCACTCATGCCTTGGATTCTGTTTCCTTAAAACAATGCTGAGACTTCAGGTTGACTGCTGTTTTTTTTGAGGCCTTAGTTAAAAACCATATCAGGCTCTGACACAAAGTCCTCTCTGGACCTACAGTGTAGTCATAAGCAATGAATTATATAACTGATAAATTTCAGCAGTTCTCCTGCTTTGCTGCAGTTACATTGCAGTCTTCAACCTAGAGTATTAGTAATATTTCTATTTTGGGATAGCAACATAATAAGCAGATCCATTCTATTTTTTTAAAACACTTCATCTTCCCCCACATTCAAAATATACCTATTTTTACAAGCTGCTGTGGCAGCATCACGTAGCCTGTAACTTTGTGGGAATTAGGAAGCCTGATGAAAGGGATGTGGGATGGCAGTGCTCTGAGAGCCATTCATTTTCTCAGGCTGTAGGGCAAGTCCCACAGTAGCCATCTGCATTTAGGTATTCTGTGTCACAGGAGCAGTGTAGGAGTAGTCATCACTGCACGTTGTGTCTTCATTGCATTATCGATTGTGGTGGCAAACAGATGGGTTTCTATTGGTTTTTAATTTCACTGTTTTATGTAAGTATTACACTGTGAATAGTGGCAAATAGACTAAGAATGAAGACTTACTCAACTATGAAGGTACTCCATTCAGCTATTATCTTGGCATAATTAGATCATGCCAGAAGCCTTGATTTTATTTCACTCTAGGAGCAGGTTAATCTGTGTGAAACAAGGTGTAAGTATCATCCTCTTTCTCTGTTGTATACTAATTTTTTTCCTCCCAAAGAGAGCTTTCTTACGGTTTCCACAGGACACTGCATACGAACTTCTAGTAGTGAAACCACAGACCTGGAATACGTCTCAATGGATGTACATAATGATAGCAAGGCCACAATGTTTACTGACTTCTTCACAAAAAAAAAAGAAATTAATAAATCAGTATGCTAGACACATGTTTTCCACTAACAACATTGTCTGTAGTGTCCTAAAACCATTGAAGTCTGTTTGTCCAAGGTTAGCAGTCTACAGCTGTCTCTTCTGTTGCTCTACTAAAATGTTGACACCTCATTTTTTACTTTTTTTAACCTTTAATGGTATAATGATTAATTTGTAAAATTCCTGTATTTGACATTGTTTTTCTTTTTATTTTACTCCCTGCTTTTTGCATTCTCTTCTTTTTTTTTCCTCCCACCCTTCATTCCCATGTTTTGCTATTATTTTCGTCTTGTGTTACCTTCTTTCCTTCTCTCCCTCATCCCTGCTATTCCTGCTGCTATAGCCTCACAGGCTGGGGAAGCTGGCCGAGCAGGTAGGGGATTTTCATGTTCCCTCAATACCCACCTATCAGCTTCCAACAGTGGGACAGACTAGAAATTGAGTCTGGAGATTGGGGATTTTCAGATCCTTTTATAAATTGTATGAGTCCATTACAGCTTTATCTGAATGCAGGTTTCATCAAATATTAGTTTTCTGTTGTAACAATTTCATTCACACTAAAAGTAACAAATACCATAGTGTCTTTAATTTTTAAACTCAACTGTTTCCATTATTTTATAAACCAATTCAGGTTTAGTTTTTTGTTTAGTTTTTTTTTATAACCAATTATTTTCTTGTTTTCGTTTCTAACATTGCATCTATTTGAAATAAGCTCTCCACTCAGCACTAGTCTGTTACACTGCTGAGTTTACTAGTAGACTCAAAATTGTGTTGTTAATAGCTAGAGAGGATATTGTATCTTGTATTGTGTATAACAAGCTAAAGAGGCTAACATGCATGTGCAGCTCTGTTACTCTCTTTCTCCTCTGGTGATGGGTCACTATCAGTGTTTGTACAGTATCAGTTGGTAGTGATAGCTCTTTCCCCTTTAGATACAAGATTATGTATTCATTTAATTCTGTCACAATTTCTGATGCTGAACAAATTGTGAAGCTACCAGCCAGCATTGCAGAAACACGGAATATAGTGCCAGATTTTCCTTATGGGAAGAATTGTGCACAACAAACTATCCCACCAGGACAGAAGTCACTATCTGCTGTTTTAAATAACAAAGATCTAAGTAACTGATAAAGGAGTTCCTGCTTTTGTAGCTCACTAGGGCTAGGTGAATTTATCTGCTGAAGAGAAGATTCCAAAGTTCCGGTGTTCCAAAATGAAGCTGTGCTTTTCTTCTAGCTTTTTACTTAGCAGTGATGTGTACTATGCAGCAGAGAAAAGAGCCCAAGACTACAGCACTGAAAATTTACATGTTCTACAGTGATGGGTTTGAAGTCTTGAATAAGGGAAAATCATGGCAGATTACAAGACTGCAGCAAAACTATGAGTGGAAAGGCCTAAAAACTTATCTCTGCACAAAAGAAAACTCAAATTAGTCTACTGTTATTCAAGTAACTAAATATGACCTCAAACAAGAGGTTTAAATTATGCTGTGGAAGACTGAAAAGGAATAGAATTACTTATAGATCTTCAGTCCACATGTGTTCATGTCATGCGTGCTACCTTTAATATCTTTAGCTTCAAATATATTCTCTGTTGCATGTATGGAAGATTCTCAGTAAATCATGCTTCACATTCCTGACCATGTGCTTCTGCCATTTAACTGTGTCTCCTCAGCCGTTTCTGCATTCCTTCAGATGACAAAATGTGTGTAACATTTTTGTTTGTATCCACGTGCTGATTTCTTGGCCTTTCGTAGCAATTTAAACCTGTGTACATGTGTTTGGTTAAATAGTATAGCTGCTTGATGTTTTTACCAACCACAAGGTAACAAGTACCTGACGGTAGGTATGGGTGCTCTTTCTGACTCTAAAGCTGAGCTTTGTTTGATGAACCGCTTAAATATAACTTGTCATTTGATTAGTGTAATTAGTAGTGAAATGAATGTCAGTTATTCGGGGAGTAAATCTCTTTTCTCCTCCCAGCCTCCAAGTTCTGATTAGCTGATATTGTTGTTTACAGGGAACATCTGGACCAGATCCAACCACAGTCTACGTTGATATGAGGGCACTGAGGCATGACAGGTTGGAACCACCTTTTTCTTTTTCTATAATAAATAGAAAACAGTTTCCAGCAAGAAATCTGCTTCAGCACTCTGCACATTGAAAGCCTTTGTAATCCTCAGGAATTGTTTGTGTTAATACCTACCAGTGAGCTGAAATAGTTACTTTTATTAGTTGGTTAATTAACATTACCACTGATAAAACTGAAGCGTTTGGCATAGGATGTTAACTAACAAGACTCCCAGCTTCTCAGGGTTCCCTGACACTTGTTTCATGTGGTGCAGCATAGGCAGTTCCTAAGAAATGGATTCCTCTTGGGCCTGTTGGCTTCACAGATGTATTTCTCCTTGGCAAGGCTAATGAGGAGAGCATGGGGGGATTTGGCTGTAATTCTTAATACTGTAAGACTACGAGGGATTATTATTTACTTCAGACATTGTGAGCAACCACATTCTGTAATACTGCATGTCTTCTATCTTTCGTGTTAGATAATCATATAGCAAATGACAACTAAAATTTTTCATTAGTGTTACTCATTCGATGTATGAAATCTTCTCGGTGGAAAGGAGCTTGTAATTTCATACATAGTTTTAGAAAATACCTATGATGTATTTTTCACTTTTCCAATGTCATAGTCAAAAGGCTAGCAGGTAGTCTCTACTCAACATTTTCTTTTGACAAAACAGAGCTTTCAGTTAATTCTGGAGGAAATAAACATTGAATTGATGATGTTCTCCAGTCTTGGGGCCATAAAAAAAAAATCATAATCCAAATGGGGCTTTTTTTTTTCCTCTCTCTCTTTGTCTTTTGCCCTTTATAAAAGCTTAACAGTGGAGAATTTGTTCCTCTAAGGCAAGTATTGACTTTCACGTGGATAAAGTGACTAGGTCAACTTGCAGGGTACAGAGCTCAGAGAAGTACTGTCACCTTCCCATGCAGTCCCATGAGCGTCTAAGTAATTCATAAATGCAGGTGTACAATCAGTGAACAAACAGATGTTATAGTATACCAGAGCTTGGCTACAAAGTTATTACACTAAAGCAGATAAGATAAGATGCTTACCTGTATTCTAGGCTTGCTTATGAAACTCCAGCAGAGTGAATCCCCAAAAGAGATCTTTCCCCCCTAGCAGTCAGCTCTTAAATGAGATCAAGGAGAGGTGCAGCCAGGCTCCACCCTGTCTGGCAGCACAAGTGAATTGCCTTCACCTGTGCTCCCATGGCTGACTCATTGCTCACCTCAGGTGATCAGTCAGAGGTTCAGCCCGTGATTCAGCAGTTCCCGTTCAGCAAGTCAGAACAGAAGCTTGTAGGCTCACTTTGTAGGCAACACACAAATTCTAACTTGAAGCAAGCCTTGTTCTGTTCAGCATACACAGTGTGGACATGCTCACATTCTCAGTTTTCTTCTATATATATCACAGCGCCACGCTGAAGAGGGTTGGGGATTTGTCTTGATGTGCATAGATGTCCAGTTCAGAGCTGCCTGCCTGGAACCCCTGTAGTGAAGAGACAATGGTTGGTTTTAGGGTGTGATTATTCTTCTAATTGTTCAGTTTAGGAAGAGATTAATTGGACTCACAAGCATGTGCTTTCTTCCCTTAGCTATAAAAGAAGCATAAAATAGTTAAGTGAAATATAAATATAGGTATTTTTTTATACACGTAGAACTTGGCAGGTGAAAGAAAGGAACTGCGAGATACTTGACACTCCCCCCATTTTTTTCTTCCTTTTGCACACACTGCTACCAAAGTAATACTCATGTTTGATCAGTTCTTTATGATGCTGCTGCCTACGTAACCCAGCTAACTTGGGCTACCTGACTCGATAACTGCAGTGCTGTGTAGGCATGCTTATACTCAGCCTAAGGAAAATAAGGATTCTGGCATTGTTGTTCCATGGATTTGTCATCTCTGCAGTGTACTGCAGAAAGTGGGTTTACATGAGAAGTTGAATGATATGCATTTTTAAAAAGATGTGAGAAGTGTTGCATTTCTTTCTCTCAGAGGAAAACTGATGTTATGACTGGGATAAAACTCATCAAGTCTAAAGTGGTCCCCTGGAGTCCTTTTGTGGTTTGTGAAAAGGGACACATACCACTGGTGTAATGCAGCTGTTTTGGACATCAGCGTGGGATGCATTGCCCTTTGGCATACCTTTCTTTCTGCATTGATGAGGAAGGACGTTTACACAACTAACTTAAACTTAACATTTGTTTTTCAATAGAGACTTTAAGGTGAGACTTCTGTTTCCCCACAGTGTTTGTGTTGATCTCAGAGCTCTTAAATGGTTGAAGCAATATGAACACGAGGTAGGTGGATATCTGTAAGTGCCATTCGAGTGCAGGAGAAAGAGCTATTGAATCATTAAAAATAAAGTTATAGGGAGGAAAGGATAAAGCTGAAGGATAAATCTCATTCTCTGGAGATATTCAAGATCCGTCTGGATCCTGAATGCTTTTCTGTGCAACTTGCTCCAGGGAGCTGCTTTAGCAGGAAACTGGATTCAATGATCTCCAGAGGTCTCTCTTAGTCCTTGTGATTCTGTGATTTGCAGCTTTATAATTATAATTTTAATCAATAAAAATATAGTTGTATGTCTTTATATAGAGAAAATAAGATTTACTCTTCATAAAAGCTGTGTATAGGATGGGTTCTGTTTCCTTCCCTTACTGTGTCATTGATTGAGAAGTAGGTCTCATTATCAAGATCAGACTTTGCTGGTGTATTAATTTATATTTAGTGAACAGTTCTGCAGAACATGAAAGATGATCGTTGGAGTTGCCTTCTCACGTTGTGGTAATGTAGATTTTAATTTGATGGATTAAAGCTGTGCCTCATTTACTCAATGTATTGAAATTTAGAATTAGCTTCATGCGTCATAAATTAGGGGGGCAAAACAACTTTATTTGACGTAATTTCTTCACACTTGCTGTTTGTAATTGTTTTAGTGGAACTCAATGACACTATCACTTCGCAGCAATTGAGATTGGTTTACACAGCTGTAAGAGTGTACAACCTGCTGAGTCTTTGCAGGTCAGCTCCTCCCAGCAGTATGGAAAAATTGCACAAATTGCACTGTGCACATTATGCTTTTTTTATTACTATTTTATATTTAACATGGACACACTTGGAGTTTCAGGAAACTCATGCTGAGATGTGCAACCATCCAAGCATTGAATCCGTTCTGATACTAGAAGAACTGAATTGCCTAACCATGAGCATCTGGTGCAATTTTAGTCTATAGCTACACCATTCAGGGGTTGCCTGGTGAATTTCTTAACTAATCTGATGTCCCATTGCCCTGTGCTTTCTCAGATGGCATTAGATACCTCTCTCTGGGAAACTGAGTAACATCTTAACAGCAAGAGTATGCAGCCCTTGTTTGTTCTTGGTCATCAAGATTGTTCTACTCATCATCTCATTGAGTTTCTAAAAATCATTGTCCTCAGGGCAGGCAGGAAAGATAACATCAGGAAGAATGAGCAGCAAAGACAGGCAAGTCCCACCTGTGCTGCTTATTAAAAAAAAAGGCAGGGAAGGATCCCTGAGTTAGCAACAGGTGACTGATAAGTACCTGCACTAGTGTACAGTGCTGTTTATAGAGGTTAACTCGGATCCAGAAGGCAGAATAGGTGCATCAACATACATATGTTCTCAGCACAGCTGGCTGAGAGGCCAGCATACTGCTACCTCACTCTGCAACCCAGGTCACATAAACATGCCCATGTGCATGCAACAGAACTCCAGGCATGAGTACCCTGCCATGTTACTGACTGCCATTCTCTACCAATGCTTCTGGGAAAACAACTTTCGAAAGAGAAAGAAAGAAAGAAAGAAAGAAAGAAAGAAAGAAAGAAAGAAAGAAAGAAAGAAAGAAAGAAAGAAAGAAAGAAAGAAAGAAAGAAAGAAAGAAAGAAAGAAAGAAAGAGAGAAAGAGAGAAAGAGAGAAAGAGAGAAAGAGAGAAAGAGAGAAAGAAAGAAAGAAAGAAAGAAAGAAAGAAAGAAAGAAAGAAAGAAAGAAAGAAAGAAAGAAAGAAAGAAAGAAATTTTTTTATTTTTTCCACATTGTCTGCACCCCTTGCTTTTCAGATCCTTCTATCATCGTTTTGGAGTAGTCACGTTCTACTCCTCAGACAGCTTTTCAGGTCATTTAGCACTAGATACCTAACTAAATACACTAAAAGCTTAGAAGTGCTTGGAAGAAAAGGACAAAGGTTCTTTTCTCACTGTACCAAATTATCACATACTTGAAAGATTTAAGTTTTTGTTAACATTTCCATGCTTTTCTGGCAGTAGAAATGCACATTTCAATCATAACTATCCCTTTTATCCAGGATATTTTAAAACAGCATCTACATATGATTGTAAGATTAAAAATGTACAGAATTAATAATTTAACAGTGGTTTAAATCTTAGTAGAAAAATAAGGTAGTTGACAAAACTAGCCACTTCATCAAACTGAGACTAGGCTTCATGTATGTTCCAAAATAAATCTTCCTTTCACACTGGAAAAGTGTCTTTTAAAATGTTCTTCAGAAGATCGAGCTGGATTTTCAAATGTTGTTTAATTTCATCAAGTTAAGACTGTTGGGTTGTGGTTTTTTTTTGACAGCTGCTTGGTTGTTTTGTTTCTTTTTTTTTTCAGTACAGTCTAATAAAGTCGGAATTCAATCTATTAAACCCTTTTCTGGCTTGCTACATTTTCCTTTGAGCTGTATGTAATAATGAGATGCTTGGATAGCTTGCCACAGGCTCAGTGGCAAAGACAGCTGGCACCAAGCAGGGAGCCAAATGCAGATGTAGGATATCACCAGGTAGAGGCAGTGGGATGTATTTTGGTTCTTTTTTATTCTGGCAGTTACTGATGATGCAGCATGTGGCATCCATGATCTTTCATTGAAATATCCCCATTCCATCATTAGAATTAATTATTTTATTCGTATTTCCTACTGTACTCATTAAACAAGCAGTTAGTGGATCTGTAAAAATATCTTAACTTTTTATGTGGTCTCTGACATCTTCATGCCTTGATGTAGATCACTGAATCTCTTCAAAACTAAAAATAACTGGTCTTTGTGTATGCTTACATCCATTAGCAGACTTGATTTTCCAGGAAGCTATTTGTATGTTGTGCTAAATCTGATTTTTCATGTTGGACTTCTGGGGTATTCAGAGAGCTCTGAACTTTATTAGCCACACTGGGAAATATTGTTCCCTTGACAATGGTAAAGGGAATGAGAATGAGAATGGGAGATTGGAGTTCCATTCGCCAAGAAAAGAACAGTGATAGAGTTTCAGAGAGATGTGAAAACAGTTACTTAGATTTTATTATTATAGATTGTTTATATACTGAGCCCAGTCTCAAATGCAGACTCTGTCAAAAAGAATCAGCGAAGGCTTTGCCTTCATTTTAATATATTCCAGCAGTTCAGACTTCATGCAGGAAAAGAAAAATAGCCTTTTATCCTAGCTGTCAATAGTTTATCATTCTGCACCGTATTTTACTGAAACTTTCACGTTGTGTGTACATTTTTTTGAGTAATACCAAGCAACAAAACCACAGGAGTTTTTTCTGGTTCTTGAACACTTCTTTTCCATCTCCCTTGAAAAATACTCTTATTGCAGGGTTACCAAACAAAAGAACTACTTAGCTAAATTATTATCTAAGCTATAGTCACAGCAGTGTGCTGCAGCACAGTCACAGCATGAAGGTTAACATTTTATGGACACGTAGTGGAGAAAATAGACTGGGGGGATACATGTCAGAGAGAGTCATGCTAATGACAAGTGACAATAAAATAGTTACCTTTTGTGAAGCATTAATTGATTAACCGTACTTGAAAGCAATTTACCAGCGGTTGCTAAAAAGAAACTTTGATAACTGCTCCCCTGTGCTCTGGTAGTGTTGCTTTTTCCCACTCTTGTAGCAGGTTACAGTACACAGAATCCATTTGTAGGCTACAGAAAACGCCATTTTTCAATAATTCACTCTGTGTAGGATTCTGAGGGGGTAAATGTATATATTATTGTCCCCTTGGACACACGGTCACTTTTTGCTTTACAGTGAGATTTAGTAGATGCAGGGTGTGGAGTTTGTTGAGTTTGGAAATGCTGGGTACCTACCTGGGGAGCTGTTCCAAACACTGACCTGACAGATCACCAGTGTATTTAAGCAGTAAGCTCTCCTACAAATTGCACTGTGTCAGGTGCCACCTCCAGCAGTGCTGCTGCAGTCACCCTGAGCTCTGAGGATCATCTGGTACAGGTCGCTTTGCTTCCAAGTTTCACACATTATTTATGGTGTTGTTTTTTTTTTAGATTGTCCATTGCTGTTTGGTTGTTTTTCTGTTAACACAGGGACAGATTTTCTTGGAAGAATGAAAAGCTTTTCACTCCTATAAAGTCAACAGAGAAGTTAATTCTGCTTTAAGAGGAGAAAGGGTTGAGGTCTTTAAAATCAAGCCTGACACTCTCTAGTTTTAATCAGGCTAACTTTTAATTAGTCTAAGTTGTGATGCAGTTTTGAGGATTCTTTGTAGAAATGTATGGATTTAGGGGTATTTTGCACACTATCATCTTGTAGAATCTCATCAATGAGTTTAAGCTTTTGCATTACTGGCAAAACCTCCCTTGTTTTTCATGTTCCCTTAGGCAAAATTCCAGCAGTAGCCTTTTAGTGACATTATATTTTGTTTCTGTCCCCCAAATCCCACAGGCAGTTATTTCTGACCTGTGACAAACAAATCTTGCAAAAGAAAAGTTTGTCCTGGATGATGAGTTTAATGTCAAAACTTCCTACTTCTGACTTGGAGGTGAAGTCCAGGGGTGCCTGCCCTGGGGGAACGATTGCTGCCAGCAGAGGGGATGAGCCAAGAGCCATGCTCAGCATCTGCTGTGATTTGGAGAACAGCTGATGACCTGCACTGCTGAATGGGAGCAAACTGTTTAAACATCATCTAAGGGGTTGCACTGTTTATATGAGAAGATCCAGGGTTGTAACAAAAATTGTAAATATACCAATTTTAAGGGCTTTTAAAGATGTTGTATGTTTCCAGGCATAAACCAAATTCTTTTGTGGGGCAGGAGAAAGGGCAAACATCCCATAACTTTCAGATGGAAACTCACCCCCTCTTGTCCTAATCAGACGGACTTACCGAGTTATGAGGGGAATGGGACTCTTACAAAGCAATTTCTGTGCTCTGTAAGGGTGGATTGCTAGTCCTGGAGGTATTTCCTCCCTTGAAACAAGTCTGTTTTTCTTTGAGAAAGTCTTCATTAAGGGAACATAATGTTGATTTCAGTGGAATAGGACAAGAAGAGCTGGATCAAGTGATGGCTTTTGAAAGAGGATGTGGTTTATACCTTACCTGTAAATTGAGAAATTCCAGTTATACTCTGCTGGAAGAGTAAAGGAATACTGTCACCTGTACCAAGACAAAGGGAAGATAGAAGCCTTAGCTTTCCAGGATGGTTGTACTGCAGTTGTACATTTACTTTTGCAAGTACCATTTGCATGTCATTCTCCAGACATTAATAGTAGAACTAGATGGAAAATGGTTCAAGTTTTGTTTTAGCAAGCCATTTGTTAGTTTCCAAATAACTTTCCAGCTTACACGCCAACATTTTTATTCCTGAAGAAATCTGATGTCGTTTAAAAAAAAAAAAAGAAAAGGAATTCCCAATTTCAGCATACTGAGCTTCTGTTGGTGTCCTTGTTCCTTACAGAGCTGCAAGTTGGTATGGCGAGGTGGCAGGTCACCATTTTGTGGAAGATTTTTTTTAAAAATTCTTCTATTTTTATTTTGTCTTTCTGTCTGCCACCAGTCTGACCATACAGTTGCCATGAGTCTAGCCATGCAGTTACAGGAATGTCTGCATAATGAAGAGAAAAAGGAATTTTCATTCTTCCATTTCCTTTAAAGACAACATGTTACATCTTTGATTTTTAAAGACACTGCATTCAGCAGTATATTTTGCTTTGTTTTCTTCCTTTTTTATGTATACTAATGGAGCACTAAACAGTGAGTAGAGACTGCTTCAGAAGGTGAGGAAAAATGTGTAAAAATATGTAATGAACACTGGTGAAATTTGGAGCAAGACATTGTAACTTCTGCAGACCTCACTGCCATGCACCATAAGAGATGTATATAAGAGATATATCTCCTTAAGTGCTTTCCATCTGTGTTTTTTTTGTCCTCTTTCCTCGCCATCTTTCACAGGAGGACGGAGCCTTTGCTCTCCCAGTCCCTGACTGTTACTTGGCATGAATAATTCAGCAGTGGGTGATGTGCTGGGGGCTACCCATGGGAAATGGGCTCCCACCTGTGTGACCCACTGCAGTCCACCAGCCTCAGGCATGCACTGGGCTCAGGTTGTCAGCAGTCTGTAGTTGTGTGAATTCTGAGTAATTCAAGTGTGGGAAGAACAGCTCAGAAAAACTGTAAAAACATCCTCTATTTGTATAAGGATCCCTCCCTAACTTTGTTAGAGATGCAGTATTCTTCAAGTAATTGTATTCAATGGCTCTTAATATACTGCTTCAAGCCTTGCATATTATCCTGAAGTTTCTATATACTATACACATCTGTTTGCAGAAGACGAGCTTGTTTAGATGAAGAGTTGTGTGAAGCTCAGCCAGGGTTCCCCATAAGTCTGTGACAAGGACGGTCCCTTCACAATGACTTGAAGCATCCAGGGCTCCGCAGCACTACTGAGCTTTCAGCAAAGCCTTTCTTCTTTCAGTCCGTCTGTGGTTTTAATTCCACTGAATCAGTGTTTGTACGTTGAACTTCTCTGTGCACAGGAAATGGCTCTGGTGGTTGTTAAGGAGAGGGAACTCCTCCAGTAAGTTCTGCTCCGTGCATCACCTGGTGATGTGGATTTGGAAGCTTGTAGCACTATAAGGAGGCTTACAAAGGAGGACTTGATTTCAGAACTTTCACCTTTCAAAATATGAATGTCGAACATGAATATTGCATGCAGGAAGCTAAAATTCCATCAATTGTTAATAACAAATAGGCTAGTTGTGTACCTGAAAAATTATTTTAGGTTTCAGATTCATTATAATGAAAATTTTCCCTAGGTGTGGAGTCTCTTTTTCTCAATTAGAGCCGGGAAGATAAGGGATCATGAAATAGAAAAAGCATGTTATATTAAACAGAGTCATCAGCTCACAACAGTGGTTATGAAAAGTGCTGTAAAAACAATTAACAATAAACAGTGTGTCCTGGGAGGTTTGTAATCTAAATGGAAAGCTGAAGGCTGAAAGCAACACTATGTCTGTTTTTGCAGATATGAACCTCAGAGAAATGAGATGCTGTTTCTGATGGGACGTGGCAGGTGTAAGATAGGGCCGGGGGCAGACTGAGTTCTCTGGAGTCCCAGACCACTTGAAGTAGATGTGTATAAGACTTTACACAGAGTTTAACAAATTGAATGTGATACACATATAATGAAAGCTGAACATTGTGCAGTATTTTAAAGAGGAAAACAGAAATAAAGATGGGATTTATTTTTACATTTGTCCATAGCTATTTATGATAACATTACTTTTTTAATTCTCTAAAGCTTTGAATACCCATTTCCTGAACCTGAATTCCTGCCTCATTTTCATTTCTTTGCAACTTTCTGTATTGTCTTAAACCCTTGTGTAACCTCTTCTGCTCCTTTATCCGGCCATCTGCAGGATAGAAAGCTGTTTGCCTTTGACCTCAGGAAATATAGGACATGAAATATAACTTAGATTTATAGTGAAGCGAGTCTTTGCATTAAAGAAAGTGATTTAGTGCTAATTCTTTAACTGAACTTATTGGTAATGGAATTAGCAGGATTAAAATATGTCCTAGACATACAGTAGATGTCATGGTTGTTCATTTTATTGGCTAAAGTTCGTTTCAATCCAAAAATTCCCTTTTTCAGGCTCAGTTGTCTTTATCTGTTATCTAAATTTGTCATACAATGAGAAGAAACCTGTTTTGGAGAAACCAGGATGGTGTACAGAAAGTCGTCTTCATTATCTAGATTTTCCCTTCAGCCAGAGTGCTCAGCTATGCCATTTTCTGGCAGTTTCAACTGGGAACTTCATCTTGAAGCTTATCATAGAATCACAGGATCATAAGGGTTGGAAGGAACGTCTGGGGATCATCAACTTCAGCTCCCCCACTAAAAACAGATTCCCTACCGTAGATTGAGCAGGAAAGCATCAGATGATCTCATTGATCCACATTTCCATTTTAGAGTACAATGAGCTCACTGGCTTGTAAAGTCCAGAAAAGTTTATGTGCAGATATTTTACTGTTTGAGTAAAGAGAGTCCTGAAAGTTTTGAGCTTCAAAGGGTTTTTTCAGTAGTGGTATATATCTGAGAGATGTTGCTGATGGCAGTGGCTGATGGCATTAGAGAGTTCCTGGCTGTTTCAGTCATAACTGCGAAGTCACTGGTTTATAGAACATAGCTACACAGAGATACATGCCTCAGACATTAAACACCTTTAAATTAGATTTTGGTTAACATTTCCAATGAAATAAATGTGAGTATTTTTTCACCAGAAAAGATCATTTTGTTGAAGTTTGAAGAGTTAATTTTGACAGATCTTTACAGCTTGAGGAACAAGATTAAATGGTCAAAATGCCCTACTTTAACTTCTCAATTTTTGCTCTTGATTTTGTTTAAAACATTTTTAGTTTGGAGAGTGAATGAAGTTACAGTTAAAAAAAAATAGAATCTCTTTTTCTGACCTGCAGCGTTTTATTCAGTCTACATGTTCATTTTTCACATCTTTGTTCCAGCTTAATACATAACAATTTTCAAAACACGTTTCTTATATGATAAGAAAATATCCACTTTTTCCCCACAAGCTCAACTTGTAATGTAAGATGATAATCAGCAAGAAATTGTAAGTCTGAAATGAAACCAAGGTTTCCCATCATATCTTCTTGCCAGAGAAAGGTTTTGACTGAGGGGAGGACTTAGGGGATACGTACCGATATTTTTATATTTTCAGTATATTTTCAGCATATGGTAGGCTGCACTTAAATCATACTTTATCTGATTTCCTTTAGCTTTTGTTGCTGAAGTTTTTCAAATGTGAAAAATCAGCTGCTGAAAAACGTACCATCCTAACAGAATAAGTACTTAAGAAATGAAAAAGGTGGACTTCCATGCTGGTGTGACTGCAAAGTTCCAGACAGGAGGAAGAATGATAAGAAAGGGTTGGTAGGGTAGACGGAATGAGAGCTCTATGCTGGGAGATGCTTTGGTGCACAACCTGGCCGACAGCAGAGGATGCTTGGCACACTGGCATGGGGGTGGGGGAGTGGTGTGAGGCTCAGCTTGTGGGAATGGCTGTAAAGGAAAGATAAAACTTCAAGGTGTGGGATTTTGCCATGTGTTAGGGTAGAGCCAAAGTCTTTACCTGAAATATGTTTAGCAAGAAAAGGGGAAACATTTGTTTTAATTTTACGAGGGGAGCTACTTAGAAATAATAAGAGGAAGCTAAGAAAAATTCCTGCCAAACAGGACAGTAAAAAGACCATGAAATACATTCAGTTGAGAAATTAATTCTGAAGAGAAGTAGAAGCCCCATCATTTGAAATGCTGTAACAGGAGTAGACGAAGCACTCACAGTGCACTGCGGGGAGTAGCCTTTTTTGGCAGGGAGTGGGACTGGAATGACCTAATAGCTTCTTTCCATCTCTATCAGAATCACAGAGCCTGAAGTGTTTCCCAGTGCAACAACACAGCTGTGTTTAAAGGTTTTCCCAATTTTGGCATCATAACATTGGTTACTACCACCTTGCATGTTCCAAGCCCTTCAGATTCCCCAAACCATACTTAATTTATCTGCTGACAAACTCCTTGATTTGTGAGAAAACCAGCTAACTGTGGAATATATTTGGAGTTTTTGTCACCAGATAGAAAAAAGGAACCTCAACATAATCTGCAACTTCATGTGAACAGTTGGGCAGAAAGGCATCGTTCCTGCATTTCAGTATCCCCTTCACTGCTCAGTACAGTGGTGGTTGGCTGTAGGTTGCCAGCTTTCATTCTGAAGTCACACTTCAGTCCTGCTTTTTTGTCATAAGAGTTTGACTGGAAGGAGATAAAATCCATCCATCCAATGTATTAAATAGTAATGAGAAAAATAACTTAATCCCTTACTGTTGTTTTGACTACATTTTCAATTAAATCCCATTAGGCAGGCTTTGAAATGTAAGCAGCTTTCTCAACTGCGGAGCACCAGTTCAAAATGGTTTTTTTAAGAGAAAAAGACTGATTCTTTGGAGCCAAAGAAGAAAATGTTAAAAATCATACTCTCCCATTCCCTGCTGTATAAATACTGCAGGTTCCTTGCACATCATCACTGCTAATAGCTTTGTAACAGTACAAGGATTCTTAAGCATCTTCTGCTTCTCCTCCCCAGTGAGATGTTTTGGTGGGAGAGAAGCTCCGTGTTTTCACTGCATTCGGTCACTCATTTCTGTTTTCCCTCTCAGCTTGGCTGCAAACCACCAGAAGGTATAAATATAGCTTTCACACCCAAGGGCAACACTTTGATCCCACCCACTTGATTTCCAGGCTCTTTGCCCAGCCTGGCACTGCTGCCATACTTTCCTCTGCCCTTCCCAGCGTGACTTGAACAGAAGGCAGCAGGAGGGCTCTATGCTCACTTTATAAGAGACCTTTTTTGCCCCCCAACAAAGGAATAGTGGAGTGCTGCATAGAAACGTGACTTGCCCTTCCTGCAGCTCTGATGCCTGGGTGCACATTGTGATTATTTGTGAAATTCCTACTTAGAGAAACACAGTCAGAAGGAGCTATGAGTCCCCTGGCCAGCATCAGCAGTGTGACTCAGGGGTGGAATTTCTCAGCATTTATCATGGGTTTGATGCTCCCTGGGCTCTGCCTGCTGCTGCCAGCCCGCACCTGGGGCTGTAAGGAATGGAAGGTGCAAGAGGTCTCAGCCGTGTCTGCTGCCTGTCAGCGAAAAATGGAAATCTCCTGGGGGAGCAGTGGGAACAATTGAATTATTTTATGATGAGACAGAGTAAAATTCATTTAAAAGCTATTGCATAATGTCCATAATTTATTCGCAGTACTAGTCCCTGTAGAGTTAGTAAGACTATTATGCACTTAAAATTAAGTATGCACATAGGAGATGGTAACAATCAGAGTCTAATGTTGCACTTCTATTTTTTTTTTTTAATCTCTCTGTGGCAAAATATCTTATTACTTCAGAGATGCTAGAGGTTTAATGGCATGCTCTCACAGGCATTGTGAGCTTAGCCAAAAGTTTTTAACAAGGAGTCTCAGTTTCTGAACGCTAACAGGGCCCAAGCAGAAAACCTCCCCTGAACGCAGAGTTGCTATGTTTAGTGCACTGCTGTGATATTTCTGTAGGGATGTGAGGAGGAAAGCACGTTGTGGGGGAGTTTTAACAGAATGGGAAACTGAGAAATTGCACCTTCTGGATCTTCATGTGCTAAAATTCAGAGGAGATTAAAGAAAATTAACGGAGAAAGGAGCTAGAAGAATGTGCTAGTACTAACAGCAAGGCGGGAGGCACAGCTGCTGAAAGGATGGGAGAAGGAGCTGGTCAGAGTTACGAATGTTAATTCATTTCCAGTAGTCACTTCGGTGACTATTTAATATATAGCTTTATTTTATATGATTTCTGAGCTTTACTATGTGCAGTTCCCAGTAGGCATGGAATTCAGCAACATTGCTGCGGCATGTTTTGAAGCAAAAAGGGAGAGAAGAGTGGAATCCTCACAGAATTGAACAGCTCTGACATATACTTTTCCTGCCCCAGAGTGATTTTTTATTAAAATTGAATTATTTTTATACCAATCTCAAATCCAAATAAAGTATTTACTGCCTTTTGTCACAGCATCTTTCTCACCTCTATACATGGCTGGAGTTTTTTTTTAAATAGTCTGTTTTTAAAAATCAAACCTACTTGACAAATGTTGGTAAATAATTGAAGAAGTCACCGCTAGAGGAGATCCCATGGGTGTGAGATGATGACCAGTTCTCCTGAGAGCAGCTACCTGTCTGCAAGCGTGCATCGAAAATCAGAGATGTCAGCTAAGAGCTCACTTAAAGGCATATTCTATTTCTAAACTTACACAGATTTTACAGAACAGTTATATATAAAAAGGCAGAGATAGAGGCATTAATTAACAACTGCTTCTTGCAACATTTGTTTTTTTTTTCTCGACGTGCACAGAGTTATTTTTAAACTGCTTGCTGCATACTTCTAAGTACGTCTTCTTTGACTTGCTGTTGGAGCAGCAGTTCAGGAGGGGCACATGCAGGCATGTCTGTTATGGGGCAGCATGACTTTAGTCATACATGTACACCTTACAGTGAAGCTCTTGAGGTTCTGCTGCCCCACATCTACATCACTGGTGGGACAACTGGATACTGCAGCTTCAGTGCTTTTGTTGTGGTGCTGGCAGTGGCCCCACTGCTTTTCAGCTGTCACAGGCAACATGAGTACATGTGCACGTGCATGCCTGTAACACTCCATAGGTGTAAGAGGGCAGTAAAGTAAAATTGGAAAAGAGCTCTGAAATTGCTGGGAACTTGGGATGTATCTCTTGCTGTCAGCGTGAGAAGCTGTTCACAATGCTGTGCTGTGCCTTAGGGCTCAGCCCTGCCCCATCCATCAAGGCTGAGACACTCCCCAGCACTGCAGATGAATCTCTATTCACTGTTCCTTCTTGACCTCGACGGTCCCAGCTTTTATGGATAACTTCTAGAGCAAGGAAATAGTACAAAAAGAAGGGAAAATCTTTTTCCGTCTTCTTTTATGTGTAGGGGCTTGAAATTGCCAAAGCTTTGTTCTTCCCCAAGGGACCTTTAGCAGAGGTCTCTCTGTGTCTCATCCCTCCCTCCCCAGGCTGAGCTCTGCGGTGCTTCACGTATAAGAAGGTGTCAGAACAGCCCAGAAAAGATCTCTCACGACAGCTCTTAAGTGAGTGCAGTTTTGTGATCACTTTAACTGGATCCAGTTCTCCACACACCTCGTTATGCCTTCCTGTGCCCTCTCTTGTATCAGCCTTTCTTTTACGAGATTATTTTTTTATATATCTCAGGGATTTTTTCTTTATAATTGGGCATCTGGTGGAAGGAGAGGGGCAAGAACTGCTTGCTTGGTGGAAGAACAGGTTTAGGTCAGCTGTGTGGGTTATGAAAGTTTGGAAGAGTGGGAAGTTTTTCACGATCCTGCTGCGGCTTTTAAGGTCTCTCACTTGGGATACAGAAATGCCTATTTGTTACCAGAAATCTCTTCCCCATCTACTGGCTGAGCTGATCAACCATTTTAGGACTTCACAGTCTCTCTCTAATGTTAGATGAGCAATCTCCTTCCAGACCATCGTGCTTCTCCAGGAGAGCTGCCAGGGCTGTTCCTTCAGTGGGAGAACGAGTTATCTAAGAAAGGAAGAGAGCAGCCCAGAGTGTCACAGTCAGTAAGGATCTGAGCTCAACAGTAATAGCATTTTTCATTTTATGTTTTTTTTTGTTGTTGTTACTAAAACGTTTATCAAACGCTGTCCACCGAAAATAATCAAAAGATTGCTAAGGCAGATTTCAGTCCAAGTTGTGGTTATGGGCTCTTTAGGGATGACTTTGATTTCAACCATTACCCGCTCATGGAATGTGGTTGCTCACTTAGCTCACATGCTTTTGTTTCTGTGTCCTGACGTTTATGATGTTCTTGTGGAAAATCAATGCTTTAGATCCCTTTTGTTGGGGATAGTTTTGTGCTTGGAATTCCATTTACAAAAGGCTATCAGAATAAATAAAAGGCACCAATTACATTGGAAGAATTTAGCGTTTAAGAAAATGTTTGTAGCCATCTTTTTCTCATTATTTTCCAAGCTGTAAGTTTTGCCAAAAATTAAATGTTGGGCCTCAGGATGTTTTAGAGGATATAAGCTTCATCTGTTCCAAAAATAGCATTAATCTCTGTGACCATCAGCCATTCCCTTTAGAAATAAATGTCAATGGAAAGCAAATAAACGCAACCATCTATTGTCCATATTATTTTCACATGTATTTTACAGAGTTCGTTTAGTAGAAAGAGGATCTCCGCATAGTCTGCCCCTCATGGAGTCAGGAAAAGTAAGTACCGGGAGCAGATTTAAACATCTCCTTTATAGTAAATGTTTTCAGTGCATTTCCATGTCTGTTCATTTTTCAAGCGAATGCAGCGCTCCAGAAGGCTGTATCAGCTGTGCAGGCCAGAGGCCTTTCTTTGCTTCTGGAGTCCCAGCGGCAGGGCCTGATTCATTACTCAGAAGCTGTATGTCATCCTACACATGTGCCACACATGTGCCTTTAGCAAAGTCTCAGTGTCGACGTTCTAATTGTAGGCTTCTGTCCATCCATAGAGGGGTGCAGCACCCCAGTGTGGGCAGGCCAGGGGGCCCAGCAGTGGCACATACCGGTGCTGTGCTCAGCTCTGTGTAGGAAACAGCCAGGCCACATGCCAGGGACTGAGGTGTGCTGCCAAGCGTGCCCTGCCTACGCGAGGCGGAGGGGACGGAGCCGCTGTGCTCAGCCTCTGAGGCATCCCCCGCTCACAGACTGCCCTTGGCACTCTCCGTGCTCATCTAAAGCAGTCTAATTATATCTTTGCAAACGTTCTTTTCAGAGGATGCTCCCTGTGCTATTTTAGGTTTTAGCATCTGTCCACCTCTGCAGTATTTGAATGCCTGTTACATGGAGTCACTGCCAAGGGTCTTGTTCTTAAGAGATTGTGTGCTGCCTATAGGGCTTCCTCTTTGCTTCAGACCAGGCTTTCATTTGAGTAGGGTGGGTTTTCTCCATTCTGGCATATACTGTCAAAGAGACTTGGGGCTGTTTGGTAGGATTTTTGGAGGATTTTTTTTTTCTCTGTTCATTTTGTAGATCAATATTTGACTTTTGTCAAGTTTTTATCGGTGGAGCAGCTTTTACAAAGATAAGAGGGTATTTTTAACATTTCCCAGATATCTGATTTATTACATCAATTGAATATTTCATTTTTTTATTCAGTATGTCTTCTTCAGCTTTTTAAGGATGCCTTCAGGTTTGTTGTGAAGGTTTTCTGGGGGAAGAATATTCGGCTTATGATTGTGTAAGTACCTACTTTCTCATTGCTTCATGTGTTCTTTCAATAGATCCTGCCCGGAGTACGTATCATTATTGCTAATCCAGAAACTAAGGGACCCTTAGGAGATTCTCATCTTGGTGAGGTGAGTCATGAAAACTTCACCTTTGTATACTTGGAACTTAATCTCAGGGGTAAAGCTATCAAAATATTTGCCAGTGGTTTCCTATCATGCATCTTATTAAATGCTAGGTTAAAAAAAATGATGGAGACCTTGATTGTGTATGAAATGTGTAGTGTGGTATTTGTATCTGTATTAAAAATGTTATCGGCATACTTGATAAATGCTAATAATAGCTCAAGTCTATTAAATAATTTGAAAACAATCTGCTTTCTCTAACTACATTTTCTACTTGATGCTTGAGTAATTCCAATGAAAACTTTAATGAAAAAAATAAGTTTATTGATTAGTCTAATTTCAGCTAGAGGGGTTTCAGTGTTATCCTCTTTATAGTCATTGTGCTTCAGTGCACCGACGTACTCTCATTAGCTGAGTTGAGCAAGGCTATGTGTTTTTCCAATTTATTTTTAAATTTCTAGAGAGAGAAGAAACTTAAAATGTTATTTTCAAAGACCAATTAGAAGATCTAATTAACAAAATGCGAGATTTGCATAGTCATAATTAAGATTGCAGTCTGATTTGTGAGACTCATTTTTAAGATTTCATCACTATGAAATTGTGAATATCTCCATGATATCTTGAGTTACTGAAATGAGCCCTTCTCCACATGTGAAGGTCCCTGGCCTCTCCCTTTAAAATAATGCAAACTCCATTTCAAATGTTGTAACCTTTCCCACTACACTGGTGCTGTGGGAGGTATCTGTCTGTTTTGCGTTCACTGACGATGTCCAGCTGGATCGAATACACTGAACCAGGTTCAGGGGGACTATGGAAGAGCAGTATGTCTACAACAGCATCTGAAAATTGCCACAGACCAGGCAGAGCTCAGAGCAATGACAATTGCAGGGGTCTGTGCAGGTCTGGAGCTGACCTGGAACTGGAAAGCTGCGGGGAGAATGTCCCCAGAACACGACTCCTGCATTCCCATGGACTAGGACAGCTTAGCTCTGCACTTTGACTTCAGTGAGATCAGATTTGGGTCTTGACTGTGCATACAAGTGGGTCAGGAGCAGTGTTAAAAGGCATTATTTTGTGTTACATGTATTATGTAGCTATGACTGAAAATCTTTGCATCAAGAATTTTCAATAATGCTTCATTCTGGAAAGCTGCTTTAATTAATACCATTATAATTGCTTTTAACTTAGATATGGGTTCACAGCACTCACAATGCCAGTGGGTACTTTACCATATATGGAGATGAATCTTTGCAATCAGATCATTTTAATTCAAGACTCAGCTTTGGAGACACACAAACTATTTGGGCTCGGACTGGCTATCTGGGGTTCCTGCGAAGAACAGAGCTTACAGATGCAAATGGAGGTAAGGGGTTTCTCCTTGTCTGCCATTGGTCTGTGCATTTAATTTAGATTATGTTGGTTGTGTCTCATGGCCTGTGTTATCTGGCTGTTTCTGTCAGTGAAGCTACTAGAACTGCAAAAAAGCATGTTAAGACAAAGCAAAAATAAAACAAAGACCAACATTACACAGTCTGATAATGGCAGGAGAAGGGAGAATGGCTTTAAACTAAAAGAGGGAAAATTTAGGTTAGATGTTAGGAAGAAATTCTGTGCTCAGAGGGTGGTGAGGCAGCGGAACAGGTTGCCCAGAGGAATTGTGGATGCTTCATCCTTGGAGGTAGTTCAGGGCCAGACTGGATGGGACCCTGGGCAGCCTGATCTGGGCAATGAGCCCATGATGGGACTGGATGATCTTCAAGGTCCCTTTCAGCCCAGGCCATTCTATGATTCTATGATTTGTGATTACCACCATGCAACTCTCTGAGTTAATATAAAAAGAGCCAGTTATCTGCTTTTAAGTCTATTAGCAAACATAATTTCCTTTAAGGATGATGTGCAAGCATTTATTATCAGCCTGATACCTTTTAAAAAGCCTAATTTCAGCATCATTTATTTCTTTAGTCAATAAAAAATCATATTACCAGAGGATTACTCTTCAGAACTTGTCATTTGTCTTAATGAGCAATTTGCTATCTAACGTGCTGCACATATTTCTAATTGATGAAAACTTCTGTAGTACAACATAAAGCATCAGTACTGACCTTCTCAAGGCTGCTGGAACAACATATTCCATACTGTTAGGGTTAAGTCTTTGAAAACAAAGAGAGAAAAACAAGAGTCTGTTCTCTGCTTAGAAATTTGCCTTGAAAAGAAGAATTTTTTTTTTTTTTTGTTACATTTACCTTAAGGACAAAGGGAACTTGTCCCACTGTACTTGGGTAAAGACTTATATTTTTCTCTTCTTCAGATGTGAATAGTGATTCTGCATTCCTTTCTTCTGCTTTCTGCTACGCTTCAGTGATGAATAATGCTTATTAGTTTGAAAATCAGTTAGAGAGATCAGAAATTTAAGGATAATTTCTGTTATATGTATTTTCTTTGTTTATTAATGTGATTGTTTTTGTAATGTGATGCTCTGGAGAACAGTCATTAATTTTTTTTCCCCTTACAACCAGAACGCCATGATGCACTTTATGTTGTGGGTGCATTAGATGAAGCCATGGAGTTACGAGGGATGAGATATCATCCAATCGATATTGAGACCTCTGTAATTAGAGCACACAAGAGCATCACTGAATGGTAAGGGTTATATAATGCTGTGGCTCTTATGTAAAGCTGGAATATCTATATTATCTGGGGTTTTGCTTGGATATTGCAATTGATCCAGGAAATGATCTGTCAGGATGGTCACAGGATTTATTACCCAGGGGTAAATATGCCTTTAGGATGAAACTTTTCATGAGCAAATTTAATCAGAAAGGATTGTTTTCTGTTAAGATCATTCAATACATTTCTTGTGTGTGTGTGTTTTGAAATACAAGTGAAAGATTAAACTTTCAGTTCGAGAGAAGCAAGCAGCTCTCAGGTAGGTCAGTGGATGTTTCCTGCTCTAACCAGGAAAAAAAGCTTGGTATGAACTCAAGCTTTATGAGTGCTCTTATTAGAAGGAGTAAGCAAGCAGACACTTAAAATAAATGAACACACTAATAAACGTTATTAGTGAACGCACTGTTACTTTTGAATTGGTCATTAATAAATCAAGTAGTGATCAAATCAAGGTCACAATGGAAATTGAAGCAGTAAATCAATGAGTTAATAACAATGTTGTCTTAATCAATGTATCACATTATCAAATGCACACAGCAGGTAATGATTTCACGGGGCCGACTTGAGGCCAAATTGCTTTTCATTATTTTTGCATCAGAAGACTGAATCAGATAGTTGTTTTGGTTTGATCTAACCTCAGCTCAGCCCTTCTTCTTTCAACCAGATCAAAAATCTCAGCAGTTAGAGCAAGTCAGCTAGTACAGGATGTGACTCTCCATTTTCCTTTTCAGTCTTGGCTATAGTGTGAGGCCTGAAGCAGTAAAGAAGCACAGCGACCATACTGGTTTCTTCAGTGACAATTACTTGCCTTTTGCTCAAACATCTGTTATAATGAAGGCAGTTAATTGCTTGATTGACTGTATCTGGGATCTTACCTGATTGCAATCTCCCTGTAACATAATCATCACCTTGCTGTGCTGGCCCTGACAACGGTAGAGGATTCTGGGTCCTCGTAGAGACCTGTACAAACCCACAAAGGATGTCATGAAATGTTCCTTTCAGTTGTCTTGTATTCTTATCAATAGTGGATGGAAAACTATTCAGGGCAACTCTATTATATATGGCCACAGATTCAAAATGTGTGTGTTCAGGTGTACCTACTGTCAGAAATTTGTGTCCTCCCGGGGGAGTGAAAGAAGCAGCCGTATCATACTGCAGAGGTGATCATCTCTGATTTCAGTGGCAAAAAAAGGCTTAAATTGTATTCCTTTTCTCAATACCACTGAGAGCTGTTTGTGAATCCTTTTCTATTCTTCCCTTCTATTACCATGGAAATCTTGAGTGGTATAAGGACAGCTCAGGAAGGGCTGGTGTAGGCTGAGAAAAAGAGAAAAGCTGTTAGATTTTTTCAAGAAGGTAGAATTACATGCAAATAATTCTTAGACCACAAGCAAAATTTCAGAAAGCATTTTGTGACGCTATTACTACTCTCTGCTCAAAGGCAAACTCTGATAGTAGTTAGGTTGTTCTTTCCTCAAGGAGGAAAAATTGGTGGTGAGTTAGATGTTTTTCTGAAGTGGTCCTTCAGAAAAACAGATGTTCAAAGAGAGAAGTTGCCAGTATGGAGTTTTCTTTCACAGTCATTGTCCTGACCTTGGCTTTTCTCACTCAGCTTTTCTTTCAGCTTCTCCTTGAGGTCTTCCTCTTGTCTTTGGGGAACACCCTTTGACAAAACAATATTCAGTCTTTCTTTGTATATTTGCTTTTGTTTGGGTTGGGATGTGAGTCTTCGGTTTTGCTAGAAGCCACTGTTGCTTCAAGTTACAATGACCCATTAAGAATTGAACTGCATTGATACCTATTGCAAACAAAAGGCACTGGGCATGCCCAGTCAACAAATAATAAAAATAACCCCAGCTTCAAAGAAATGTGCTCCTTCTGTAGCATGTAACACTAATGAGGAAAGCATGGACTTCTTGACTGACGCATGATCTTGCTGTGCAGCTTCTGTTATTGAGGATCTGATTTAAAGATGATTTAATGTTATTGTTTTTTCTTAAGAGATTTTAACTGCACAGCCAATGCCTTCAGACCTCCTCTGCCTCAGTGTGTAACAAGCACACAGTCCTTTTCTATTGTGATGTATAACTGCACCAAGCAGTGGAAATCCATCTCAGACAATATTTCTTTGTATCTACAGCGGTCGACACTGAGTTGGAATCATGACAAGTGAAATAAGTTTTAAACTGATAGCTTCTTAGGAGTGTCAGTGATACTTGGAATTAAAGGCAGCTTCATAGCTTTGGAACCAGTCTTTCAAACTCTAGACAAACCAACTTCTCCAGAGCTGTGTTTTAGGGGCCTGCTGCTGAATCTTTCCATTAGTTGCTTTCCCAAGTAACAAGTAACAGTTGGCTTAAAGCATGGTTTCAACTGCTTTCTAATATTTTAATTAAACCTCCCAAGCTTTTTTGTTAAAACATATGTAATATTAACTCAGATGCCTGTGTGGCTTACTAGAGCTCATGTGAAAGCATAGTTACAAATTAAAATGAATTTAATAGCAGCACTGAGTCAAAAAACAACCTTACTTTGAATGCCCATTAGTTTCCCAGATCAATAAGCACATAGGCACATAAAAATTCAATTAAACTGTACTTTAGCAGGATCTGAAAATGAAATATGTATATAAATTTTAAAATCTATTCTTCTAAGTGTCAACTTACTTAGAACACAGCTAACTTTTGGGCAAAATGTGTTTCCAACATACAGGATATTCAGAATTTTATTAGACCAAAACAGTGCACTTCTGTCTCAGTCAAGGATTGACCTTAGCTTAAGTAGCTCTCTTGAATTTACCTTAGATACATAATATATTCTTACTTCCAGGTACTTACACTCAAGACAGTTCTGGAAAATTATCCTCTGATTTTTTAAGGTAAAGGAGGATAGAGTACAGAATTTGTTATAGGAGTTAAAGTGTAAATTATAATTATTTTTGCTACAGAAAAAGGTAAAGCAAAAAATAACCGCTGTTGATATCTTAAACATGTGCCTGAATGAGACTGCACTCAGTGCTGCTGATCTGCTGTGAGACTTAAGGTGCTTTGGAGAAATTTGAGAAGAGGGGAAAGGGATGGAGGGAAGAACACACCAGACTTTTGTACCCGCCCAGCCACCACAGTGAAAGGACAAAGGAAAGATGCCCAGTAGCAGAAAACAGAATTTACCTCTTTGTTTCAAGGGCTCATCCAAAATATTGGAGTCATACAAAGTTCTTTCAGTAAAGAAGGAACATTGATGATAACGGTGTTTCTTTCACCATTGATGATATTTCTCTCACCATCTCACCTGTTAATAAGGGATGTAAAAACTCCTGTCCCTTTAAGCCCACCAGAAATAAAACATGACTGATATAAAGCAGATGGTTTCTGCATAAACCAATTGATCCAGAAGAATCTGAGCTCTTCTGTACTGAGCTGTGACCGGCCTGGCAGACTGCCAGCCCAGTGCAGAAGGCACGTCCCATATGGGCACAGCACCCAGCAAAAGCCCCTTCTTAGGCAAAGTTTATCTTCCAGGCGGAGCTGTTTTCCTTACGGTGTTGCATCCCTGTCTTCTCTTTTAACCTCCTTTGCTCCTCTGGGCTGGTCTTCAAAAAAACCCAGATAAAAACTTCCACCCACACGCTGCCTGCCTTCACGAGCACAGCAGTGATGCGACAGCTTGCTGGCTTCAGAGGGAGCTGTGCTACTTCCTGCTGTCCCCATACACAGAAGGCAAGGATGAGACACAAGATTCTGCCAAGTGTAGCCCACATCTTAATGTTGCAGTGATGTCAAAGAGAAAGCTCATCGGCCTGTTTTTCTGCCCTGCCTGTAAACACCTTCTCCCTTGTCATTTAGGTTCTGTGCCTGAGCACACAGAAGGAGATGTCACAGTTAAAACAAGCAGTAAATAAGGTGGGGGGGGGAAAAAAAAACAAAACAAAAAAAACTAATACTTTTTTTTCTTTGATTCCAGTGCGGTGTTTACCTGGACAAATTTATTGGTTGTTGTAGTTGAGCTGGATGGATCGGAGCAAGAAGCTTTGGACCTGGTTCCTTTGGTCACCAACGTGGTCCTGGAGGAGCACTACCTGATTGTAGGGGTGGTGGTGGTGGTGGACATTGGTGTAATTCCTATCAACTCCCGTGGAGAGAAACAACGTATGCACCTACGAGATGGATTTTTGGCAGACCAGCTAGATCCCATCTATGTGGCCTACAACATGTAGTCTTGTACCTTAAAGCTTCCATGGACTTTACTATAGATGTATAAAATTTTTTGGTGTCCACTATAAAAAAAAAGTGCAGATAAGATGCTGACACTCATCAGAATGAAACTGTTTCTATTATGACTTTTCAAAGCAGTCACGATTGGCAGGAAATGAAATGTGAAATTTTTTCTTTACCACTAAATTGTAGGAAAGAAGGACTGTGGGGTAAGGCCCTTCGGTTTGGTGGAAAAGCCCATTGAAAACTTTTTTTTTTTTTTTTTTGGCTTATTGGACGATACTGCTTTCTGAGTAAACGTGGCTTTGTATTTGACATTAAGTAAGCTGAAGTAGATTTTTTTATTATTATTCTGCCCTCCGAATGGATTCTTTTAAAACAATTTGCAGACTAATACCAAGAGTCGTTTTCTTCATTTGTTTTAATGTGTCATAAAAAGCTGATGAACACAGACCTGTTGCTAACTTAAGCCATTTTAGGTCCCACATCTTAGGAAAACTACGTAGTGGTACGAGGAGAATACCCAAAGCAGCACCTTTCCATTAGAAATCTAGCAGCTTTCTGGCAGAGATGCCGAAAGCACAAAGGCCAAAGAGCCTTGGCTGTTAGCGTTAGAATGGAAGAAATTTATAAATAAGGTGTATTTCGGCGACGAACTTGCAAATATCTTTGTACTAAACGAAAAAGATAAAATAAGTTAACTACTTCTTCTGTAATTATGTACAAAACGTTTAATTTATTTTGATCTCTTTAGAAGTATAAAAGAGAAAAAACATTCAAGAATATTAAACTCTTGAAATGTTTGCTAATATAAAAACAAAGTGTTGTATTATCTTGAGTGGATAGTATCACATCAAATATATATATATGAAATATAAATTCACTAATGACAAAAAGATTTTAAAGTTTAAAATGCAGTACTTGTCACTTGCATGGTGTCTCCCACTGTAGATAATCAAATGTTACTCACAAATTTTTTGAACAAAGCAATCCTGGATTGCTAGAGTATCCCTGTCTAAAAGAATCCTCTAGATACCAGCAAGTGGAATTATTGCTGCCTTTGAGGCAGTGAATGAATTTAAAACTAAAAATGCACTACAATAATTTTTTTTTCTTTGCCGTGGAGGCAACAATAAATATTCGTGCTGGCATGTGCATACACTTGTTAGACTTAGAAAAGGCAGGTTGAGGAGTAGCACTGTTGTCTAGCTGCAGAACTTTGTTGCACAATTTTTTCATTGTTTTAGTTGGTGTTTTTATTGCTATAATGAAACGTTTTGGGGTTATTTGCACAGAGTTATCAGTTTGCCTCTCAGCTAGGACACATAGCTCGGTGGCCAAGGCATCCAGTTTACATTTACATATAATGATTGTTTCAATGGTCTTTAATTTATTCCTAACGGAGAGGAGCGTACAGTCACTACAGCCAAGCCAACACGAATCGTGCATCTGCTAACTAGTCCCTAAACCAATTAAAACATCAGAGGAACCGAACTGCCTGTTTAAAGAGCGGAGTCCCGGGGTCTCTGACCTGAGGTCATCCATCAGTGGGCGAAGAGTAGGAAAACATGCATCACAGCTGCCTTCATTTTACTACCTTTGGATAAAGGAGAGGTTTGATTTCCCAGTTCTGTTGTCTTCCCTGCACTCCACAACCCTTTTTTAAAAACTTTCCAGTTCCTCATGTGGTTGTACCTGAATTGACCTGTTTGTGATCGAGAGTGGGATTTACCAGCTGCAGTCCAAGAGTGCTTTTCTCATTGTCCAAAATGACGTCCGTGTGCTGGCTCTCATTACCGGATATGCATGACTAAGATTGTTGCAGGGCAAATGTAACCACGTTTATATCACATCCGAGGGGCGTACGTATTTGGTCTGCCCTTGCAGAACGCTGGACAAGAGATGGACCCCTGCTAACAATAGTTTTGTTTGGCTTCTGAGTCTCAATGCTGAGTGTTTGAAATCTTGTTAAAAGGTAGGGACGTTTCGGTCTGCATGTACAGTACAGAGCATCTTACCATGTCAGACTTGTTTTATTTCAGACCATCTATTCAGACACCACTGTCCTGTGAATAGCCCTATTCATGCTCTGAAGACCCATCCTCTATTTTGCCAAATTCATTTTCTGCTCCCTTTAAAAAGAATCAAGTCTGCTCCTAATGGCAAGTCGCCGTAAGGTTTCAGACGAGGTGTCGATTGACTACAAACATAATTGCAGTGTGCAAACTAACTTGTGAAGTCCTGCTACCGCTGATCTCAGTACTGCAAAACAAATTTAGCTGTCATTTAAGGCATCACTTTAACCCTCACAAAGTCAACTTCGCATTAGTAGAGGGAAAAAAAAAAAAAAAGAACTGCAATGCAGTTGTGAAGCGCAGTTAATAACAGCTCTGTTCTGCAACCTGTCATCTGTGGTTGTTAAATTCTGAGTATAGAGAAATGAGAAACCGAGTTTCTGGTTTTGTTGTGCAAGCAAAAGGCAGGAAACATTTAAGCACCATCAGACTGAGCAATAAAGAAGGATTGTTCTGTATTAGAAATTGTACTGTAGATAAACCATTCATGAGAATGTATAAAATGTTTGTCTTGTGACCTTGTGCTTTTGAAGTCAGACAAAACCATGTAATCAACTTGATGCACATGCACAAAACAGAGGGTACACAATGAACATTGAAACACAAAACTAATCAAACAGGAGCAGATTCCTCATGGTGCTTGTTTATTATATATATTTAATCCTGCTTGACACTTTACCCAAGGGAAGACTGTCCCTTTTATCAGTTGAATGTTAGCAGCGTTATTTCATAGAGTGTGGTGACTGGTTAGAGAAATTCATGTAACTCAGCCAATCACAGTTTCAAACAAAAATTTTTATGTGCAAAGGACAGCAACCTTCTTGTATGTTAAACCACCAGTACGCTTTGTACATCTGTGATAACGCCTGTTTTATATTCAAATGAACAAATAAAAGCTTTTATTTTTGTTGCTCTGAAAATATCAGTTTCTTAATTAGTCATCTAAAACTGAGCTTCCCAGAGCTGCGTGAGCTCGGTGGAGGAACACTGAGAGCTATACTGTAATTTTATTTTGTTTACCTCTCTTGTTGCATAATTTATTAGTACAAATCATTATACTTTTAACGATGTTTAAATACTGGTGTGGGCATTTATTGCTGAAAGACTTTCATATGGCAACAAATGTTTTTTGTGAAATGTTTTTTTAATTCTTTTTAATATATTCAAATATACTGTTCACATTTTTGCTGAAAGTGTAAAGATTATTGTAAGCTTGGTAACATTTTGTGAGAAGCAATAACAAGCATTAGTACTGTAAAACTCCTCAGATTTGTCACATCACTTTTGTTGCAAGGTCTTGCTGCCGGCACAGCGCGGATCAGACACTTCAGTCACTGAGCAGGTGCTGCATCTCTGCTTGAGCTTTCAGCCAGTGCAAATACCCGGCAGCTGTCTGTTATATGCGGGCTACAACATCTCTGCCAGCTCTGACTGGCCAGACACAAGCATGGAGAATTGTGATCTGCTGATTTCCATTGGCCCTTTCCAAAAATAACATGACCTGGGGGCTCCTCTGGTTCATAGCTTCCAACAGGTTTGGACCTACCCTCACTTTCAAGATGGCATTTTAGAGGGTAAGATTCGGAGTCCCTGTTTCTCAGCTTGCCTTTCTGAAAAGCTGAGGGTACAGAATCCAGTTTCCAATGGCCCAATTTCGGGTAGCTCAGGAGAATCATAGAACCCTTAGAGTTGGAAAGGACCTCTGAGGGCCATCTAGTCCAACTCCCCTGCAGTGAACAGGGAGACCACAGCTACATCAGGTTGCCCAGGGCCTGATCCAGCCTTGCCTTGAAAGTCTGCAGGGACAGGGCATCAACCACATCTCTGGGCAACCTGTTCCAGTGCCTCACCATCCTCGCTGTGAAAGATTTTTTCCTTATATGCAAAGCTCTACAGGTCACAAGAACAAACGTAGACTCATCCCACTCATGGCTCCATGAGGGGTGATGGCAGCGAGGGGCTGAGCTGGGGTTACCCTCACAAGGATGGTATGGGAGGAGCACAGGGCTGGGCAGTGGGGTTCATCCACTGTGCCCATACAGGTCCCACACACCCATAGCAGCAAGCGGGAGGGCGAGGGCAGGATGGGGGTGAGAGGAGGATGGCAGGGCAGCTAGTGGTTCCAGAACCCATTCTGGGAGAGTTTTATTTAAAAAAGAAAGGTTTTGTTGTTTGTTTTGTTTTGTTTTGTTTTTTTTCTATAATGGTGATTAGGATTTTTAAAGGGTCCAAATGTTTTGAATATACATTTTAAAAATCATTTTGGGAAATGGTGCTGTAATACTTAAAAGCAGGTAGAATATGTAGTAGGGCTATGAAAATAGAACAGTGTAATTATTATTATTATTATTATTATTATTATTATTATTATTATTATTATTATTATTATTATGTTAACATGTGCCTTGCCAGTGAAATGCATCCCATTTTATAGCCCTTGTCCCAAAGCACATTATCATCTCTCCTAGTTACTCCCTGGTTCAGGCTCACAATCTTCTTGACACAGCTACTAAGGAATATTTCCATATTAGGTCTACTACCTACCTGTTGCTGTTAAGGATATCTTGTATTCTTTCTAGAGGTAGGAGGGCAATATTTTGTAAGGTTTTGCATTTGTTCTAGAGATTAAGGTTATCACGTTTGTTCTGTCCTGTGCTAGAGGTTAAAATGTCACAACTGTTTTGTCCTGTGCTAGGCCTACCCTGCAGATGTACTTTATCTTGGATTATCCAGAACACTCCAGTTTCTGCTTTTAAGCAAAATATTTGCTGCAGCTTAGTGTGAAAAGCAACTTATGCAGCTGTTCTATAAGAAGGTTGTAAGTTTACTGAGGTCCTATACTTGGATATTAGAAGTTTCTACTGCAAACACACTATCACACCATTGGAGTGTGGAGCACGGAGCCTGCTGGACTTAGATACCTATTCTGAGGTGCCAGTGTTTTGATGTGCTCACTGAGATCATTTCCAGTCAGGGAGGTTCCATGTGGGGGCTTGGATGAGCTATGATGTGCGGAACTCAGCCAAGAGTTTTTGAGATGAAAGAGAGGAGATGAATGGAATTAGGAAGACAGACATAACATATGAGTTTATTGCAACCCAACAGGTTGAGGAAGCTAAAAAAACAGATCTGTGTCAGGAAGGAGACACTGCTGAAGCGCCCATGTACACCAGCATGCAGCACCCATTCCTGCAGGATGCTCTGCGGCCATGCTGCAGAAGAGGCCCAGCATGGGGCACCAGAGAAGCAGGGATGCAGATCCTCAGGACACCCACCTGAATGTTTCCTTGCAGTCCTTCTCTTCCCTCTCATTTAGCTGTTAAAGAAAGTGAGGAGCAGATGAAGTGTGGACTCGGCAATATTCTCTTTTCAATTTAAAGGCTTTAGGTATTTTTTATCTCATCTCAGCCTTTTAGCACAAGTGGCTTTTAACTGCTGTTTTTAACCATAGTAAGATGACTACTAAGGATCACTCAATTTTGAAAATTTTCAAACAAATCTAGATTTCCCTAAACAAAGCTTTTGCTAAAATACTTCCTTGCTGAATAGCTGCATAGCAGTTTGCAGCCTCACCACAAAGAGTGATTGCAACTTTGCTGTGTGTGCATGCAGATATGAGTGCTTTCATTTCACTTTCCTTATAACTGATGGAGTCGTTTATAACACCAGCACGTCACAGCTGGCACATCTGTGGGAGGGCTGCACAGTCAGGATGCAGTTTGTCAGCCCGAGAGAGATGTGACATGGTGTAAGTGTCAGAGAAAACAAGCAGATATTCAGGGCAGCAGGAGCAGTGCCCACAGCACAGGAGCATCTCAGGGTTGCACATGATCTGTAAGGGTGAAGAATGCAACCATACAGTAAGCTTGAGTTCAACAAATGGCAAAAAATCATCTGAAATTCCATCCGGACAGTGTTTGCAACAGGAAAATCCTTTGTAAAACCTATCCTGCCCTTTGTGAGTGGACTCATACAGAAACAGTCTTGAACACGGGATTGAGTCAACTGAACAGTGGACGAAGAGGTTGCTAAGAAAAAATAAAAAGCGGACGATAAAAGAATGTCAGAGCAAATAGTGTCTCCTTCAAAATCCCATTGTTACTGGTTTGGTTCTGGTTCTGCACTCATTGTGCAGTCAGCCCTAGTGAACTCTGTAGCACAGGCTACAGAGCTACCCGTGGAAAAGGTGCTCAGAGATGCTCTGATTGGCATCTCTGGCTCCACTGCTGAGCTATGTGTTCCCCAGTGAGTGTCATGGTGTTGTAAAACTGCTTTGTTAAAAGTTTCATGGCACATTTACCAGTGTATGAAACCACCAGCCACCCTTCTTGCAGACTCCAGACAGGAAGCAGAACAAAATGATCCTCCCCCTCCTCCCCCTCTCTTCCTTCTGCTGACACACGCTGAATTTCAGCCCCAGCACCACACTTTGGTGACAGCCTCCCAGGCTTCCTGAGCTCACAGGGCTCATCAGTCAATGAGCTGTGGGGATTCAAACCACCATAGAAACATTACAAAAATTCATGCTCTGAGGAGCTGAGCCCCAGGCTCCAAAAGTGATTTTCTAATTCAAAATTCAGACCTTTCTAAAAATTACTTTTTAGGACCACTGCAGGCTGGGGCCCTCTGGGCGCTGCTTTGCTGCCCAAGGAGGGGTTCCAGCAGGTGGGAGGGAGGGGAAGATGGACTGGAGGAGATTCGTAGATTGGTTGCATCTCCGTGTGGCATTCAGTATGGAGAGTGACCCCATATGCTACGCTGGAGGCCAGTGGCTCTGAGGGCTCTGCCAGCAGCCCCACAGCAGCTGTCAGTGCTGGGAGCACAGAGCTGGAGCACTGCTGGGTCTGGTGGCTGCAGGGAGCTGATGAGCAATTGCATTACTGACCCACTGAGCTTCCCTTTCTTCAGGAGAAATAAAAGGCTTCTGGCACTCGTGGACTTTTCAGACTTGTGAAACCCAGAGAAAGGCTCTGTAGCTCGATCAAGTGTTGTGTCAGCCAAAGAAATTGCTGCCCTAGTGCATGAGCAGAACAAGGCAGCATTTTGGCTGTGATTTTGTTGGAGAAGGAATCTGCATCACCACTTGGTGCTGGTAGAGCTGTGCTGAACCCATGGCACCAGGCCTTGATGGGCCAGGCAGCGTCTGTGGGGTCAGGAGAGGCCCGGGGGGGACTCAGATATGTGCCCCATTCACTCAGTGTCTGCAGAGAGGCCAATGATCACCTTGGAGGCCCTTTATGAGGGACGAATGCACATCCCCTGTGCTGTGGCCTAGGAGCAAGGCAGGGCCCAAGGCTGCGCATTGCTCCGTGCTGTGCTTGGGGCAGCCAGCTGCCAGCAGAAGGCACATTTCCCATCAACAACATAGAAAGAAAAAAGAAAAAAAAGAATTTTCATCTTTTTAAATAGCGCTTCGACTTTATGAATAGGCATTGCTTTCTGCGGCAGGAGTCCTTTCCCAAGCACCACCAAAGCACGTCGCACACCCAGCTCAACTGCAGAGAATTCAGGGCTATTTTTAGGTACCTCTGTGGGGCAAATTCAGCTCTCGTGGAAGCTTTCCACCAGCTCAGCTTCCACTGCCCAGCAGCTAACAGCAGCTGGCCGATGGCTGTGCGAGCACACACACATCCTGCCCTTCTGGAACGGCACGTGCTCCCTCCCTCCCTGAATCCTCAGCCTTTCTTCTGTATCATCTTTAATTATTCGTCTCCTTTTATGTGAAAATTATCTGCACAGCGGCCCCTGTGTTTAATTTCAGCCCGTCCATCATTATTTGCCTTCAGCGCTTTCTCAGCCCTCAGCCACCAGCCCCAGGCAGCGGCAGAGCCAGCAGAAATTCCTGTTCTCTGGGTTTGCTCTGGGTTCTCCTCTTCTGATTTTTCAGTTTGGAGCTTCCAGCAGCCCAGCAGCTCTTTCTGAAGGAGCACTACTCAGTGTATAAATTACTTCTAAAATCCTTTTGGCTTTCGTAAATCCGTTTCATTTAAAAAAAAAATTAAAAAATATGAGGCTTTTTTTTTAGTTTCAGGTGGTTTTGGAAGGTCCAAGGTAGTTTGGTTTGGTGCGGTGTTGTTTCATGGGTTTTGTTTGTTTGTTTGCTTGTTTTTAATCTTTTATGTTAGATTCAAACATCTCCTTAAAATAAACACTATACTTTTTTTCTCAAATGGATGCTCCTTTCCACTTGCAATTGAATTTCCTTAACGTGGAACTATGAAGGAAGGGCCTTTCTGGTTTTCACTTCCCCTCCATAATTTGATTAATGAAAGCATTTGGAAAGCATATGTACTGCTTGCAAATGTGCATTCTGTGAGGCTAAAATTGGCTGGGTAGCCCCTAACTACCGGTAACAAATCCCAAACATATTTTACATTCTCACTGAAGAGCTGGAAAAGCAAACAAGCCCTGAGCTGGGCTGATCACTCCACCTAAAGGAAGCGGGAGGCAAAAAAATCCTTATGTAAAATAAAGAGACAGAGTTAAAATCATCATCATCATAATGGAAAAACAGCAATAAGAGGAGAAGTAATGCCTTTGAGCAAGCCCCACTCACTGCTGCAGCGTCGCACAGGGGATTTTGCTGCTGGGCTGCTGGTGCTGGGCTTGGAGGCTGGCTGTGGTTCTCGAGAAGGGAAGAGGCATGGCAAGGGCAGCTGGGAAAGGGCCACTGCCTTTTCCTGATCCCATTTTGTTGGTTTACTTCAGTATAAATGATTAATTTGCAATATACGAGCTATGCTAGTTACTTGTATTGAACCAAGTTTTAGCAAGCTGAATGAAAAACATTTGCACTCCTGAGTAAAACACTTTGACTCATGTAAGAACACAAAACTTTGGATAGCAAAATAATAAAAGAGATTTAAAATATTTAAACTGTACATTGATTATTTTCCTGGGACAAGCAGCCCTAACCAGGTACTAATTCCCACACAGAGACACGGGGAAATTTCTTCCCAGCATCCTCCTGTTGCCCTGGTGCCACGACTGAGCTCCAGGACAGTCCTTCCCCAAATGCCCCTTCTGCTGGGGGCTGCAGGCACCGCACCAGTGGGGCTGTGAGGTGACCTGTGGGGTAAATTTTGTTTACCAAGGAAGTCAGTAATCCTACCTCCAGGTACAATTACCTTACTCCACCCACCCTGGGCACAGGCTCATGGCAGTTATTGGGTTTGTGTGAGGGGCAGATGGGGCCATGGGTGAGACCAAGAGGGGGGGCTACAAGCTGCAGTCACACGGAAGCAGGCATCAAAACCAACACTTGATGGACACAGCCCTTGAAGGCTGCTGACTTGAACAGGCTGAAAAAATGCATCGCTGTGCTGAGTGCTGTGGTTCAATACTCAAGTCCTCGCATGGATTTCCTGGCTCACCCCCCACCAGGCAGCAGCAGGTCCCAGGGAGTCCAGACATGTTCGCCTCATCCACAGCCCTGGGCACGGCCACCGTGGGGCATCTGGCCACAATTAACACACACACTTTCAGCAAGATGCTTTTTTTCTTTTTTTTTAAATACATTTATTACCCAATGTTAACACATTAAATGACTCTATATATTGCTAGTCAGAGCAGCTTACAAAATGCCAGAATGCATCATAAACTGGACAGCCACAATGAATAATTACAATGTGCATAGTGGCTAAGCTCAACACTTTAATATAGCTTTATGATTTGCAGAAAAATTAATTTTAAATCATGATTCCTAAAACAATCAATTGTAATTTTACCTAAAACTTATACAAAACCAGGCCACAATCTTTTTTTTTTGTTTTGTTTTGTTTTTTTTTCTTTAAAACACACAGTTTTCACGCTGTAGTAACTTGGAAATGTGCAACCGTGTCAACAGAGACAAAAAAGCCAAAGTAACACGAATCTTACTTTCATGCAGCTATCAGTTAAATATTACATATTCTGGAATGATTTTACACCAAAAATATTTCCACAATAACTTGCTTTCATAGGGGTGGATCGAAGTTTTGGAACTCGTAACGTAATTGAACAGGATTGATTTTTAGTTGTGAAGTGTTTTACAGTCACAACACAGAGGCGACAAAAGTTAATTACACATTAATCAGGCAATAATGTAGCTGTGGTAATACAAGTTACCATCTACGTACTATTTTCTCCCATCAGCTTACCGCTCAATTTCCACAAGGTGTTGGGTGCTATTTGGCAGTATCAAGTCAATTAACTTCTATCACCGCTGTAAGTAAAAAGATCAGGATTCCAATGGCAGTTCACAGAAGTCTTAGTTGTATTTTCATCTTTACAATGACCCTGACAAATCCTAGAGAAAACTTTTTAAAAGGCTTTCCTCCTGATTCTTCAGCTTCCATCGTTCCATCATGTAATTGCTTTCAATAAATATCAAAGATCTAAATAAATATTTACAAATTATTCCTCTAACTCCTCAAAAAATAGCGGGATGATTAATGGGCATATGGCTTGGTCTAAGACCAGCCTTTGAAAGAAGAAACTAAAATGCGGAGACACTTGAAAAGAAAAGCTATTTAAGTAAGCTTTACATCTATTTAAAAAATTGTCTCTGAACATGGATGCAATTCATATATCTATATATAAAACAAACAAAAAAAAATCATTTTTCAACTATCGATCCATTCCTATTGGTAATGCTTCTTAATCCAGACATTCCGCAAAATACAGACTTTTTACAAATCACGGCATCTTTAATACAAGAAAATTAACATGCATTATTCTTCATTCTGAGTACAGTGATGGAGCTCATTATTAGGCAATGACCCATTACTACAAACATAACGGCTTCTGTGAAACGTAAGTGCTTTTTCTTCTTTTATTATCGAGTTACAATGGACCAGGTGACACCAGATCGTAGGCAGTCAGATGACATTGGATTGGGGAGGCTGAAGGGGGCACATTAACAAAATTTGTAAGCCTCGTAATTCCACACATGAATAAAGGTAGTTGTTTTTTTTTTTGTTGTTTTGTTTGGGTTTTGTTTTTTGGCTTTTCTTATTCTTGTTACAAGCACTCATGTCAGGACAAAGATGAAATGTGCAAACTTCAAAATTTAAATATTCATTTTTCTCTAAGATCCAGCTCAGTAAAAGATTACCCCAGTTCCCTGTGATTTTAAACTACAAGATCAAAGCTAATATTTTGTTATAAAAGTTATATATTGAAAAGAAATAATGAAAATAAAACACAGTTGGGAAATATTTAAGAAAAAATACGCAGGAGTAGCACCTGCTGTGTCAACCCTGTTCCCTAAATTCAATCATGTACCCACTGGTATAACCAATAGATAATGCCTTTAAACAGTAAAATTAAGCTGAACAAAACCAGCTCAACAAGGTTAAGAAATAAATGTTACATCAAGGTAGTATGCTTCGTTTTTCTGAAACAGTTCTAAAGTTCTTACATTCAGATCTAGTTTTTATATGTTCCTTTTGTTAAACTCGCATGGTTTAATTCTAGATCTGCTGTTTTTAAAGATTAAAATCTCTGTAAAACCTAAAAATGTTTTAAAATTTGCTGAAAATGCAACAAATCCTCTCATTTAAAATTATTTAAAGTAACCTGCTCCCAGAGATGTTCAATTCGTTCCGCTGGCAAAATTTTGGAGGAGCACTGAACAGAAGATTGAAATTACTGTGCAAAATTTCTTTTACGAAAAGTGTTTAAAGGCTGGTGCAAAATGGGAAGCAAATTCTAAACAATTTTGGCTTCTTGGAAACAAAAACCGCTGTGTCTGAGAATAGCAATCATCGGGGTGGTGTTCTAGCGGAGGAACAGCTCTTTCATCTTTTTCTGCGGCAGGTACGTTTGTGTTCAGCATGCCAGTGCTCCTGCTGACACTTGATGGAGCAGTAGGAAGTGTTCCAGCAGCAGTGGTACATGGCCTCTTCTTCACAGTTGTAGCACTGGAGAGAACAAATGAGACAAGATTACAGCCCTCGCAGGATCCCTCCTCGCTGCCCAGAAGCGTTCTCACCTGCTCACGGCTGCACCGGTGCGTGCAGAGCAGTATTTGTTCTGCCTGGGCACCCAAATGCAGCAGGGCATTTGTCACACGTGCCAAGAAAGGCTACAACTTTCAGCAAATCTGTACCATACGAGTAGCACAAGCACCTCTGTCATTTAAGAAATCACGTCTCCCAGTCTCAGTGGGCTGAGAGTTTTCAGCCACACAATGCAGGAACTGTCTTTTACTCTACGTTTGTATAATAGCATCGTGATCCACCTCCTAAAAGCTGTGATAAAAAAATTCCTGGAGTGAACACAGAATCATAGAATTGTTCAGGTTGGAAAAGACCTTAAAGACCATCACACTAACCATCCTACCCTAACTCTAATAACCCTCTGCTAAATCACGTCCCTGAGCACCACCTCCAAATGGTTTTTAAACACATTCAGGGATGTTGACTCAACCACCTCCCTTGGGAGCCTATTCCAATGCTTAACGACCCTTTCTGTAAAGTTTTTCGTGATATCCAACCTAAACTTACCCTGGCGTAACTTGAGGCCATTTTCCCTCATCCTGTCACCTGTCACCAGTGAGAAGAGATCAACCCTGCTCTCTCAAGGTTTGTTGGTAAGCACCTTTCAGATATTGGAAGAGAGAAATAAGGTCTTCCCTGTGCCTCCTTTTCCCCAGACTAAACAGCTCTAGTTCCTTCACATGCTGTCCAAACACAATGAAAATCCATTGAAATGAAAATCTGCCTTCCTGAGGCCTTGCTACAAGCCCGACCCACAGAATCACAAAACGGCTTGGACTGGGTTGGTTAGGATTGGGTTGGGTTGTAAGGGGGACCTCAGGGATCATATAGTTCAAACCCCTGCCATGAGCACAGCCTCATCCAGCCTGGCCTATGCCTCCAGGAATGGGGTATCCACAGCTTCTCAGGGAAACCTGTGCCAGCACTTCACCATCCTTCCAGTGAAAAACTTCCCCAACACCTAACCTAACTCTCCCCTCTTTTAGTTTAAAACAATTCTGCCAGGTCCTATCACTATCTACCCATGGTTTTAAACTGAGAAAGGAGAGATTTAGGTTAGATATTAGGAGGAAGTTTTTCACACAGAGGGTGGTGAAGCACTGGAACAGGTTGCCCAAGGAGGTTGTGGATGCCCCATCCCTGGAGGATCCCATTCAAGGCCAGGCTGGATGTGGCTCTGGACAGCCTGGTCTGCTGGTTGGTGACCCTTCCCAACCACAGTCAGGTTGAAACTAGATGATCATTGTGGTCCTTTTCAATCCAGGCCATTCAATGACTCCATGATTCTTTGAAAAAGTTGATTCCCCTCCAGCTTATAATCTTTTAAGTTTTAGAAATCCCAAAAGCCACAACAAAAACACTACTGGAGAAAAGAATAATTCCCTACTGCATGGTTTGCCACAGACCGTTTGGTGTAGGCCTGCAAGAAGGCTGCCATCACTGGGGTATCTACTGATTACCAGAATGCTGCAAATGGTGACAAGAAGACCTCCTGCTACAACAGTGCTACTGCAAGAAGGAGAATTAAGCTTCACGCCTTTCAGAAATCAGAGAAAGCCTGGAGAACACATAATGGCTCCACGGGTTCCTGCCCTTTATGGCTGCCAGCACGGCACAAAATTCCTGAAAGAAAACCTACTGCACAGCCTCTGAGTTCTGCAGAAATACCTGCCTCTCAGCAGGGCCTCAGCAAAGAGGATTTCTGGGCTGGAACATGCAGAACACTCCCAGGTTGATGGTAGTTGGAAATAACTCCATGGACACTGAGGATTTAAACAAAGAGACTCAGCGTGCTGCTCAGCAGGGAGTGTGGCACTCAGATAGGCAGTGAGCTCTGCCTCCAGATGTGTGCAGTACTGTCAGCCTGAGCAGCCCGTGCAAAGGAGGGTGGCATTGCTGCTAATGGGTCTGCCCACACTCAACACCTGAAAAATTGGATCTAATGATCTCAAATTTGTCTTTCTGCATTTGTCATCATACTCAAAATCAGAGAATATCTTTAAGAATTCAGCCTGGAACACCTCCTGTATAATGGGGAACTGATGGAGAAATGTGCAGGGTGCTGTCAAACCACAGAGTAACACAGGTTGTACTTTCAACACACTGTCTAACTAACTATAGCATTGTTAATAAAACAAGAGAACTACAAAGCAAATAAAACCCAATTGACTCAAAACAAAATAAAAATGCAATAACTCTACACTCTCCTGTAAGATGCATGAAAGCTGCCTTTTACATCAACTAAACCAGTAATTATTTATTTATATCACCAGCAAAGGGACTGCTTCAGCTGCATGAGAAGGTAACTTCTCCACTCCATTTTCTCTTTGTATTTTAGCTCCAGGGAAGTTTATTTGTAGAAAAATCTGCAAAGGATCGAGCTCTCAAGGCCTGCTTCCCTGGTTTTTCATGTTGCTGGCTGCCCATGAACCTATGGGAGCCATTAGGATCATCTGCTGGAACGCACAGGGAACAGCTGTGTCTCTCCGTTGCATTCAGCACAGACCTCAGCCCCAAGCTTCACATCTGCTCACTTGGAGAGATCAAAAACACTAAGACAGGAGAGGACAACCAGTTTGCAGACACTGCAGTTCCCTTTACATATGTTGGCCATAAGTGTGGGATGTAAATCTCCCCTTACAAAAGGGAAATAAAGTGTCATCTAAGCTGGTACCAGCACATGTGGCAGAGAAGGCAAAATGCCAGCTGGCCTCGGTCCTCCTTTCCTTTGTGTCTTCCACATCTTAAACATTATCAATCATTTGGGGTTTTGTTTCAGACTGCACTCATCACAGACAAACGTAGTTACTTAAAAACAACCTGTTGCAAGTTAGAATAAATATACAGGTAGGCATTACTGGGAGAGACAGAGGTTACATGAACTATGCACCACTTTAAATGAGCTTATATGCAAGTGAAATAACTGGAAAAAAAATAAAAACAAAACAGCTGTGGCACTGAGGTCTCAGTTTTATAAATCATCACACTGCATAAACTCCTGACTCTCTGCCTTTCCATTTCTTCCTTTTATTAGCTTTTCACTTGAGGTATCTGTATTAATTCCAAATTTTCTGAAGATACAGAATTGAAATTTGGCTAAGCCAAGGGGACAGTGATCAGTCAGAGCAACACAGAACACAGTGCTTTAAGAAGGTGTGAGGCAGCACGTCTGCTCGTGTGCCTGTCAAGCACCAGCAAAGCAATCCCTTCATTCTGACTAGGCTATTTTTTTTTTTAATCTAGGAAAAATACAAATACAGTATGAATAGTAACAGCTGCATTCCCAAACCCAGACATCTGCATTACGCAAAACCAGAGGTCTCTGGTTCTAATTAAAAAGCAAAGCCACCAAAACTCATTTAGTATGTGTTAATTACATGAGATTTTAGTAAGGAGGCATCATTATTATAATAGCTGCATACAACAGTGGTACTACACACCAGGGACTGTCATTAGTGCCACAGAAAGAAAAATCACTGGGGAGTTGTGTAATTGGACCAGCTCCAGCTGCCTGGGGCTGCATGTTGGCAGGCAGATCCATCAGCCTGAATGCAAAGGTGTTTATCCTTCCCCTCCCTCCCAGCACATGAAAACCAGCTGCCTGCACGATGCATTCATTTCAGCTGGTGACTGACAGCTCTGGGCCCACAGGAGAAGGTGAAGCTGTCAAATGCTCTTTATATCTTTAATTGTCTTGCTTGGAAAGAGGCATTAAGCGCATGAACCTAAGATGCAGAGATGTGGTGCCATGGCACTCTGATGAGGCTAAAGGACACGGTAAAGACACATTGGAACAGACAAATAGAAATCTCAGGAGTGCCTTTCATGAATTCTGCCTTCAAAAAGAAACAATCCCAACCAGCTCCAGCTAAGAGCGTAGACTCACGATCCAGTTACTGTGATTGAATTACAACTTATCAGCTTAGTGGTGGCAACAGTTCACATGTGCACTTGTAACATCTCACAGAATAGAATTCATTTGACACAGTTTTACGGTGGGAAAAGCCAGTTCAGTTTCCTTTTCAAGTGCCACAAGCAAAAGCATGCAGACACCAGGGGCTGGTGACTCATTACAGACAGCAACTTGATCGACTTTGAGACCTAAATAACTTCTTGGGTCTGCAGAGAGAGGTACACAGGGAGGGATTTGCTCACTGATGGAGAACCAAACGCTGCAGCATCGTCACATACACAGTGCATCTCTATTAAAAAGAAAACCCCAACACTGCAGCTGTTACAGACAGCAAGCTATTGTCTCGCTTTAATACTTTTTCAGTCCCCTGCAGAACGCAGTTCTCTCTGCAGGGCCCACCGTTTCATCCATAAAGGCAAACGAGGCTGAGCCCAAACAAGCACAGCCCTCTGCAGAGGAAGGAACACGGGCGCTGCGCAGGGGAGCGGCGGCAGCCGGTGGCCGGCCGTCACTCAGAGCAGCGTGCCATCTTGTGGCAAGGCGCCTGCACACTGCTCTGCCACAGCTGGCAAAGTCAAAGCTCCAAGGCGAGCGGGAAAAAGGGAGGGAAATGTATCTGAGAACGCAACGCACAAGAACATAGAAGAACTGCAGAAAAAGCTTTGGGAGGAAAAGGCCGAAATGAGGATCAATCAACATGGGGATTTCTAGAAGGGAGCTTCAAATGCACACAGCCAGGGCCTGTACTCTCTAGGGCCTTGAGATCAAAGGGGTGGGAACATAGTGCAAAAAAACTTGTTTGATCTGAAGTACAACTATACATTGTTCAGCAATATTTAGCAACATCTGGCTGGGCTATGGAAGATGGTTCTGTTAACACTACCTAAGTAAGATACAACGCAATCAAAATCTGGAGTTCAAATGTGGGGGTGAAGGAAATCTGAAAGCTCAAACCTTGAAGATGAGAGACAAGTGAAAAAGCAACGCAGGTAAAAGTAAGGAAGGGAAGGCCTACAGCTGGCTGCAGTCTGCATGATACACTTCCAGTTATTGTCTGTAATAAGTTTTGAGACTTACCCACTGCTTCTTCTTGGTCTGGGAAATCAGCTGCTTGTGCTGGCCCGCTAACTTCTTAATTTCTTCTAAAAATTCTTCTTTGCACTTCTCCTTTACTTGCTTACATTTTCTGTCCATTTCTCCTTGTGCATTGGCCACGGCTTTATTTACAGCCTGCCTTTTCTCTTCTTCCATCTCTGTACGCAGCTGCCATAAGAAAGTACATCAGCAAAGCAAGTCAGTGGATAGCTACTGCAATGAATCTATCTTCTTTAAGCTCCTAATAGTGTTGTGAGTGGAGGTCACATAATTAGAGATTGCTTCTATTTAGAAAACAAGAAGTTCTCTCTGTTACAGCTATAACAAAACTTCCATTCCAAAAGAATTGTTCATAATTGTTTTGTTCTGCAAGGCAACCATAAAACCAGCTACACAGGTTCCATGTCTATTTTGTTAATGATCGGTTTCAAAATCACTAATTAATTTTTGTTAGGCAAAGATTTTGTCTTTTCTAAATCTATAACTTCATTTAACTCCAAAGTAACAGCACGATGGAAAATACGAACTAACATTTCTAAGTTCAGTGAGAGATACCGTTGTATTATTCACTGACAGTGGGATTCCTTTGCCCTCCTACAAATAGCTAGAGATTTGGTGTCTTAGTGCTACAGGATTAACACCTAAACTCCCTATGTTCATTCCAAAGTCCTTCCTCCAGGAGGAAATTCATTTTTTTTCTTGAGACAGGTACTTAAGTGAGGTCAGATGAATCATCCTCTGATTTGTCCTGTTTTTTCCAGCTAAAGGTGAGCAGCTCAGACTTAGATAACAAATTTTTAGACGTTACTGTTAGACAAGAAGATTCAAACAAATTTTAGCCAACCTCTTCATTGTTTAGGTCAGAAGTTTGATGAAAGAAGGCATGTTTACGAGTAGCATTTAAACAATGACATTGTTTACAAACACAATTGACAGTGGAGACAAAGAAAGGTGTTGGCAATATATAATAAATAATCATGAATGAACAATCAGTTTCAATTCTGGATCACAAACCGATTTTACTAGACTAGAATGAGAAGCAGCAAGAGCTTTCTACTTAAACAAAGGCCTGCTGGTAAAGAATTCCTCTGAAGACTATTTTTATATGGTCTCTTTGAAAAGGTTTTTTACCTACTTTCTGATGGGTGGATGTTATTAAAGTAGAAAGGAACGTAGAAAAAAAATCCTAATCCCACTCCTCCTCTCCTCAAACCAGGGTGTAGGTGGTGTTTGACAAGTGTTACCTTTTCCACTGCCTCTCGCACAACTCTCTCAGTTTCTCTTTTGTGATCAGCTTTCATCCTGTCCTTGAAATCGTTAAAGATTTTGGTGTATTTGTCATGGCACATGTTCTGACACACTCCATCATTATTGGTCTGGGTACTCCGGTGCAGCATTTTTGGAGAAGAGGCACTTAACTTCTTGGTCTGAGTCGAGACTGAAACTTTTTCAATGGGCTGAGGCATTGTGGGAATTTCCTGGCTTGAACTTACTGCTTCAGTTTCAGGTTCTGGCTCCTACAGAGAAAGAACAAACTTGCAAATCCAGGTATCAAAACAGAACAAGTTAACTCTCCATTCTCCCTGGAGAAAAAATGGTATCTGATTAACAGCAGCACAATTGACGTGAAATCAAATGCTGACACTGGGTAGCTTCCTCGGGAGGCTTTTCTGACCCACAGCTAGGAGCTCTGCTGAAGGAAGCCACACTCAGCCTTGCTTCCCTAAAAGTACCATCAACCTCAACAAAAAGTATCACCTCCTCAAAAGTACCACACCAGATCACTGAAGACCCAGTGGCACCAGTGAAGGATTACTACAGTTTTTTCCCCCTACCATTCTTTCTGAAGAGACAGTGTGGCCACAGTGCCTCAACTTTTTTTGGCAAACCCAGGGCTTACTCTGGCCCAACAGGCTCTGCTGGAGACTGTAATATTCCATTTATTTCATAGAACTGCTGCAAGGATTGATTAGTACTTCAAAGGTGCTTTGAAGATGAAAGACTAATGAGCGTCTAAGTCTTGATTCCAATAACATAGAACTTGGATGACCACAGCAGCTTTCTGTAATTACACAATTATCAGGAAAGAAATCATAGTTAGTGTAATGTACTGAATTTAATTTAGCTCCCTATGTAATTACAGTGTAATATTGATTGTTTCTGCTCTTCAGAACAGATACAGCAATACATTTGCAAATTCTTGGCAATATTTGAAGTATCTCAAGACACGGATGTACCCTTTTTTTCAAACTTACATTTTTAAAAGTTCATTTAACAGTTTACAGACAAAGTTCACAGTCCTTAATGCACCAGACTTGCTCAGGACTGGCCTTTGTGCTTGACAGTGTGATGGGGTACATGGCACACCAACCAAAATGATATGTATTCCCTTTTGCAACCACTCACTCTATAATTGGTCGCTTGGATTGACTTCAGGATCACTGATAAAGTACGAACAGAGCTAAGAAGGCAAATGTTAAGACAAAAATACATAAATTACAGAATTTGCTTGATAGAAAACACAATTAGGATGATTAGACATCCTTAAACTGTAGTCTGGGAAACATGCCACTCTCCCTTTCTGGCAGTCCCAGGGGAACTACGGTTGCATCCACACTGATGAAGGTGCCTTGAAGACACAGTCCTGTGGGATCAGATATAACATCAGTATTTCAGGCATCAGGCACATTGCTCTGATGCTGAAATATGTGAACCCTCATCTGTAGTAGGGACCCAAGTCCTGTGCATATGCACAACTTTTTCTCATTGTTCACCATGCAGCTGAAACAAGGACAAGAAAATGCTTAGAAAATGGGACTGATGTTAGATTTATGAATGCCTAAGCAACTGCCCCCTTGTGTGCAAGGATAATAACACAGTTCTGTAGTTACATGACCATGGGTTAATGTTTCCCCCAATTCATTCAGTTTGTGAGGGGGATAGACAAGAAAGGAAGTTCCATGGACAAGTCTGGTAGTGGTATTTTAAGAACTTAATATTCTTAATCTTGAAAAATACTTTTCAATTGCTTTTGTTTGTAGATTTATTTAGCAAGTAGAATTGACTCTAAAAAAAATCTTGTAGACTGACAGTGGATTTGTTCATGATACAGAATATCACCATAAAGACACCAGTGGCTGGAATCTGGCATGTACGATTATGTTTGTTAGCAAGGAGAACAAAGCCATGGGGCTGGAATTTCTAAGATTAGTGTTACAAAATCAGTAAAAAATGAAAGAACCCAAAGGTGCACGTATTACAACTTCAGACTTTTTATGTTGCTATCTCTGCAAACACATAATTGAGGTTACTTACTTCTTTTTTGAGTTCCATACTCTGGTTGCGTCGTCCTTTCTTTGCTCTTGGTTCCTGAGTAACCTTCAGCTGTGAACATTATGAAAAGAACACTGAATCATTCCAAACAATAGCTCATATGAGTAGCATTCATTGTACCAGGAATTATGTGTGTCTTCTTTGTATTTCTTTGCAATTACTTAATTTAGCAAACAGAAAGTTGAGTATGGTTCTTAAATAACAAGTGCACACAGTAAACTTTCTCCATTACCAGTGATAACTATACTCTGATAAAGGAACAAAAACTCACAAATGTTCCAAAATGCAGTATGTATTTTCTAAAATATCTGTAATCATTCTTTGCTTCATTTCACATGCAAATTCAAACCCTCGTTTTCTGGAATTTTCTGATATCAGCAACTCATAATTAGATAGCAGATCTTGTTGAAGCCAGAAAGCAACAACTATCACAAAGAAAACGCGCATAAAGAAAGGCAGTAAGATTACTGAGACTTGCTGTAATTGTTGTTGTATACATGAAGGGTTATCAGTACGTCATCCCTAAAAAAAACCCACAACAATATCTAACAAATAAAAAAAGAATTAAGATCTAAGTGAATGATATATAATCCTACAATTTCTTACAGTGATGCCTTTGAAGCATCCAGTACCATCTAACATCAGTACAAGAATACTGCAGATTACTTTAAAGCTCTGAGTTTGATGGCTATTGTTATGTTCTTCTGTTTGGAAACCAATGAAGCAGGTACAAACATTAAACAAGTGAAGGATGAACAGGTGAGAGGATAGAAAATATGCAAATGGACACTTTAAAACCTGAAAAACTGAGGAAACTGTTACCTGTCATAAATTTTGTGACTGCTTTCTTATTTCATTCTATGCTGTTGAATGACTGTATATACAAAATTAAACAAAGGGGGCTACAAAGGTTCAGTTAGGTAAACTAACCAAAACGAAAACATTTTTGTTAAGGTGCATCCCCATAAAGCAACATCCAGTTTTATGAGCTGTAAGTTTTCAGACACAAATTAGATGATAGACTTGTTTGACTAAAGGGCAGAGAAGAGGGTCAAAACACAATGACCTTTTGAAATACAGATTTAGAGGGATGTTGGTGGTTTCAAATGAGGAAAGAAGATGATGCCAGTGAAGATGTTGCCAAAAATACAGTGAAGCATCCTGCAAGCTATGAAAAACTTCCTGCCAAGCCAGTGACTGCAAATATAAAACACTCTCTTGAACACAAAATGACTAGCAAGGCCCAGCTTTGATAAGGGAATTTCCAGTGCATAGTTTTCTATCTTGTCCCTCTGTGTATTTCAGATTTGTTAAGGCAGTGTAATTTTTCTTATTTTGCAGAATTATTTTGGAATTACTTTAATTAGTTGCTGGTCACACGCTCCTGAAATGCAGTGTTTGCACCTAACTTTATTTGGACTTTCTAACAGAGTCATGGTTGTTGTTGCTCAGGAACTGGCAACACAGAATACAGTCCTGAGTGAACACGCTCCAGCTGCGAAAAGGCAGGGCTCAGGACTGTCCCTTGATGTGAGTTCAGGAAGGCAGTGCTACCATCCATCTGATATTCAGAAATCTTGGTCGGCTCTCATCAAGGTGTTGTAGATGACAAACAATTTGGAACTTCTCAGAGATCATCCAAGAAAAAGAGGGAAGAGAAAAAAATTATATTCTTGCTATAACTAAGCTACAAAACATGGGGAAAATAAATCTTTCAATCTTCTTACAGTCACCATAAAACTGCAGACAGAGCACAAGGCTAATTTAAAAGTACGTTAATCCAAGGTATGTCATGTTTGTACCCTATCCTGTAATAAATGTCTTTGGATGCCAAGATCGTGGTGGTACTCACTTGCTCATTGCTGGTGGAGGAGATACTTGACTCTGCCTCCTCTTCCCCTTTATCCTCATTCTTTGATTTCCAGAATCTCCCCTCACGAAGAAATCGCTGGTGCAGTTCCAGCTCATCACAGGCCTTCTTCCAACCCATGCTGCGTTTCACGTGCAGTCGATGGATGTTAACTGTGATATCCTGGATGTTTTCAGAGGGGATCCAGGCCCTGTTGAATAAACAGACAGGTTGAGAAACACAAAATAAGGATAAGAGATCTTAAAAAATGGACTTCTAACGCAGTTTTTCAGAGTGGCCAAGAGCTGACAATTCCTATCTACACGGGATCTTCCTACACTTGACACCTTTGAAAATGTGACAAATTAGACACTGATGTTATCATAAGCACTTGTTAGCTGAGCATGCTGAAAGTCTCTCTTGCTTCTGATGAGCCACAAACATCTCCTAGCTCCAAAAGGAGACCCATCAGCTGCCTGTTTTCTTGCTAAATGCTCTGTCAGACACAGGAACATCTTTACTGAAGATTCATTTGCTAATCCAGTTTAGCCCTTGACCTCTCCCAAAATCAGCATGTACCAAATCATCACTTTGAATATAGATATTCTGTGGCTTGGACTCCTGTCTATCAGGACTGAACTCATATAGAGACTGCCATGCTCTTCTGGACTGAATTCATACCAGTAATACGGTTCCAAAAGTTCTTTGGTATTTTCAGAGACAGTCCTCATAGAGAAAGATGGGCAGCTTTTGACATTTTGAAAGGTTATGCTATGCAGCATGGAATATTAAAGAAAAAGAGTTACTGCCCTGCACATCTACATAAAAGAGTAAACAATGTAATAAATTAATTGTCCATGGTTAGATTCTCAATTATTGTAACATAAATATCACTTAGTGAAGTTAGAGAAACAATTCTGATTTACACCTAGTGGGAATTTGGCTTTCCATTTTTCAGGAATGACACTCCAGCAAAATCTATTTTGCCTTTTCTGCCAGCACACACTTCAGAAAAGTTACAAGTACCTGATCCCACAAGTCACGCTACTTTCTTCAATAGTTTGAAGCTTTGTGAACTTAATGCCAGAATTACTAATGAGGTAATTTTCTTTTTTGTAATTGTTCTTGTATTGTGACACAAATAAAGATGCTGTATCCGCTTAACACCTATCAGAAAATCTTGGTAGTTCATGCACAAATTGAAGCATATTAAAGCTAGATCAAAAGCAATTTAAATAAACAGTTTCATAGAACACTCTTACTGAATCCTCTAGACCTTTTGGGATGCTTCAAAATATACACTTTCCCAAAAAACATGTTAATTTGCAAACATTTATATTCTTCTGCTCACATATAGGCACATAAATTAAACAGCAAAAAAAATCAGTAAACCCACTGTAGTAACCCTACTACACCCTTCCCAAATGCTGAACAAACAAGTGGATTTGGAAGTAAAAATTGTGAAGTTTCCAGTGTAAAGAGTTATTCTCTGAAATTGCCAACCAGCTCACAACAGGAACTCCAGCAGTGTTCCAGCAGTGAAACAGAAATATTTGTGATGTATATTATATTGCTAAAACAAAACAAAAAAACACACAGTGTGACTGCTCAGAAGAGACACTGCACAAAGTCCGTACTGCTGGTAGTAAGAGAGCATTTCTGTCCAATTTTTACCTTGGACTGGATTAGCAGATTGTTACTGCTTTGAAAAAACAGCTCTCTGCACAGAAGTTCATTGGCTTTCTTTATTTAAAATGGCATTAAGTAACAACTCCATTGCAACTGTGGAAAGGGAATCTCTGAGCCATTTGGTAACTTCGGATGTGTTAGAACAAGCATTACACTTCCTGAAACAACTGGCTTGTGATTAGCTGAGCCAGGACTCCCAACATGATACGTAAGATAAACTCATTCCGAATATTGTTTTTAGAAAGCAACACATGAAATAAATAAATTACCTTTGGTGGTGATGACCAAAAAAGCGAACATCAACTTGATTGTCCTCCTTCTGCATGACTTTGGCTGGCCAAAACCCAAAGCCTTTCATTTTGGCCCAAACCAACTCATGATTAGGTATCTGGAAAAAAATGCTGTATTTATTACTGGATATGAAGCATTATATTAATTTCTACCACAAGTATTTTACTGTAATGCTATACTAGTTTCTTAAGAATATGGTTGCTGTTTATGTTTCATTTTTATCTTCTTACACTGCATATTTCTCTGTAAGATTTATTGCTTGGATTATCGTCAAAAAAAGACTATTGAAAACATATATCTTAAGCATCCCCCAAATTAAACTTGTCTTTGTCCTTTCCTAGAGTAAAGTTTTATTTCTGTAAGCTCCTTATTTTCTTGTGAAAGTGATGTAGCTGTCTGATAATCAAGTTTATTACACGTATTGATACAGCCTTGCACTTCAACCAACATTTTGCCTGTGTTAAATATCTAGACTTAAGAGAGTCTTAATCATACATCTTACAGAAATGGAATATTCAATGCATTAATGAGATCAAACTGCAGGAATTTATGCAGAAAAACAAAGAAATAAAAATACGTGTCAGCAACATACACAAGGATAGCAGAACCAATTGTCAGGTCGTGCATTTGACAAATAAAAACAGTTCTTGCAAAGCTGCAGTTCATCCAGCTGAAAAACAAAAACAGAAATAAATAAGCTCCCAAAATCCTATTTGTATGAGCTCAGTAGTGTAAATGGCAGAATTTTTCAGTCCTGCTTGCTAATTGGGTGGCATTACTTCTGTGCAACGAGGTGTGAAAATGAGATGTCTTAAGAGCAGATGAAAGACAAGATACAGAAATGTTATTCATACTTTCAAAAAACATGGTGGAAGGGGTTAATTGAACACTTAATGATTTATTAAAACTAAAATGCATAGTTATTAAATTCATCAAAATTTAAAGCACATTTTGAAAGAAAAAATTCTACTGAGCAAATGTGACAGCCACCTCATCTTTACTTTTTGGTCTCCTCTGAGTATTGATCAATGTTTCAATGACAATTATGGAATTTGGTAGGAATCCCACTTCAGACTGAAATTATACAAGCAAGTACAATTATTTCTAGTCCAATCATGTATTACTGTATTATTTCAAAACTAAAACTAAAATATCATTTTATCCAAATGATAGTCTAGTTGCAAAAAATGGAAACGCAATTCTGAATCAGCAGCTTGAACTTCAAGTCCTTGTTTTCAGAACAGGAAGAATCCTTCTCTTAGCTTCTAAAGCAAAAATTAAATAGCATGTCTATATCTTGGTTACTTGGTGCTACTTACTTCATGACATGTGTCTTTGTAAAGCATCCTCGCTATGTCAGCTTGTTCACTGTCCGCTATAAATTAAAAATAAATGCTGTGAACAATCACAGTATGATCACTGTGCTCATGAAGATTTGCAGCTGCTATGACTTTCACACTGTAATTGTCTTGCTTTAGAATGCAAAACATAATTCAGCCACTTGGATAACCCTTCCATTTAAAATTTTCTAATGATCAGTACTATATTTGCTTGCTCTTTTGTGTTTATAATGCAAAAACACTGTTAGGAGCTTTTAAACCAGACAATACAAATATAAATCTGAGGAGCAGAGCAGCAAGACACGGTTGCTCTAAATATGGATCCAGTTTCTTTCTCTGCTAATGTCTCACCAATTGCCCTAAAACATGCTTCTCTGCAGACACCACTGGAATGAACACAGATACATCTCTTAAGTATTTCTTCTCAGAGAATGTTTCAGAAACTGTTTATCACTATGGGTTTTCCTGGACACTTGTGTATGTCTCTGTTGGCACACTCCCTCTTTTAGCGCTCTCCCTGACGAGCACCACTGTGGGTTGCCTGACACTGCACACAGCCTGGTCCCAGTTCCCCTGAGCTGTCTGCGTGGGAGAACCACAAACCACATCCTTCCTGAAAAGACAGCTCTAGAGAACCTTGTTTCTGGACCTGGCTCTGACTTCTAGAAGTGATGGTGGTGCTTCTACCTACCAGCTACATTGTCACACCTTACTAAATGATCACTAAATTCTCTCAGTGGCTGGCAGCTTTTCTGACGGTCCTTTTCTGATGGCACCAGTATTTTTAGGGGGACACAGATGTATCTGCTGTTGCAATAAGACAGATATTGCCAATGATTTTGCTGACACAGCACATCAGAAACTGTACCTCTTTCTACTTCAGAGCAACACGTATTCCGGAAGAAACCTGTAGTATAGATTAACTTGTGGCTTTGGTTGCAGAAGAAACGGGATGGCAAAGTTGCAAATTCCCACTGACAGGTTTAGCAGAGAGGATGAAAATAGGCATGTAGCAGGTGGGCAAGAACAGATCCCGCAGTCAACCAAGTCCTCTCATAGCTTACTTTGATTTGTAAGGGCTTTCAAGTAACTTCATCTAAATTTAATTATCAAATTATCAAATACCAAAACCAATCTTGAACTTGTGAGCTTCCTACTGACAAATATAAATCAAATAATGTGAGTAATAAACGTAGCACTTTACCTCCATAGAAAATCACTGTGTTGTGTAGAAGCAGCTGCGCATCTGCTTTGAACTCCTCATAACTCCTGTACTTTCCTTCATTTACTTTCTATATAAAAGAAAATAGGATTGTGAAAAAACTGCCAAAGTGCTGTACCTGTTTTATGCAAAAAAGCCTTCATGGAAATCTGCATTATCAGACACTGCCTTTCCAGCACACAGAAGTAATACTTACAGCTGTTTGACATGGTTTGTTAGTACCTGAACACTGTCTGCATTGGTTCCTTCATGCAATGCTCAGCAGTGAGATATGTGCTTTAATGTTTGATTAAGTTCAAAAAAACAACCCTCTTGGTTATGACAGGGTAAATTTGGAGCAGTAAGATGTGATCCAGAATGCTTGTTCAAATAAAGGTATATTCCCTGAAGTGAAGATTTTACACCTTAAAATACAGACTGGTTTCAAATCGATGTTGACTACTCTTATACTTCTAGGATTTTCACTTGACAGTGAGTGCTTTCTGATGCAGGCTGATTGCCTTAGTCTTCCAAACTCATAACAAAAGCCCACAGGGAGCCATGCAGCTAATTTACTTGGTAAGATCTTTTTTCTAGTAAGGAATGCAGTCTTTTTTCTTATGCTCTTTGAAGAACATCTATGAGAATTCCAATAACCAAACAAAATGTCTTCAATTTCTGGGATGATATCAAGGCCAAAAAGACCCTTTTTGAAAGTGGGTCAAGGTGACACAATGAAAAAGAAATCCAACCTATTTATAGTTTCAGCCACTTCAATCCAGCCCATAATGGATGCCTCCAAAATTGTCAGCGTAGCTATAGTTTATCCATGTTTTTCAATAACAATAATAAAGTAATATTTATTTACATCTATGTTTGTAAAGGATAATATATGTTAGCATGTCATAACAATCAAGTTACAGCAATAAATAAAATGATATGCTATCCAGTTTGGTCATGTGCTGATTTACACGAGTCACAATCAGACCTTTTGTTCAGAAGAAAAAAAAAAATAGAACATACTAAAACTTTACTCTTGTAACAATTAATGCAAAGCAGATGTTAAGAGAATCCTGTTTTTTTGTGATCAACAAAATGACTGGTTCTTTATGAATCATTCAGATGCTTCTAAAGTTGACATCTACACAATGCCTCAATAGTTAAAAATGGAATATAGTCAAAAATACTGGGTCAGATATGCAAACACAGGCATACTAAAGACCATACTCAATGACTTAGGTAAAGCACACTTTTTAAAAAAGATTTCAGCTACCTGCAGCTCCTAGTAAAATCCTAATATGAAAGGAATTGACAATACTCTATGTCTGAAAACCAGGCACCACTCAAGAGGTTTTCACTTGGTTACCTGTTTATAAAGAAAAGTATGACATTTTAAGCTCCTATATTCAATGCTGAATGTAAAGCTGAAGTACTCATCATAAGGAGCATTAAACAGGATTGTGCTTTAGTTCTTAAGGTTTATCTTCAGTGTTAAAAGGCACCTAAACAGTGTGGAAGTTAGAAAGGAAATCACTCTACCTCCTGTATAGTAGGAACATCAACAGCTGAGTGCACCAGCCTCCTATACATTGGGTGTTTGTTGTCCTTCCCTTTCTTGTTTAGATCTATAGCCTGAAAGGACCATGAGACAGTACAAGTTATTGCATTGAGAATCTGCTTAAAACATAAACAAAAGATTAAATAATTGCAACAGCTTGGAATATTTCAGGTGGAGAACAGACAAGGCCCAGCTGCTGATCAGCAGTCTTACACATTACGTGCATCTCAAACCTGAAAAATATCAGTTTCAAAAGAGCTATGGGCCTGCTGTATAAACTCTTCCTGCCACAATTATATTAATTTTAGCTAAGAGACGTGATAAATGTATGCTGAAACACAAGCACTGCTTATGACGGGAAATAAAACGACACTCTCGTGTAGGCCTTCTTCCAGCACAGTCACACACGGCCAGCTGCACTGCATCCCCTACAGCACACAACACTTTGCCAACTGTCCCTGTTTCAGACTCACCCGCTCCTTCATACGAGAGACTATGAACCGCAGGTATGTGCTCATCTCTTGTTTACTTGTGTTTTTCTTCTTGATGCTCTGTCAAAGAAAAACGCGATCATATTATTTTAAATTTAACTTCAAAGTTCATCCAGCAAACATTTTCACAGCGTCACAACATTTTTTGAAAAGTTAATTTGGGATCAAACTATGTCAGAAGAATTTTTAGGGGGAAATCTTTTCTGGGAAAGTGGTAACACTAACAGGTCCTAACAACCATACATGCTGCTTTGAATTACGACTGGGCTGAGGACTTCAGCTATACAAAAATTACCAGTTTTATTTCTACCTATATTCATACTTTGTCAGAACTTTTCATATAAAGAAGTGTCTTAGTAGAATAAAGTAATGAAGAAAGGCATTATAGTTTATAAATCATCTTTTTCTTAATTAACAAAGCATTAAATTATCAGTAAAATAAATCACTTTTAAAAGAATATCCTGTACTATCTATAATGTGCTTCCTAGGCATACAGACACCATGTGGGATACACTCAAACACAGGACTGCTCCAGCCACTAAGAACTCAGAGTACTCCTTGCTGCTCAAGAAATACAGCAGTTAGCTTCTGTGATTCTTCCTTCATAAAACCTAACCAGATTTTGGAGCACAGTTTGCTTCTTTTTATCAGTTCAGGATCCAGAAGTTTTAATCCCCATCTCGGACTAGTGCAGAGTCTCATCCCTACCCTTCAAAGCCAACTCAGGCTAGAGTGAGCTTTTCATGCAGAGAACATGCTGCTACATAGAGGCTGGCTCTCAGGTGCCTAACTCTCCTATAAAATAGCCTTCCCAAGCCCAGGCTGCTGGCTGTGCACAGTACTACATGGCCTTACAACAGCTGCTATCTCTTCTTTGTTCTTGCCTATAGGAGCTCCTCAAAACAAAAGTGCAGTGAAATAGCAGCGGGGGTTCCAGGCTTATTGTCTGGCAGAGGTTTTCAACTGCTTACATCTTTAGCAAAAATGTTTACTTCTCAAAACTCTGAATGCAATGAGTGCCAAGCTGAGTTCTCCCATTCTGTGCCTTCAATCACCACCTGTATGCAAAATGTGGGGACCAAATACTTTGAGCTACACCTGCCTCTTCAAACCATGATTGTCTTCAGCAAGATCCACATAACTATGTATGATGCTGCTTAGCAAACAGTATTATGTATGATGTACATGAAGTAACAGAATCCAGTTTGCCACATAGTACCACATGGGTATCTAATGGATAACTAAGAGAGGTTAAGAGGCTTACAAACTATTAATCAGTAGAAGTGAGGTTTTGTTGTGTTTTTTTTTTTTTTTTGAATTATTCATAACAGACCCTGAACACAGAGATGGAAGATACGTGTTAAGCACAAAGCAACTACTTTTACATATTTACTTAGCAGAGCACAAATTACATGCTAATACCAAAAAAAAAAAAAAAAAAAGACAAAAGGAAAAAGGATAGAAATTTGCTTTCTGATTGAGGCTCTGCTTTCATTCCTTCTGAAAGACAATGAAGACACTGAAATCACAGACTGGCCCTGGTGCTACAGCAAGAGTGTAACCTATGCACCTTAGGACTGTACTTACTACCTCCTTCTCAAATTAAATAAAATGTGTACATAGCACTACCTATAGAGGTGTTTATTCAATTTTTTAGCAGTATATATAAAATCATTAGTCTGTGCTGAAATATTTCTACCTCACCACTGCAAGCTACAGAGCGTACCTTCAATAGCCTCTGCCCCAAAATCATGAACCTACACAGACACTACTGGATGCAAAGCAGCACTATAGCTTTTTCCTGAAAGGACAATGCCACTGTTGGGCAAAGTGCAGTACTGTGGAAAGGGCCAGCAGATCTTTCTAACTCTCCTATCACATTTTAGCATTATTTTCATAGTGTTAATGCTTCCTAGACTGTCTGCTCAGGTTCTGGAATGAGACAGAATTTTACTCTGAGTTGTACAACTGAAGCACCTGAGTATCTCTTTAAAGTAAACACAGCAGAAAAAGTAATCCGCCACAAGAACATGCATTCTACTCAAATTCAATTATCTATTCAGTTTTGCATAAAACAATATTCCTACTCAGCTGCAATGCATTAAATTTTCTGCATAATGAAATGCAGCTGTCATTTTGTCATTTTAGGCAAGAGTGCTGTATGCTTCTCAATGACATACCATTTTAATAGGCTTCTAAGGACACAATAAAATTAACTTGCAGAGATTAGTCCTCTCCTTCTGACATGGTTCTGAATATATCATCCCTTAAAATATTTCAAAATTCATGTGAACCTTTTTTCATGCCCTGATGGGCCACACAGTTTGTAAGACACTGTGTTAAGATAGATGGTTTACAGACTTATCCCTCAGATAATAATGAAAGATAGATAGCTGGCTTTGTGTCATTATTGATGTCAGCAATTAATATAAGCTTAAGTACCAATGAAAATGATACAATTAACTTGCCAATCAGGCAAACTTGAATTTCTCTACTTTTTCTTCAATTCTCTATACTGATCTAAGAAAAAAAAAAAAAAAAAATCTTCGTGTTGCTTTTCTAAATATTGAAATGTAATGAATGAGGGAATAGAAGCCCATGTGCCAGCACAATGTGTTTTTATGGCAAGGTTAGTCACCCTTGGTAGAAATGTATAATCAAACCACTTCATTCACTTTTGAACAAGTTTGCTTTCTAGGACATACCTAACAAGTGGTTTGGAAGCTATCAAAAACATGCATTTTTTTTTCATGAAAGTAGTATGTGTTTTCAAGACTTGTCTTGTTCGGGGATTAGTCAAACTAGACACACTTAAAGAATATTTAATATTATCTTTAACATAAAATATCTTTAACATAAAATCAAATTATATTCTTCTGAGAGAAGTAAATTTACCCACTTTCAGGTCCCTTTATAGACAGAGTGATAGAAAAGCAAGTACAGATGAAAATTAGGAGTTTCAACTTTCTAATTTTAGGAAAGAAAAACAATACTGGTGACTCCTGAAATTATAAAAGTGGCAATGTCTACTGTGTATCTTTTCTCATAGTCATACCTACTAATACACACTACTGAAAACCTTTTTTAAGAGACATTTAAGATTCAATCCAACCCAAACCGATCATTTCAGGATCATTTAATATATGTACTGTATTGGTTCTGGTTGGAATGCAGTTCATTTTCTTCACAGCAGCTCTTATGGAGCTGGCTTTTAGATGTGTCACCAAAACTATGCTGATAACACAGGGATGTTTTAGCTATGGATCAACAGTGTTTGCATAACATCAAGGACTTCTCTGTTTCTCTGTTTACCCATGTGAATGGATAGCGTGCAAGAAGTTGGGAAGGGATACAAACAGGTAGATAACCCAAACTGACAACAGATATCCTCTCCCGTGTAACATCACAGTTTGACTAGCCAGATCTATGGTTGGACTACATTATCTTAATGGTCTCTTCCAATCTTAACGATTCTACAATTCTCTAATTCTATGGTACTCAGTAATAAAAAGGAAAAATAGGTGCTTTATGGAGGTTATCCATCTTTAGCTCAGGTTCTGGCTACTGGTCTACCCATAGGAGGTGCTGAGCAATTGGTTTTGCATCACTTTTTCTGTTTTGCTTTGTTTCTTATTCCACTTCTCACTTTGCAAGGTTTTCTTGCTTTTACTCCTCCTTTCCTCTTCACCTGTTCCCACCGAGGAGCAAAGAGGTGAAGCATGTGAGCGGCTGCACGGTGCTCAGCTGCCTACCAGGGTTATCCCCCAGCAGGGATTATTTCCAAATCACACCAACTTATAGCGAAATCAGCAGCCTTTCCTCTTCGAATCAGAGTCAAGTGCCAGGCATTGATGTTTACACTGGGGGTGCAGGAGTGCAGCACTTGACAATAGCAATCCTCATGCAGGAGATTCATAACATCTGGTGGGCAGAAGGCCAAAGCTGCAACCTGACTCTGCTGGTAGATGCAGGAAATACTTTATGTATGCATTACTCTCTGTGGCACATCTATTTTTAAGAAATTGGTACCTGAAGACTGGATTTATGTTACTGTTTGCATTCATTAACCCAGATTAATAGAAGTGCTTCGTTGGGAAAGAGGGAGGCAATACCGTGCACTATGAAGGTGCCAGTGACTTAGCAACCCTGACATGCACAGTGCAGGAAATCACTGCAAGGCTTTATGAACTCCCTGAGGTCAGCACCAGCTGAGGGGACTCCCAGGAAACACTCCATCCTGAAGGAGCACTGTTTATGGTGGAACTACCTATGCTTCACACTCTGAGGTACAGAGGTTTCCTTATAGTCTCTGATTAACCTTTCTTCCCATTCTTCTCCCAACTGCCAGGTGTATGCACACACTGAAGAGCTCCACACCAGAGCAGGAAGACGCTCAGTGATGGATTAAGTGAAGGCTGCTCAGTGACAGACACATCTTTCTAAGTCATCAGTTCCATTTCCAGAAGCAGTTCAGATTTCCAGGGGTGCATCCACAGAGGAGAACTAAGTGTACAAGCCTATCATTTATTCACCAATGCTGTTTATAAGCTCTCTCTCTGATTTACCTGCTGGCCCTTCGATTTTTTTAGGGTTTAAATTTACAGAGAAATTTGGTGCTAATGCCTAAGTATAATTTGTATAAATATGCCAGACCCTATTTATGGAATATGTTCCATCATGTAGTTATTGTACAGGTTCTGGCTGTGATAGTTTTCTACACAGAAAGTTCTAGATCTACTTCACCTCAGTAATCTTCATATGCCCGTATTTCTAATTTTCTGTCATTTGTCACTCTCTCTTATCATGTTACACCTCTTGCTAACTGTGAACTCCATGGTTGAGAATTTTTATGTACCCCATGAAATGTTCACTACAGTACCAGTACTCCATAACAACCTATTTATGGAACACATATCAGCACTGTACTTAGCACCTTAAGCTAAGCTCTATACTTTTGCTTGCATATGCACAAAACACAGAAATACTGAATAACCTACCACCATAGGTAAATTGGTTATAATTCCTTGTACAGCACATGCATGAAAGATCAATGCCTGATCAGATGTTTGAAAAAACAAAAACAACCAACAACAGCAACAACAAAAGCCCAGGGAGACAAGTGAAACCAAAACTAATTCTTCCTTTCTGTTTCACAAATTAAAAAAAAGGTATTCCTCTGGGACAAAATATATCACCATGTGTAATTTTGCCTTTCTAAAAAAATATTTAATAAAAAAAAAATTTAAGCATTAATCACAGGCAGCTATTTGATCTGGGATCAATTTCTTCCCATTCAGACTTCTTTTATACATCTATTTTCACAAACAACAACAATAAAACACTGCATTTTTGCAGTACTTTATGCAGTTTTGAGGTACTAAATTAACAACTGGATAAGATTAATTTCCTCCCTTTATCCAACCAAAGAGCAGCAATAAGCATACAAGTCTCCTGCATCCTTCAGAGAGCCAGCAGACTAATGCTGTATTGCACAGACCATTCCAGCAGTGGGAAAAGGCTAATGCAATCTCTAAGTCCACTTGATACCACCTTTCCCTAGTGACCTATCTACCAGGAATTTTGATGATAATACCAATTTATTTCACTTAAGACAGTGATTAGTCAGCAGTCAGGGAGCATCTTCAATCACTGCAGTATGGTTTGAGTTGAACTTTGCTTGACTCTTGTCTCCTGCTGAGAATTATGTAGGGTATAAAATATTCAGATTGGTTCCGTGAAATTAAAAAAAAAAAAAAAAAAAGCCAAGAATGAGACATTCTTGCTTATGGATGCAGTGGGAAAAGATTGCCAGCAGGGAAACAGAGTTCAGAGCACAGCTTGTGAGGGACTGTTCTAAACGTTACAGGAGAAAAAATATTTTCAAGTTATGAACAAATCCTTGGCAACGTCCTTTATAAAATGCTTCTGAGTAGTCAAGTGTGCAAGATAAAGCTGCGCAGGTTGATTGAACTAGTACAGCCAGCAATTGTGAAACAAATAATCCAAAGGCTTGCTGACCTTGGCAGCATTACAGAAGCAATCTTTACATAAGAATGAAGTGTTCTTAGATTATTTCTCCCAATATATTAGGTTTCAAACATATTTCCGCTTCACCTTTGTAAAGAGCTTGGAGATCTCTTGGTAAAATGTTCTATGTCCAGTCACAAGAAAAAAAAGTACAAAAATATACACATCTCTTTGTCCCTATTGCTTTCCTTGAACATCCATATTTACTGCAGATAACACAAAGTAAATCCCATTGTCCTTACGCAAGATAGCTAAGCTCTGTTATGTCCTCTGGATATCAGCCAGGGTTCTCTAAACTACCACAGTATTTTGAATATAGGCCTCTCTTGTTCTTTTAAAATAAAATTAGAGCAGTCTGTTCCTAGGAAGCTGGGGGGAATGCAGTGGAAGAATACAGAAACCTGACACAAGCATGCTAATTCTCATCTAGACCTCTTCCTTGCTCCCAGGTACTGTGCAAACCTTGTTAGTCCCGATATGCAAACTTAGGGCTTCAAATGAATTGGAGTAATTATCGGAAGAGATGCCAGCACAAAAGAAAAAGGGATGGCATGGCATTCAAAATGGCAGCATTCTTATAAGTACGTTGGTTATCACTCCAAGCACTGAGGAAGCCAGAAGTCTCTGGAGCAGGAAGGATGTAACATACTCCCAAACCTCTCCTTGTATAACAAAAAGGGAATCAACAGGCAAAAGGACACACTACATATGGTGTAAGATTCGCAGCATTTTCTTAAAGGTAAATATTTATTTAATACCAGTGCAATAAAGTATCTCAGAGCTCTAAGATGAAAGTCCAACTGAACTCAGAGCAGACTACCCCACAAATCTGTGCACTCCGCATGCAGCGGTTCAGCTCTTCCATCCTGCAGACATCCATCTGATAAGATGCCATAAGCCTCCTAACACACAAGGTGGCTTAAATCATTTACGTTCCCTCTTTCACCAAGTGTCATCTGAAATTGTTTGCAAACTAGAGTTCAGACTGGATCAAGTTTATCTGATCACAACTATTTGGAAGAACTATCAATATCTATTATAGGAAACAACAATTATAAGGTGATTACTTTGAAAATCTGAAAACAATTCACGTATATACTACCAGTTTTTGTTTTTAACAGAGAGAATACTGAGTAGTTAAATTAACTGCTGCTACTTCGATACAGGAGGATACAGTACATGTCTTTATTCTTAACTGCTTGCTCCCAGCCACCAGTATAATTTTTAATTCCTTTACGCTTCCCTTACACTTCTTATTTTTCGTATTTCCCTAAACCCTGAGAGGTCCCATTCTGAGGCAGAAGGTGTCAGGTTTTTACAACTGCTTCTAAGGTAACAACAGCCAGAAAGTATTGTTTTGAAAGAAAACAAAACACAGCACTTCTCTGTGCTTAAGAAGCACCAACCCCTACTACTGGTTACAGCAGAGATCATCTGAAGGTCAGTCTGCTACCCTACAGCTAGACCTCAGCCTTTGGCAAGGAGCTTCCTCTCCCTCCTGTAACCCAAGTGAAGGGCAACTGGCAGGATTTTATGCCTTTTATATCAATAATTTTGTCTTGCTCACTCATATGCTTTCTTCCCTATTGAAGGAAGCCTAGAAATGTGGTGCATTGTGGGAGGCTATGTGGAGATGACAACAGTTAGGAAAAACATCTGGCTGATGCAAGGCTGGGTACCAGCAAGCACTTCCATGATATATGCCTACTTTTCTAACAACACGCAGACAACATACCTGCTTGTTCTTCTAATGTATGTAAGAAATAACTGCTGTCACCCTACTATATTCATAAGAGAAACAACTGTAAAGAAAAAGCAGTATAGATACAGATGTGATGGGTGAAATCCATATTGACTTTTTCATGCCAATAAATGCATAGGAGTAAATGAAAGGCAGAATTTCACCCCTTTGTTTCAGATACTGCAGTTGTCAGCAACATAACTGTGGCTTTATAATGTACAATATGATTCTAATAAAATAGTAGGAATGAGGTCAAAATACAAAAAAAAAAAATTAAAAAAAATTTACATTATGATTCATTAAAAGGAAGTTAAGTATAAACAGCAACATCTTATACAGCAATCTACTTACTCATGTTGAAGATTTCCACAATATACTGCATTCATACATTGCATACATACGTACACACATTCCCACACAGTATACTGTGTGCTGTCAAATGTATAAGTAAAACTTGCTGGAGTCTTCAAAAATAACCATCTGCTACATGCACCATAATTTAGTATCTCTGTACATATGCTCTAGGTATGTACCATTGTTAAAATATTCAGTTCTTTATCCATTAACCTGGCCAGACCATCCGGACACCTTAATGAAACTATTCATGAATACCAACCCTCTAATCAGCACATGAAAGCTCATAGGTACTCACCCTGCAAACTGGGCACTGCCAGTGACTACTGCTGTCTCTAAGCCTGAACTCATCAGACAAACACTTGGAATGATACACACGAAAACACAGGTCACATATCAACACCTCTCCAGGCAAATGGCATTCAAAACAATACCAGTCATGATTTTCTGTTTCCCAGTCCTACAAAAAATACAAAATATTTTGGTATGATATTCTGTCAAAATCTTCAGGAACTAAGAACAAAATTGATATATATGTCTTGAAATTCAGCAGCAATTAGACATTATAAACAGTTTAAGAAGTGTATAATGTTTAAAAAACAGGGGAAAACCTACATGCTTAAAGATCTTCATCAATTTAATATGTGCTAACTCAAACAGCATGTGAATGCCAAGTTTTAGCTTTTTCAAGTGTCTGATCGGTAACATAATTTCAAATATGAGCTCTGTCCACAATGAAAAGTTTGGGGTTTGTTTTCTACCTTCGTGTCCAACACTGTTGTCGACCTCTCTGTATTAGACTACAAACAAAAGGCTGTGCACTTCGATTGAGCATACCTATTTCCTCAGACTATGTCTCCTTGGTTTGATTGTTACAGTGTATTTTCAACTGTAATATTCTGAAGGGTGGCCCCTTCCAGTCTTTACTCTCTTTAAACTGACAACTTTTCAGTGTTAAGTTACAAGGAATACATGAAATCATGAACCTAAAATTGCAAGAAATGTTTTTGCTAAGCAATCTCAATACAATTCAAAAAATAGGAACTGTTTCACTTGCAGTGCCCAACAGCACTTATTCCTGAAATGTCCTACAGAAGACAAAGGATGTGGTTCTGCTGATATACAGATGTCTTTAATACACTCTTTCTTGAATATTCAGTCCCAGTGGCCAAATTCTGACCTTTGAAACATGTGCACAAGCTTTGATGAAGTAATTGAGAGTAGCATGCATATAATTTGGAGGCAGACTTTTGCTCTAGGAATCTCTAGCACTAAAACGAGACAGAATTGCCAGTGGCCACCATCAAATGTTTGTTATCTGAAATGCCATACTTTTCCTTACACTGTGAAGACAAAATAATTGTCATATCTCAGATTAAACTCCCAAACTCCCTTTTTAATGTCCAAATGTCACTTGTCAGTGGGTTCAGATGTCTGAAAAAATTACTCCTATTCTTCAAGAAGTTATCTTGATAAATATCAGATCAAGCTTTTTTAATGTCACGTTGTAAAGGTGGAGTTTGCAACTCCCTCCGCTGGCCTGAACAATCTTTTGTCCAATTCTCTTTTCCCATGCCTGGGAAGCAGAGCCCCTCAGGCCCGTAGGTGTCAGGTCCCCTTCATGGTGTGGGGTAAGAAGTGCTAAAAAGCGGCACCTCTAGTCCTTAGGCTGAAGCAGCTGTATCCTGTACATAACTCATCTGACCAGAGTCCTCCACAAATATGAGACATTTTAGGACAACCCCAATTGGCTACACTAAAGTTTATACCCACGAATGTTGGAGCAGTAAGTTTAGGAGAAATAAACCAATAAAACACCAAAAAAAGATCCTTAACCAATTTCTGACTCAGAACTTCATCCTCCTTTGTTGTTCAGATTAACAGTGTAACTTGACTTTCTACTGGTTTTGTTTCTTATTTACTTTTACATATCAATTTTGTGTATCTCAGAATGGCAAAACAATACCACTTAATTTAGCTATAAAGAACGTATTTTTATTTCACCAAATCTTTCCCCTTCAACAAAATCCAGTGGCAGAACACTTTGAGAGTCCTTTCTTTGCAATATTTAAGAAATAACTAAAGATACTGCATTGTAGATGCACGTGATTTCTCTGCCGATAGACAAAACGAGGATATTCAATATGTAATGTAATACTTCTTTATGGAACTGCAAGGTAAATAAATAAATAAGTGATAAAGGGCCAATTAAGCAAGAAAGGTTTGACTGAAGTTTTAGCCAGAGAAAAATCAAATGGAGAAGAGCCCAGGAGATTCAGGCTACTGAGGAATTTTAGTGCAGAATAAGGATTCCAGGATTTTTCCTTTTTATTCATACTCGTTACTTATTGGTATATTCTAGATATTCCATTGTTAGGAAATATGCTGGCAAAGAGATGTGGAATTTAATAAACATAGGGAAACTTACTTGCTGGCAAGAAAAACCATGCACTCAAGCCAGAAACCAAGATGTTAAAGAAAAGACCAGAAGAAGCTTTCCTGAGTAGTCCCAATCAAAAGTTTTGAAAATATCATTGGTTCTAAATAGGCATCACTAGGTTTTTCACAGAGATTTTTAGTTTAATGCAGTATATTTAGTGCATAAGTATATATAAAACATTCATTTATGCAACATATCCATAAAGTTAATAAAGAAAATAAAAAAGGTACATAGCCCTTGTGAGAAGCTATACTATTAACTTCAATAGCAAGGTCAGAGGCAGTAATTTTGCTCCAGCAGCAGTGAAATGTTACTGCTTCTCTCGCATGTGTTTGGATGGGAGGAGAATGTGCTCCCAGGAGATTTTTTCGTGCAGGAGACCGGATTCATGTATAGAGCTCAAACTGCCTGCCAGTGCTCGGGGTAGGACAGGTCAACATCCTCCGCCAGCTGCAAACCCGGTTAAGTCTGCATTTACGATATACACCACCAGGTGTCATCAGCCACTCCAAAAATGACTGATTAAAGGGCAACCATTGTAACAACATCTTGAACTGTAACGTGTGAGTAACCACTTCCAGCCCCCAGGAGAGAGAAAAATCATCAAACTAGATACATACATAATGCAGACTAAACTCAGAATTGGAAGTGATATGGATGATGGTGGTGGTTAATATAGCAAACTAAGCTATCCTAATGGAAGACAGAAACGTAATAGAAAATATGACAGAATTCAAAACCACATAGTGCAAAAATTGTTCACCTTGTTTTTTGCTGCTGTCTGGGAAAAAGGCTGCATACCGTAGGCCTTTCAAAATAAAAACAAAACAAACTTTGTATCTATACTGTAATCCGTCCGATTATCAGGATATACACAAGGCTAGAAAGAATTCATGCACAGTGACCAGGAAATCAATGTTACTTCTAACATCTGGCTGCATACATTTCTTCCTGCATTTCTGGAATGATACCTAATGCTTTAACCACATTCTGTCTCTTTACAACATCCCAGGTACTTATATGATTAAAAGAACCCAACACCCATCTTCTGCCCCACATATACACCCACCATCAGGGAAACTTAGAAACGTTCAAGAATATTAATGATTATTAATCAATGATACAGAAAGCTGTGTTGGCTCCTGTAAAGTGATTTACTGCACAGACCCCAATGAAATCAAACTCCATGTGATCAAAGATGAAATTCCCACTTTATCAATAAAACTCGCAGTCTCATAGTTTTACAAAAGGGGACAAGTGTCCCTGGGATGAAGGCAGGATCCGCACCATAGGGACTCAGCTTGCCAATATTCTCGCTCCCTGATGGAGGGCAGGGGAAGCCCCTGGGTCTCCATTGGCTGGAGCCGGCTGCCCAAGTCCAGTGGTACCCAGGGACTGCCCACAGCTCTTGGGAGGGAGCGGGGTTGGCAGCAGAATCACACAGCTCAGATGGAACAGGAGGCCTTTCCCCTTTGTTTTACTCAGCTGCCCATTGCATTTGTAGATATACGCATTAGCAGGGCAGCAAATGTCTGTTGGGGGGATTTTATTTAATAGCCAAAGAGCTACGCTCTGTTAAGCAGAGTGGAATCTTGCAGCAATATGGGTCACTTGTGGTCACTTGTTCTTTATATTCAAATTGGCCAAACATTATATCACAAAGGTCACTTTGCACTGACATGGATAGCAGTCGAGATTTCTCAGCAACATGGACGAAACAAAGCAACAATTCTGAAATATGGCTTAACTCATGACTGACACATAAGCTTACTTTTTCATGATTTGTATTAAGTAGGCTGTCTTAAAGAATATACACATATTTATTCTGGAAGAACAGAAAAAATAACATAGGACAGAAAATGTCAGGCTACCTAGAACATTTGACACTTCAAAAAAGATAAACCCAACAGAAAAGAATGAATCACCATGTCGTAGCCTGTACTGTAAAATGAAATATAAAGTTGTTGTCAAGGAAAGAATAATTTTAGTGCATAAAGAATATGTCCATTATAATGCAAATGTACATGGAAAAGAAATGCTTACTCATTAGTAATGGAGATTTACTTCGCTGTAATTGAAATAGGGAATCTGTATGTTGGAGAATGTGACATTCTGCTGTACAATTTGCATACCATTAGGAAGGAGATGTGAAGCACATACTGACAGTAACATTAACAATAATTTAGAGGTCACAACTACAACAATTAGGGCACTTCCATACCTTACCAATACCATAATTATTGCACCAAAAAAAAAGAGATATAAAAACAAACAGTAACTTTTTATTTTCCTATAATTTATATGCAGTCATTGCACATGAAAACATTATAACCGCTTTACTTAGATTTTGTCTAAAAGGACCACTTTGCCTTTTTAAAATGTACATTCCATTAACATAACTCATTTCTTACCTGTTAATCTGTTTTCTCCAAGTCCCTTAATGGTAGCCCAGATACTCGGTAAAAAGTCACTCTACTATCAGGTGGAAGAGAGGAAAAGGGAGGGGGGAAAAAGGCAAAACTCTATTCACAAAACTCCCCTCTATGGGGATTTGCTGGTTTCACACAGTTGAACTAGATTTCCCAAGCCATCCAAATCATGGCTATCCTTTGGACCCAACCAGCAAGCTAAAAAAAAATAAAAAGGGTCACACAGATAGAAAAACAATTTTAAGTCAGTTATTTCTTTGGCGCAAACATGTTTATTTATAAATAACATACATACAGTTCTGTTGTCCTAAATTCAATATGACGCAAATGAAGGAGAGCATTTTCCATGGAGCTCATGCTTCCCAGCCTTTTCCTTTATAGCATTTTGTCCCATTGTACTCTTTGGACTTTTTGTTTTCCTAGGTGTTCTGTTTCAAGGGGTTCTCCAGAGTTTCTTTGCTCCTTACCTACACACTGCTGTGCTGCTCCTCTAGAACTCCCATTCACACCCCCCACACGCAGATCCTTTCAGATCACTGGATTTTCATTCAGACCCACCTGTGCACAAATCCGCGGTCAGTTCTATGCAATGTTTGTGCTTTAAAGAGCCTCTATGGCTCCAGCTGTCTTCTCGTGAATAGAGAACTCACAACAGCATTTACATTTAGTCTAAAGGAAGAGTATTAGCAGATACGCTGTGCTACTTCACCCACACTGTATCATGACAACACTTTTAGTCTGTCACAATAATCTCACAATCTAGAATGGCAAGTCGGTCCACAGCAGAAAAAAGTTGTTTACAAAATAAAAACTACTTTAAAATAATAGCATTTAGACGCTGTATTATTTCAAGACATTTTGAAATCACCAACCCAAAATTCAGTGGAATCTTTCCTATTTCACAGCCCTTTAGAAAACTGGACAAGATCTCAATGAATGAGTTCCCATCATTTCTCTGATTCCCATTTCTCTGACACCTAATTGGGCTGTGTTCAATTTAAAGATGTCATCCCTGAGGCATGTGTTCTGGATTCAGTTTCTTCATGAGTTTAAAGATTCGGGAATAGCCATAAGGAACACTTCTTTCCCTCCTGTTCACTTCCATCAGTTTAACACCAGAGTTCTTTCAGCTTGGCCCACCAAATTGCTTGATTCCTTCAGGTAAGTGAGAAGCTGTTACAATTCAGATTCTGCTCTTCAAGCTCTGTTTACTGGCTTTCTCTTTAAACGAGAAAAAGCTCAAAGTGATAGCTATAGATTTCTAAACAAATTTTCCATTTCTAATCAATCAGTTCCTTTCCACCTTTTTCAGGTAGCATCTGTTTCCATCCAAGCTTCTTGCTTAGACATGAGCTTTGCTATAGATAATTGTTAAAACTTTGCAGGGCTTTTTTCAGTCTTCATCATTCACAAAAGTAACAAACCACGGGGGAGAAGTGCCCCTCCTACAGTGTTCCTGTTCTCCAAGACAAAACCTGAAGGAAATAATTCTCACTTACAAATTTGCTCTAAACAGCTACTGCACACTTAACATTGATTTGTTCATCAATATTTTCTCAAAGCATAAGTATCAGAATCTATACTAAAAGCTGGCTGAAACAGGCTCAGACAAGAGCCTTTAGGTTGCTAAAAATGCTAAACTTTGTTCAACTCTGAATTGTCTCCTACCTATCCAGCTTTTGCACTACTGCTGAACATCCAAGTGACTACTCTGTAACAAAAGTTTTATGAAATGTGGCTGTTTATTCTTGGAGTTGGACACAGCAGATCCTGGCTCCTTTTTTTTTTTCAGACTACCAGGTATGCACCCAGTATGTGCACAGTTGTCTCTGTTTTAAGAAGGCTGTATCTCAGTGGTACAGCACCGAGTAAGAAATCTTACTATGACTGTTTGTAGATGCATAGATTTTCACTGAGATATTAATGTGCACCACATACTACCTAGGCCTAGCAAACAGAATGTGCCACAAAGCACAATTTCCATTTTTTTTTCACTACTGCATGCTTTATTTGCCACAGGCCCTAACCTGCTGCGAGGGCAGCCCTCTGTGGGCCTTTTGATCAGCCTTCTCTTCATACCAAGCATCTCTGGTTCCACCTCTTTCTTAGTGAGCAAGAATCTTCCTGTAAACTTCCATTCAGTAGCTCACTGAATCTGCTTTGATTTTTCTTCATCACGATGAGTTAGGCTCAGCACTGAGGAAGACATAGTTAACTGTTTGATGGCTCAGAGGACCTACCATCTTTGCAGCAGATAAGCAGTGAGGGAGCCATTTAATAAAGTATTTCCCTAAAGGATCCATACTTGATCAGTATGATTGCTTTACAATGATAAAGTTTCTTAGATCGTCACATAATATAACAGTAATATAGAGTAAATAATAGCAGCAAAATTGAATAAATTCAGCATCAAAATAAACTCATTTTCGCCCCAGTAGTTTTCTTGTATATATGTACTTACTAGATACACTGACTCTTGTTTTGCTTGTGGGATTTTTTGCTCATCAAAAGTGTTCTGCAAGTAAACAAGCATCCATCTCTCCTTCAAAGCCAAAAAGACTTCAGCAACTAGAATTCCTTTATGGAAATTATTTCACTTAATCGACTCCTTCCTTTTCTAAAAAACTGCCACAGCAGGTAGCTACACTGATCTGTGGTTTTAAGAGACAGGATAACCTGTCCATTGCCTTTTTATAGATCCTTTCCTTTGATGACCTGAACTTCATCTTAAAAATGGATTTCCACAACCTGACTTTGTAGGATATTTTGAGGGCATTCATTACTCATACTTCATCACAAAAAGAAATCCAAAGCAATAATGAGCTCATATATCCTCACAACTATCTAGGCATCTTCCTTAATTTCAAGTATTTTACTTATATGTCTTGGTTCATTTTATATAGATTTTCATAGTATCAGTCAACAACAGATTTGTTCCACTGCTTCTAATTTTTCTCATTTTAGAAATCAGTTTTATTCTAGAAAGAACAGAAAATCATCAGTCAGGAGGCAGATCAAAATTTCCTTCTCTATGATATGTATTGAACACAGATGTATTTAGAGGCTCGTGATAATTCAGTTCCATCTTCTTCACCGATTCCAGTTCTGAGGCACGCATGCAAGAAGACTCAGCTTCTGCAGTGAATTCCACAGCCTCTCAGTAGACTTTCTTTCATTGAGCTTCATTTGCAAGCCCATTTGTCTAATTAAGTTCTTGCCAGTTTGTCTTAGAAGTCTTCTGTTTCTAGCAGAAACCACCAGTCATCTCTGGATGTTTACCAGGACAGGTAGATTTTCACTCCCTCTTCTACCTTATATTTACGTTCTGGACCATTTGAGGTGATGGGCTCCAAAGTGCAGAGTCAATCTCCAACTCCTAGAGCTAAGGAAGAAGTGAAGTTTTTTCAGCAAGTGTAGTAGTATGCCAGCAGCCAAAATGACTGCTAAAATCTTTGTGAGTTCATCTTCTCAGCCTATGAGCTGTGTTCCTGAAGCAGTGAATAAATCTCAGTTTCCCTCCCAAGAAGATCACATCTGCATAGCAGTAGTATACACTATTTCAAGTGAGACAATATGAGCATTCTCCTTCACGTTATTAGGAATAGAATGCCATTTCAAATGAAAATAATTTTTACCCTCCTTCATGCTCCAAATGTGTTCAAGGTTAACAGAAACTTGCAAGCTATCTCCTCAGAAACTGCATTCAGTTCTACTATTAGTATCATAATTTTTTACTCAGATTGAGCCAAGAGGAGGTTTGTGAGTTATTCTCATTAGGGAGATACATCAGTGACGGAGTGAAGAATTTATTAGGTGCAGTGCCTTTTACTTCCATATCATGTATGAGAAAGTTTCGTTCCTTGAGACACAGAATGAATCCAGATCAGAAAAAAAAACACCAAAAAAACAACCCACCTCTCTTCTTGTAGTTCCACGTCTCTTTCCAAGAACCACTGTACATAAAAGGTCTCCCCCTACTCTCTCCTTCTTAGTTAATATTTATATTGCTGCTCTGGCCATAACTTCTGCATGGGATTTTGTAGTGTTTCTCTAGGTTGATGTTTCTGCACACACAATTCTCTCAAACAATATTCTAATCTTTTTATCTGAACCAGCACCATAAATTCCTACACTCCTTGCTTAAACCTCCCTTAAATTACTCTTGCTTAAATTTCTTTACCCTTCTTGTGCCATAGGTGTGGCTGGTATTGTTTCAGCTGCCAGTGATAGAAAAGGAATGAGGTCTGCCTTTATTGTGAATGAAATGTGAATAAGTTCATTAGCTTCAATAAAATTTCATTCACAGACCAGCATGACATCACAGTAAGAGAATCAAAGTAACTGTCAGAGATGCACAGCATTTTGAACTCACAAACTGAATAAAAACAATGTTACCTGGTCAGGGCTGGCACAAAACAAGTGCAAAAACACAAGATATGTATTTTCAAAACAAACTCAAGAGGGGCTGGTCTAAGTCATCTAATACAGTAATACAATTTGAGTCCCGTGTTGGAAACTTTATACAGACCAGGTTGACTAATCTACCTGAAACCTGAAAGTAAATTCTCATTCCCTTACAGACCTCTTCAGAGAGCAGAAACATGTGAAAACTGTGAACAATGTCAGTATCACAACCACAAAACAGTGAGTGAGAACCTTCAGGAAGAAAAGAGCACTGGATTGACCAAATTTTTTAAGTCACATTGGCAAAGCTGAGACAGGCAAATGAAGATCCTGGTGAAGCTGTTTTACCAGTTTAAAAGAAGCATCATCTCTTAGGTATGCAATGAGGTAGATTCTTCTAGTGTCATCACTGGTAGTGTGAAGATCTTCCAAACAATGTGAGCTTTTGTACCGATTTTCAGAAGGTACAGGTACTTCCTTTTTTGGGGATGAAAAATAAAGGAGGGCTGGAGTGGAGGACAGAAATATTCCTGAATATACAGGAAGAGAAAAACTTGGAAAAGGAATGTACAGAACTGTTAATGATTCTTACCACATATTGAGAAAAGGAGGCCACTGCTGAGACAGTGAGGCCATCCTCATGAGCTACAGTTGCCTTAATGTGAAGACAAAGAGGACCTTGGCTTCAACACAGGAACAGTAAAACACTTCTCAACCATGAGGTGGGAGTTCCAAGTTTTAATTTGCTCCTCAAGGAAAGAACAGTCTATGCTTTAATGTGATGACTTGGTAAGATTTGTTTTTCATAAATCCACAGCAAGGTATTACACTTATAAGTGGACACTTATTTTTGGCTCAATAATAAGCAGATTTTTACACTAGTGCAATTTATGATAATTATTTACTGGAAAAATCCATTTCTTTTAGTGTGCAGTGACTGGTATGATGGTATTCTTTTGGCAAAATAACCTCTGAAGGATGGAACTTCAGAGGATGAAAAGATAAGATAGAAAAGAAAGCCAATTCCAGATACACATTTCCCTTGAGTGTTTTTGTGAGAGTGAACTGATAGGTGCCCTGAGCCTCAAAGCCTCCTCATACCTAATCTGAAGTGTGAAATTAGAGATGGAAGCTAGTCTGAAATTTTCTCTCCCAAAGGAACATTCATTAACTCTGCATTACTGAATCATCAAATGTAAAGAACACCAATAATTGAAAAATCTTTCTGGAAAGTTCAAGACTGGAAAATGTCTGATTTGTTACAATACAAGAGGAACAAACTATTACTGTTTGGGCTGTACTTGGCTCTGGATTGGTGAATTCACATAGGACTTCAGATTCAAGGCAATACAGATGGATATTTTTTTTTAAATAACGAAGGAAACTTTTCTTCATTTGGTACGACATGTTCTTCCTCTTTATGCTCTCCAGTAGGAAGAACATTCATGATGAAGACGTTGGCAGTCACTATTGCTATTTTATATTATTCTACTGGTGATGCACTGGAACAGGTTGCCCAAGGAGGTTGTGGATGCCCCATCCACATTGGAGGCATTCAAGGCCAGGCTGGATGCGGCTCTGGGCAGCCTGGTCTGGTGGTTGGTGACCCTGCACATAGCAGGCAGCAGGGGGGTTGAAACTGGATGATCATTGTGATCCTTTTCAATCCAGGCCATTCTATGATTCTATGATTCTAACTGAAATGAATGGGATGCACTTTAAAACCACTTCGCAACTTAGTATGTTACTAGCCCCCAGCTTGCTAGCAGTAACTGGTAACTACGTGGTTGTTATGTTTTCTTTTTAAATTTAAGTGCATTTTATATCCAGAGAAGATTCAAACCCTCACAGTGAGCATTCTTACAATGCCATGATTATCTCAATTATGATTATGGAGAGACTCAAGATGACACTGGCAGACCAAAACACTGCTTCTGGATATCAGCAATGCCCTGGCATCGAAAAAAATATAGTTACCAATGCAATTAAGTATAACATAAAAGAAAGAAAGAAACCCAGTTCGATCTAAAGCAAATTAGATTAACAGAAACATAACAACCAGAATACATCTTTTGTATAGACTGAGCCTCATTAAAATAAAGCTGCAGCACATCAAATACAGTAATCGCTGGGTGTTTACCTGAGCTTAGTAGGGTTAATAAATTCACAGTGCTGGCAGTGGGCCACAAAAAGGCTAAAACGATGGTAAAGCACAATGAAGAGATGGTTAATTTAGGCAGGCTTGGGACTTGAAAGTGTCCGGAGTTACTATGAGCAAGAAGCAGTACTTTTCAAATACTAAATATCAGAAAATTGCCAGGATGAGTTAGCAAGTTTTAAATATATGGTGTGTAGGGAAAAATCACACTTTTCTAATGTTTTCTTAAAAGAGGAAAGCAAGAAAACTACCTCTCCAAATGACACAGTCTTCACCTGACTAAAAAGTGTTTACAATATAGGAATTGGAGAAACAGTGATTAGAGATATGGAGTACAAGTGCACACACAAATGACTGCAACTACAGCCCTAAGTCATAAGTAACCAGCCAGAAGAGTTCCAGGCTCTATCTATAAGCAATGAATTACATGATTGCTTTAGGGAAAAAAGACTTCTATAAAAAAGTGACCTCTCAAAAGCATAACCAACTTGTACCTATTTTGGCAGTGAAGAAATAGCTCAAAGTACCCTAATAAAGTGTGAAGCCTCGCCCTTCATGTGTCATTAGATAATTTGGTCACTATGAGCTTTAATCCACAGCAATGCTATGAAATATGTTGCCTTCAAATGAAAACAATAAATCTGTGCTATTAACACATCTCCATTTTAGAAGAACATAATATAAACTGGCCTTATGAACACATGTAAATTGAAACTATACATTCATAATAATGCCTCATGCTGGGCCACCGCAATTTTATGACTTTAATCATGAGAAGAATTAACACAATCAATGCTCAAAATACCTCCATGCACATTGTCTGTAGAAAAATCAAAAATATGAGAGTAAGGCACACTAACTGTAAGAAATACATCTAAGACCTCATAAAGGTAGTGCTTTAATTCATTCTTTCATTGAGATTGGACTGACCACTATTTTACCATGATAGAAGTACAAAAAATTAATGGCAAAACATTAAACCAGAAATTAATCTGTAAGGGCATTCGTTACTATTTTTATCAAGAACCACTCTTCCCTTGTAGTTATTGCATCTACAACACTGTTAACAGCACTTATTTGCATTTTTTTTCTAAACCTGAAGAGCAAAGAAATTGTTTGGTTTTTTATTGAGAATAAATAACACTTCCAAATTCCGAAAGTTCTGTGAGAAATAGAAGTAAAGATTTTAGAAAGGAAAAGTAAATGTCCGTTACCAGATTTCAGGACTGACAATTCCCTTGCAAGGCAAGAAGCTGCAGAGATTTTGTTGAATTGCATAATAATGTCAATGACAGAAAAATGCAAAATTACTGACTAAAATGCTGGGTTACAATGGAAAATAATTTCTTCTCTCATTTATTTTGTGTAAAATGCATTAATCATCTGTAAGATGAGAAAGCCTGTAAGATGAGAACAGATTTTGAACATTTGCAAAACATCTGCATAGATGGTAAATGAACAAATAAAGTGAGTACCTGCATAAGTCTTGGAAGTAAAACACTTGCAGCGAAGTTCTTGCATAGCTACCAACCCATAAATATCTACTGGAGTACAGTTTTGGGCAACTGGCTTCATACATTAGATTAGTTTTAGTAACACATATAACAATCTCTCCCCCATACACATCAGAGAAAAAGAGGACAAATTTATGCTGCTTTAATCTGATTATTCTTTTTTTTTTTTTTTTCCAGTTTTTCAGAACATTCATTTTCAGATGACAGTCTCTCTTGGAAAGGCTTCCTCCTGATGCTCCCAAACTATTTTATCTTTGCACACCAGCTATTTCTTTTGTATGACATCTGAGGACATACTTTGCCTCATTTTCCAAAAAAAAAAAAATATATATATATATATGTATATATATATATTTTTTTTAACCACCATTCTGACAGAACATCGATAGTAAAGCAGCATAAATCATCTTCCTCTGAGGGCTGTGAGAAACCAAATCAGACAGCATGTCCTTACTGCATTTATCTATTGTTATGTCAAACTATGGATAGCACAAGGGTTTGGAAACAAGAAAGTAAACATCACAAACTACCTAATCAATCTTTTCCAAACAGAGCGGCATTTTCATAATCCATATATTTTTAATTATCGTTACCATTTAGCAATCAATCTACAGTCACCGTTAAAACCAGTAGTTTCAGGCCTTGCGTCAGCCTGCAGTCAGGCACCTACTTGAATAACAGATACAGGTGCTCAGCAGTATCTGCAGAGCAGACAAGTAATTTATTTATTTGAATACAGATTTTAATTGATAGGATTCAGGTCCAAAACTTCTGAAACGCAAAGTAAATATTCAGATTAAAAAAAAATTAAAAAAAATCAAAGGAGGGATGAGAAGAATGTCTCCCTTTGCTAACTCCTAGAAACAGGTGTTCCTTATTGACTTTCAGTGTGGTGCCAGAAAACAAGCTGAAATCCAATGGCATTTTTTTGCACAGATGTGGTAGATCAGTTCTCAAGTCTTTCACTTTATGAGCTTTCAAAGCTCTAGCAGTACCAGTCAAATGATGCTTGCCAATAGGGTCAAGGATCTGTTTGTAAGTGCCATAGTTTGCTAAGTCTGAAATCACTATTCCAACATTAACAGACCCATTTCAGACTTCTACTTCCTAATGGTGGATCACTCAAAAAACTCCTGTGTGGTTGTCCTCACTGAAATGTAACTTGAACTCATGGTTCAACAGTCATTAGTACCAGATCTGGATTACACAAAACTACAAATTGCATCTTGATCAAGTGCAGACAAAGTACGTGTAACACTATCCAATCTCACATTCAGTCCAATGTAGGGAACATACCAAACTTTACAGTTTTGCACCAATTGTTGGAGAATGGAAAATACTGGATCTGATGTCGAGTGATAATGTTGTTACTCATTAAACATTTTTGAATAAAACCCCCCAAAGAATTCTTTTATATCGAGCCAATGTATTTTTGCTTCAGGTGTCTGCAGAATTTTCAGTATTAGGATCCAGAGATGCTGGAAGCCAGGTACTGTTGAAACATGGCCCTGATTGGAACCTGATTCCTACTAATGCAAAAAGCCATTAAGTCAAGCATGCACTGTGTTCTGAACAACTGAGATGGCTGTCAGACACAGCATAATGCAGCAGTGCTTAGCAATCAGTACTTCTAACCAAAAGGCTATTCACACTGTGACCTACGTAGTATCTTCAGCTAAGTCAAAGAGAACTCTTTTCATTCTGAGATAAAATAATAATTTAATTCTATGGTTCACTGGGAATTCACATACTGATTATCATACCATTTTGTTTAGATAAATGTTGTTAAAAAGAAGCAGGGTTTTGTTGGTTTTTTTTTGAACGACCCTTTATGAAATGGCTATTGTGAGGCAGTTTGATTCTTTGTTCTTCTCAGCAATAGAGGAATCAAACACATTGAACACTTGTGATAACTGCATGTATCAGTCTATGTTTCATAGTGTGTACACAATTAATATCACTTCTAAACATGTAAAAATGACATAAGAAAATTTTAAAATAGCTAAGCAGAAATTTCTGAATGTCGGATCCCAAAGGGAACTGTGGAAACAAAACTAAATACCCTTTAGAAACTCCCATGAGGACTTCTAAACAAATCAGAATGAAAAGTTTAACAGTGATGTAACACATATCATATACATATTGCAACACTTCAAATTAGTAAGATTGGGATAATTTTAAATACAATGCTTCATATTATTGCTAGCTTATATTTCTTTTAATTTTGAAGGAAAAACAGCACATCATTCCCCTGACAGCTACAATTATGCAATGAGTATTTTAGTACGTTTTAGTGTTTATTTTCCTGTAGAATATTTCTGGTTTTCTTCAAAGTTTAAAACATTATCTCTGTCTGGAAAATGTTGCCCATTTTACCAGTATTTAATGAAATTTATGTTCCAAAACAACCATTTCTAGTTCAAGTATTTTAAAGCTTTGCTAAACTGCTTTTGTCAGGAAATCATTGTCTTGTAAATGCAGAGAAAAGGCTTCTGAACAAGGCAACATAATAGCACAACTTCTGTTCCTGGTCTATTAGACTATTCTCAGTTAGCACTGTGAGTACATAAGAATTTATCTTTAGGGACAGAGAAAACATGCTTTTCTTCCCTTTACACAGCTTTCAACCTATTTAATTGGATTTAAATATTTATTTTACATATCCAGTGGAACAATGCCTGGATGCCTGTAACTAATTTACAAAGAAAATCTTTCCTAAATGAATGCCCCGTGTTTCCAGATTATCTGTAAAACATAGCTTTTAGTGTCTGTTTATACAGAATTAAATATATAACTTCTTGTGGTCCTTTGGAATTTTTGGAAGTGAGCACTTCTGAGATGGACTAGTTTTTCCTTTCTAAATTCAGATTAAGGCAATACTGACCCCAAAATTTTGTATTAATATATTTTAATAGCTATCATCATTGGTATTCCTGGACACCTGAGAATTTCAAGTAATACTAATACCATTATATCTACTATCTTCCTATGCAACTGTAGAAGAGGTAACACTATGTATGTTAGGCATGACTGAGCAAGATTTCGACAGTGTTTTACAGCAGAAAATTCACATTGAGAACAAAGAGCTGCTATGGAATAGAAAGGGTTAAAAGGTTTAAGAGCACATTACTTCCCTAGTCACAATCATCAACATAGCATGTGTAAATAACTTCAAATAGAAATTTAATCAAATTTAATGTGAAGATACCAGAAATCGTGATTTATTTTCTCAAAGATTTTATACTCACAATCTCATCTCCTGGCAACCAATATCCTTCTTGTTCAATACCAGCCTTTGACCCTTTACACCCCACCGTCAAGGTTTCAACAATAAGACCATCCTTGACTGCTAAACTCAGCTGACGAGTGGTTTCTTTTGGATGCATACCATGGACTCGAGACATATACCTGCACAGAGAGCACAGAAGTCCTTAACTGTGAGTGTGAAATTATAAAATGCATCAACAAATACATACTCTTTTAAAAGACGCAAAATTACACATATTCTAAGGTTTAGGCTGTTTATAAGCCATCATTATTTAAATAATTTCCTGCTTTATTCCATATGATCTTTACAATCTAGAGACTCATAGGAGAAATGGAACAGTAATCTACAGAGACAATTATCAGACCCAAAAATAACATGCACACTATTCGGCCTTGTCTTTGCTGAACTTCCCCCTCCACCAGAACCCCTAGAGATACTTCTTGCATCTCTCTAATATCTCCTACAGGATGCACATTTTAGAATGAGCCTGGAAATGTTCCAGTAAATCTCTGACACGCTACTATGTGGAACACATTTATAACAAGCCTGAAATTCATGCAACATGTATGAAAACCCAACAGCTAGAGATATACTACTAGCCCTTTTTTCTCCTTTTCTTGAGGTAACTACAATGACCACATTATGATGAATGTCACTGATGTGAGCAAAACATACACAGCCTAAACTATGTATATATATGAGGTCCAGTTGTGAAATGTTGACCTTAACCCAGTATAATTTGTTATTTCTAGACCAACACAAAGTATTTACTTAGAACAAACAATGTAAAATGATCTTCCCCCTAAAAAGGCAACCCTCTTGTTTTAAGATTATTACACTTCATTTATTTTTTTTTTTCCAGCAGAATTCCAGGAACATATTTATCAACCACTGAGCACGGAGAAGTGAACTGCAACTGCATGCAATCAGCACATCAATGAACTGACTGGGTCTTGACTTGGAATCTATTGGAAATATCTGGAAATATTTTTCTAGCATTAGTTCTCTCACAGTTACAGGGCTTGCACAATTTCTACCCCACTTTTGTTTTCTCCAGGTACCCAGTCTTTACCTATCTCCTAGCAAAAACTTCTGTAGTTTCACAGAATCACAAAAATATCCCAAGCTGGAAGGGAACCATAAAGATCAGAGTCCAACTCCTGACTCCACACAGGATGACCCAAAAATCAAACCTTATGTCTGGGAGCATTGTACAAACGCTCCCTGAGCTCCAGCACTGGGGCTGTGCCCACTGCCCTGGGCAGCCCATTCCATGCCCACCACTCTGGGGCACAGCCTTTCCCTCACCCCCAGCTGCCCCTCCCCTGACAGCTCCATGCTGTTCTCTCAGGCCCTGTCGCTGTCCCCCCATAAAGCAGAGCTCAGCGCTGCCCCTCCGCTCCCTGTGAGGAGCTACAGCCTCTGAGGAGATGCCTCTCCTCAGCCTGCTCTGCTCTGCACCCAACAGACCCAGGCACCTCAGCCGCCTCTCATACATCTTCCCCCCCGGATCCTTCGGAACCATCTCTGCAGCCCTCCTTTGGACGCTCTCCAACACTTTTATGCCCTTTTTGTACTGTGGTGCCCAAAACTGCACAGAGCACTCAAGGTGAGGCCATACCAGTGTCCATAATACAGAGCCCTGGGGAACCCTGCTTGCAGCCCATCAGCCAATTGCTCACCCACCACACTGTGGTTTTGTCTAGCTGTATGCTGGACATTCTGCCCAGAGGGATACTGTGAGAAACAGTATCAAAGTCTTGCTGAAATCCAAAGACAAAGCTACCAGCTTAGTATACTCTGTTTCATGCTTGATAACAAACTCCAGCAACAATGATTCCGCTGTGACTACCATCACAACCACCTTTACAAAGAGTATAATTAATTAACACAAGAAGCAAATGCAAGGAAAATACTTCTGATTTAAATTATGTTAACAAAATATGAGTTATATCAGTTCAGATTTTGGTTTTAGTAACATGGCTGACAGAAACTACCAATGCTTTAGAGGTTATAACTCACAGTAAGAGTGAAGTCAGCTCTCTGAACACCTCTTCTCTTTGAGGACAGCTTACTTTCCACCTTGTTACTGTTTTGGATGCATAAAGATCTTTGCCAGGCCTGCGTTCTCTTCCAGGCTTCTCATAAGAACTGGTTTACACCCTAATCTATTCCATTCCTAATCTAAAATTCCATTAAAGGTAACTAAATGCATATAATCATACTGTAAATCTGTAAATTTCTGTTTGAGTGTGGTAATTCATACAATAATCAGAGCAACACAGGACATCTGTAATTGTCACACAGTATCAGATTCATTTATGTAAATGCAGCGGATTGCAGGACACTGAGACTTCATTTTAGGGCAAAACTCCTTGAAGGCAGGTGCTACCACTTACTGCAGCTTTCACAATGCCTACCGCACTGTGGTCCAAGTCTGGTTGGTTTGTACATGCTATCACTGCACAAAAGGTTAGTAAGTAACAATAAATTAACAGAGAAAGAGCAAAATTCTGTGCAAGTCTGTGATCTAAGTTAACATATATGAATCTTGTGCTTGCTACCAGCAAGGATCAAGGCCAAGCAATGGAGACAGACATTCTTCAGTGTCGTGGTGAGCAGACGCTCCCTGCTTCTGCTGAAATCAAAATGCAACATAAGAACCTGTTCAAGCAATATTAAATACCACAAATGAGTTTGTTCCACGTTCCAAGGAGAGCTTCAACAGGCAGAGACTCAAACCTATCACTTCACTTTCAAAAACTGCAAGCAAACACCACTAGTATGCTGAGTGACATGGAGCTGAAGCTTTAATGCTGCCTGAAATAAGAAGAAAAACTCAAATGTTTATTACTCATGTTCCATGCACTGTGTGTGTGTGTGTGCATATGCACACATATTTATGCAAATGCACACAACCAGATCTCTGAAGTGCAAATTACCTTTGTCAATATTTGCTAACTTTATTGGATTTTAAGCAAATTTCCATTTTAACATTTTACTAATAACTTCCCTGTTTGAGTCAAGCAATTCCTACCTTCTGCAATTTCTACAATTCTGTAATAGTTCTCAAAATACGTAGCATTGATACTTTAATTGTCCCCAAAAATCAAGTCTTAACCGAGTGCCACCCTCTTCTTCAGAGCATCTTGCTGAAGAAACCAAGTATTTTGCATAGCATCTTCCACAATTGCAGAAACATGTTCCAATAAAATTCCGGAATGTAAGCAATGTGTTTTGTGATATTTCATTCACATTTCTGAACAGATAGGCATGCAATACAAAACAAAAAAGCCTTAAACCAACTCTAATGAGATAAGAGGTTTAATCTGCCTATTCTGGCTGTGGCAGAAGTGAACAGAAGCACAAGGCTCAGAATCTCCCATGCCTCAAATCCAATCTGTTTTCTCAACCAGAGTGAAAGTGCCACCACCAAACAAACATTCTGCCCATTTGCTCCAGCTGTAAGTGGGGAGCAATAAATCCCCAGTGGCTTTTTGTAGAATATTTAGTCAATGTTCAGGCTGTGCGGCCTGCAGATCCAAAAGGGCTATGTTTTCAATGTTTTTAAATACAGTGCTATCAACTTTCTAAGGAGAGCACACAGTCAGAGAATGTTTTTACTTTTAAGGGTAGAACTGCTGTTACCTCAATTTCTTTTTTGATTAAAACCTGCAGAGTATACATGGAATAGATATTCACAAAGACTTTAAAACATTAGCAGGATCTGGGTGAAACTCTTCCTCTTCCATTTCAGCCAAAAGCCAGCAGCTAAACTAAGAAGCTTTTTAAAGCACAGGATTTTAATCAGAAGATGGTTCTTTAATAATGAGATGTGAAAAACAGTCATATTGTACGAAACACTGGGTACAATAACAAAGTTAAACTCTTGCCTAAAGACAGAAAGCATGATGTTGGGAGTTCTAACAACCCCCCACAGACTCACCACTGGATCAGGGAAAAAATACTGAAATATCTCCATGCAAAGTGGCACTATTAATCCAGTGAATGCATGTCTTTTCCTGGCACTGCATGCACTGAAGCATCTGGCACCACAAAGTTAAGAAACAAAGAAGAGAGATGAAGTAATCCCCGATTGCTGTTTGCAACAAAAGCTGATTAGCCTTACCTTGGAGACGGGGAGTCGAAGCAATACTGGTTTGTTATGCTCTTGCCCAGTTCTCTGTATTGACAGACTGGGAAGTATACTACATTGCTGTTATGTAGCCAACCATGAGAAGCAAATCAAATATGCTTTCAGATGGTTGAGAACACAGCATGGAGACGAAGTAAAATCCCATAAACAAGCTAACTGTTTCTAATCAGCTTGGGGGCTAAAACAACCATTGCAAAATACAACTTAACTGTGCTAATAATCCCCATGGTATAGAAGGAGAGCCTGGTGGATGGAAAGAAGAGGTTTGGCCAGATAATCTTCATATTACATTCCACATCTCACCAAACACTGCAACTGACAAATCTTAAAACTTAAAACTCAATTTATAGTTCAGTATACACAAATTACAGGTGAGCATTTTCTCCACTTACAAACTGATGGAAGAAGCCTCCTTGAAATTAGCACAGAAGTATCACATCATAACATATAGAATGGCTTAGGTTGGAAGGGACATTAAAGATCACTTATTTACAACCCCTCTGTTGTGGGCAGCAAAAATTGCAGTTATAATAATAAGAACCCCCAGCCTGGTTGTTGCTTGTTACCACCTTGAAGAAGGCTCTACACCATAACACCACTGAATGCAAATGTAAACATGCTGCCCTCCAGAAAAATAAACTGGTTAAATGCACATGTGTACATCGCTAACACATGTGCCCAGCTGTCTCACAGCAAAGAAACGTTTTAGGGGAGAACAGCGACGGATAGCAAGCAGGTATGTGAAAGCACTCAATTAGTATACAAAATACCAACCACAAAAATGTGAAACAGCTAATTTTGAACTTATTTGGGACTTCATATAAACAAAAGCAAAATCTTTCTTTCAAAACTAGCATCAATAAAATACCACTTTCTCTCCAACTAGTCAGTCCTCAGCATGTCTTTTCATTCAAAAACCGCATCTAATACATGTGCTTTGTAACACAGCTTAAAACTTAAGCAAAAAAGTCCATTTTGATCCAAGGGGTGTGGAGGCAGCAGATCTAAAGCTGGATCACCATGGGAGCAAAATAGATACAGAAGGAGCTGGCACTTGCAGGGATCAGATGGTGAACTTTTCGCCTACAGCTGTCGCACAACTCACAGCTCTTTTGCTTGGTGCTGTACAAGGCACAACATGCAGCCAAACCCTGTCCCAAAGAGCTTAATATACATGGACACAGAGCAATGCACAGAGCCAACTCAGTCCTTAAAAAGCCCTCTTGGAGGCAGCAGTGGTAGGATGTACTGAGACCATGCGACTGGCACCACAGTGCTGTAGCCTGAAAGACAGGTCTGGCAAAGGAGGGGAGGAAGAGGAAAGCTGACACAGATTTTAAAAAGGAAAAAAGAAAAAAAAAGAAAATCTGATTTTTCTGGACTCGTGAAGAATTGCATTTTCAACCCTCTGAACTCATCAAAAGGAAAATACTGAAAAAATGCAAGAATCTCTGTCAAAACTGAAGTAAAATACACATAGAAAGCAGCTGCCTAATGTAAAACAGCACAGTGTGCCAGGTGTACGTAATTTTAAATAAGGTGCTAATTTTAGTGGCAAACACTATAATTGTGATCCGATCAATTAGCTCTGTCTCTGGTGGATGCCTCTGCCCTGCACTACAGGAAGGTGTGATGCAGATCTCCATCAGATGAACAACTTGCCCCAGGAAAAATGGGGGTCTGAAGATTTCCATGCACACACTGCTTATCTCACAACTGAGATCTGATAAAATATAGCAAATCCCATTCAACTCAAATGAAAAGCTGCCATTAATTTTAAATGTTACCTACAGGTATGTAAAAATGTCCTAGATTCAGAGTCAGACCTTAAGAAATAATGCATAAAATGAAAGCAGCCCGAAGTCTATTTTGAGTTTTACATTGTGTTCCTATCTCTGCTGATGCATTTTGCTTTTCATTCAGAAGATTCAGAATCAGACGGTAGTTTTACAGAAGGCTTATGCTCATCTTTTAAGACTTATTTTTTAATTTGCAAAGAATAGGTCACTTGGTCAGACTGAAATGGAAGGAATGCCTATAGCTTCTTTTAACAAGTACAGATTGTAAGAACTGTGTAAGAATTTAAAATGCTGAAACCCAAATTTCAGGAACCCAACCAGCTCTCCTTATGGAAGTGAGCTGAAGTCCTCAAGTTCTCTGCTTCAGTTTCTCAAGTATCTCATTTTCTCAGCTCAGCCCAAATGTACCACTGTGCTACAAACCAACTTCCCCGACACACAAGCTAAGCACTGTAGGCATCCATGTTTCAAAATAATGCATTTGAAATATATGCTGCCTCCTTGCCAGAAACATGAGAGCTGGTGTGAGAGCTGAAAACAACGTAAACACATACAGAAGTTGACCTGTTTACACTGGGGACACAGCAGCACACTTCTGCCCCCTCAAACTACTTTTTGATATGCTTACAGTTACTAAAGCTTTGATTATGGACTAAACTCCATGAGATAAGAACAACTGAGCCTAATATTCCTCCTCTGTACTTCCACTCCGCAGAGACCTGCGTGAGTGCACTCCCATGTTGCTTGGGCCATGCAGCCATGGACAGGGCTCATGCTGGTGCAGAGTTTACATTATCTGCATTTTGTGCAGCCTAAGCTTCCAAATGGGGGACACACAGAAACTGAACTATAGAGATTTATTTATTCTGACATCAGTGTCTGCAACATTCATTTAGAAGACACTACTACTTCAGTAGGACATGTTTTTTAAAAATTGTTTAATTTCTCCTTACTGTTCTAGAAATACAGAACTTTCATGAACGCAGAATGCTTTTGGTTTGGTTTTGTTTTGCAGCTTTTTGTTTGTTTGTTTTTAATAAAAAATGATGCATAAGCTTGATAGTGAGCTATGAAATAGAGAAATTCAGGAAAATTTAGATCTGCCTGATGCTTTGGCTCCTGCTGCTAAAACAAAGGGAAGGAGAAATCTCATTTGTGCATGCTTTTAGATCCCACCGGCACCGTGTGGTTTCCTATAACTTTATCCCCTGGGTCATTTCTTTCAAAATCACAGTAATTTTAACCCAGGTAATTCCTTGTTTCAATAATTTCAATTCTCACTCGCACGATTTCACTATCCACTTAAGACTGCATAACATACCAATGCAACCATAGAAAGCAAGTAATTAAGGTACTGAACTATTCAACCCTTATCTACAAAAAATCTCCTTTTCAAAACTACTACTATCACCTTCCTAAAGAGCAACTTATCTAAAGGAGAGCCCTACTCCCATTTTTCCAACCAGAAAGTTGTTTGCTACAGGTAATGTTCAAATACCACCAGTCAACAGGAGTGCTAATCCTTAAGTGCCATTAAATATGTATAAATACTTGCATATATGCAGAGGCACAGTTCCTCCTGCACTTTGCCATGGAAGTACTGGAGAGGCAGTTAGATAATACATGACACAGAATGCAACACCCTGACTGGTATCTTACATATGAAATGTTCACCCAGCAAATATCATACTGAGTGTCTCAAAGCAAAACATGCCTAAAAAACATACATTTGACTGCTTTGATGATTTAGTTTTTAGATTTGTCTACCTAATTATACTTTCATTCTTCTCTGACTTAAAAGTAAAAATAACTTTGTACTTTGTTGCTTGGTTGGTCAGATTAGCTTTAGCTTGGCTAAGTTTCAAAGCCATCCTACCATCACACGTGTGTTCATGTAACTACCAGGTAGGGAAAAGCACAATAGCTGCAGAAGCCATCAGGTTTTGGTTGTATCAATGGGAATATGAAAGAGCAGCCTATGAACAGTTCTCTGGAGATCATTTTCTCTCCACTGATTACTGAGAAAGCCTTGAGCACTTGAAGCACTTAAGACCAGACAGCAACCTGTTAAATTGCCACACTGCACTCACTTTTATCCCTTACTAATAGAAAAACACATCTATTTATACACAAAAAAAGGAAAAAAAAAAGCCAAACATGAGCTAGAAGTTTCCCCTTCAAACATCATAAAAATGTTATGATTCCAGCAAAAATCAATACTGCTTGTGAAACAAAAAGGAAATTGTTTTGCTTTTAGTAATTAGAAACAAAGACAGCCCACTGAGTATTCTGTGAAGACTTCAACAGGAATACTAACTGAAGCATGGGGTTCATGCATAAATTCTTTGTAATGAAAATGGAGATGGCAATTTCCAAGTCAGAGATATTTCTACTACTTTCCTTCTGAGTAACTACTGGAATTAGTAGTTTGTGTGTATTGCCCATGAAAAGTATTAAAAGTTCAACATTACAATTTTCATAGTAACAAATATGGAAAAAAAGAGTTTAAATGAGTTTGCTAATGATAGCAAACATCACAAGAGGATGTATCATTGTTGTTAATAACCATGGGTTGGAGCTGTTAATCGCTGTATTTTCTAGCCATGCTCATGCTCAGCCCAGAGATGGCTCCTGACCCAATGAAGAACGCTGATGTTTGAAGTAAAAGCAGAAAAACATTTTTCTACCAATACCACCTAAGAGCACTCTTAAGAAGATAGCTATTTATTAGGGAAAATTATCAAGCAAAACTGGTTAAAACATCTCATCAGCATCATCTATCTACATTTTCTTTTTTAAAGACCAGTATGAACAAGTTGTGTTTGTGTTAATATTTCCAAAGAAGGCAAATATACAGAAAGGTCTCACTTCAAACTCTAGGGCTTAGGTTTGTAACCTTCAACAAAATAGCCTTTTACATTAAACCATACAGATGCAATGAACAGTTACACAGCCAGCCACAGAAACCTTCCCAATCCACATAGCATAAAGCAGCAAAAAAGGTGGCAAGGCTGGAAGTACACCTGCTAGATGTTAGACCCTTCTGAATGGTTTCCTACTCTCGGCACTGAATTACTCCTATATCAGCCAGTAGTGAGATGACGACTCACTAATTCATATAGCAATGTTCTTTATCATGCAGTGGGATACTGGCTTATCACCATCATGAAGGAACAATTATCCCTAATAAATCACAAACTACATTGCTTAAAATATATGAGCTTCTTTTTACGTCTTTCCTTAAATACTTAAATAATGTGATTAGATGAAATCACAAGTCAAGAAATGGTCTCTGTCAAGTGAAGAGCTTGATGAGAAGCAGAGCAATTAATAATATATATTATAAACTCAAGATGACATTTTAACCAAAGATCCTAATTCAGAAATTTAAATTTTTCTATTATCCAGAGCAAATGCAGTTATGATCTTCACTGCCTTTTTCCAAGAAATGTTCCCAATTTTTTCCTGTCATCCCTGCCTCCGCCCTCCTTGGTCAAAAATGCCTGAAAGCAGATCTTAAACAGGGGCAGTATTAAAGCCACATACCCTCCAAAAGAGATAATAATGAACTCATAAGTAAAATTAAGACTAAACCAATAGTAACAAACAGATAAAAATGTAATGACCACTATAACTATCTATGGGTAACAAGGGTGAAATTATTCCACCTGAGCCTTTCTTGCACAGTGAAAATTCTTATGAGGTTCCTGAATATTACCTCATTGGTCAGTCTAGTACAAATCTCCAAGTAAAATAATGTACTAGTTACTATGCAAAAAATGATTAAATTCCTTGTATTTTCTTGTATATACACACGCAATTATTTTGTTACTTCATTTCTAAATAATTTGAACATCTCTGAAAATTTCAAACCTATCATATAATTTCACATCACTGCAAGAACATTAATATAGATCATTAAAATTTTGGTTTGTAACTGATAATAATGCACACAATTCAGAGATTTTATGTATAATCAAAAAAAAGAAATTTTACTACAAGATTGTTTATTTTATGAATATGATGAGTTTTGACCACCCTGACCAAAATTAGACATTGTTTTTTTCTAGAATGATCCGTGACTAAGATTTACAACCCTTACAACTCTAGACTTGGTGCATTTATGTTAAACCAAGAGAAAAGTGTTACAGAGACAGAAAAAAAACAACAACGTTTTGTGGTTAGAAGAAGCAATGGAAACAGTCTAACAGGGGAAAGAGAGAAAAACAGTAAAATGAAATGAATTGGTGGAGACTGACTTAGTAGAATCAGATAGAAGGCAGAGCCTTGTCTTTGGCTGTATCAGAACACTCATAAAAAAAATATTTAAAACTAAGAATTTTCCATGTTGTCATCATCTGGTGATGTGTTTCTGTATTCTTATTCTGTAAGAGAGAGATCTGTAACCAAGCCAACCCAATGCAAACTGAATTCCGTTTTCTCCAAATGCTGAAGGGATGCAGCCCCTGGAAGCAGCCATGTGGCCTGCTGGGGAAGTAGGTCATGCTGCTTCTGATAGGAACTCGTATGCCACTCTTTTGCTCACTCTTACATAATTAGGAAGTGGAATTACACCACAAGGCATGGAGAAAACTTCACTGGACTATTCCTTCTCATCCTTCCTCAGACGGTAAAATGGAGCTTTCTGAGCATCTCCTTCAGCACTGACTTGTGCCGCCGTGGTACAACTGGCCATGTTTAATTATCACATACTAGATTGTAATGAGTTGCTTTTAGTAACACTACTTGATTCACGTGATCACATTTAAAACACAGAGGGCAATGATGTGAACATGAGCAAAAGGAGCCAGTAATACTGATTAGAAAAGAAACCAAGCAGCCATGCATTTTCACAGCTAACAGGAGGATGCTTTGTTTCAAACAATCGTTTTCAGATAAGCCTACCCTGCAGGAAGGAAAAGGCAGATACATTCAGAGGAATGGCTTGACAAAGGATAAGAAACCACCAGAGCAGAAAACATATCTAAGCTTTCATTTCAGCCCAAGAAATACCAGGTGCAACAAAAATTTAGCTCAGGTAAAGTTAAAAAACGGGATTATTTAGTTCTAAATCCAGAGTAATCTGTTCTCTTAATCATTGTCATGACTTAGTATTTTTGCTTATGCATGCCTGTTTATTTGCAACATGCAAAGTACTAGGGGGATTTAAATTATCATCAGATGTACTATAAATAGTGACAAATTTTTCTAACAAGTTTTTGAGCTTCAAATAAGCAATGCTGTAAGCATCTTAATTCTACATTGTGCTTTTTTTCCTTTTGCTTGCCACTGCATTTCATATTCTTATTTATAGGCTTTTGTGATTATTCTCTCTACCTGTTCAAACTGCTCATTCTCATCTTTGCTCTAATCAGTGCTTCTAGAATTTGATTTTTCTTAAATAGACAGCCTAGGAGGAGAACAGCGGGAGAACTAAGGCAACAAAAACAAATTTATGGATGGGAGAGGCCCTTAACTTTAAACATTCTTAGAGACTGACAGGAGAAATTTCACAGAGTAGTGTTTGGAGAAGCAATCCCTCTCCTAGCACTAACGATCACATACTCAATCTGCTAATGACTCCACCTCAACTACGGGACCACAAAACCCTCATCATTTTTAAACTAATCTTTCATACTGAGTAATTCTTCTCTGGGATGCTCTCCTATCAATGCTGATTAATGTCAGCCAGCACAAAGCTAACAAGGAACTGGCAGAACCTGCTTTATGAAGAGTTAGAATCCTCTCCGTTCTCTTAGATGATCTGACTTCGCTGCACTTATATCAAATCAGAATATAACCAGAAAGTCCACAGAACAAATAAGGGAAAACAGTTATACCCACTTAAGCACCTCGTACTTGACCATCCCATCCGAATGCCAGTTTAAAAAGATGAGAGTTTATGCATCTATTTGTGCAAAATACATTTTTGTACCACCAGTGTAGTAAAACAACTTTCTGACTGATTAAACGTATTCATTTTTTTGTAGTTTAGCTCAGATTCTGCAATTACAGCATACAGTTAATGGTCCTTCCATCAGGGCCATCCTGCCCAAGAAGCTGGGACACTTCTACCCTGCAGACTATGGTCACTCTCAGTTTAATTCCAACTAACTAATTCTCAGGCTCTGCTTTGGAGGAAGCCAACTTGTTCCTCTGGAAAGAAGGGAAAGCACAGCCAAGAAATAAGTTTGCTCCACGTAGAGAATATGGATGTAAACCATTCCAAGACTGGCCCTTTCTGCCCAGGGCACTCCAGCACTGTTCCAGCACGCTATGTGACCTCAGATGCCTTCACGCCATGCCCGGTGGCAAACTACACAAGCCTCCAGCTTCAAGTTTCAAGAATAGCGTGGCTGTGGGCTGTGATATTTTTGGCTCTTAGAACTGAAGAACCACACACACATAGAAAATAAACAAAGAATACGTCAGGGCCAAAGAAACACTCTGTGAGCCAACAGCAATGCAGTGTGGTCACAGCATATCTGCTCCAGAGGTGCCAGGTCATTCCCTGTCACAGTACACAAATACAGTACAGGTAGAGCCTTTATTGAAGACACAGAGAGTAGCCAATCAACTCAATAAATCATATATTACATCAAAGGAAGAGGAAAAAAGATTCGAGAAAGAAAGGATGAGAGAAAAGAACTATGCTTTGATTCTTCATTTTACTGGCTTAGAAACCAGAAGGATTATCTGTTTACAAAGCATGAAAGCTGCCAATATAGTGGTTCCAGAACATCATATTTGGCAATTGGGTATTTTGAAAACATTACCTTAATAGATAATGAACTCTGAGCTAATCATAAAGATCATGAAATGTTCATAAATTGATAGTGAGGAAATCCAATTCCTCGACAGAGAAAGAATAAAAAATTAATAGTTAATTAAATTTTAGGAGTCCAATTATCTGTAAGGGAATGATGAAGAAAGCACTTTAAAAGGCACTGGGAGCCTGGAGTAGCCAAAGAAAGAGAACTTTAAAAACATGTCTGTACAGAAATACTTACCAGACTGCTATGCAACAGAATATCAATAATTTATCCTACTTATTTAAATATGTATGCCTTTTTTTCCCGGTGTATTTTAATGCATTTTATTCCATAGAATCAATTTTTGCAGTTATCTCAAATCCAAAACAGATGGAAGATAATGAGGAAGAACTGAGAAAGTCAAAGCAAAATTATAATTTTTAACATACTTTTAGGATGAACAATTTGTCAAGCTGCACTCCTGACAGAATTCACAATATACAGAAAGCTTACAGCATAGTTAATCCCAATCATAATCATCTAAATAATACGCATATTAAGGTTAAATTACCTCAACATCAGGCCTAGACAGTCAAATAGATAAATACCTTTTAGAAATATCATTTTGTTAGTAAGTAATTTGGTAGTTTAGAAATGCCAGACATCTCTCTGTTGCTAGACTTTTTAAATGATTATAATTGAATGACTCAAGAAATACTAAGACAAAATAAGAAAAGAATATTTATTCTACATATTATTAAAAAAAAACAGCACCATCACCTTCAAATGAGCTTTACCCTTAAATAAAAATGCACTGAACACACTGGAGCCTAGGTACTGACTAAGGAATTTACATATGTGTATATACAAAATTATCTTCCAAAGGCAGTTTGCTCTTCAAGTACAGATTCCTTTAAATTCACCGCATCTATTTCTTGTTGGTATTGGCTTTCAGTCCTTCATTTAGTTTTCAAGCTACTCCATTCAAGGGGAAGTAACCTCCCAAGTAAAATGCATCTCCACGTGTAGTCACTAAAATTGAGGAATTCCTTTCATTTAATAATTTGGTGATGGTTTTGGAGACAAACCTGTGCAGTACAGCCTCTTCCCTCTTAATGCTTTTATTTAAGTATTTATCTAATGCTCCAATTACTAGTCTTTTTTTTTTTTTTGCCATTTCTCCGCATACGTTTTTAATTCCTTCATAAATAGATGCCTTTTTATGTTTCTTATTCAACCAGTGAATTTTTCAGAATAATTGCCAAAAATTCAGTAAGCTTAGCAGCTAATTGCTTCAAGTCTCCCGTTCATATTTTCAAATTTTTCAGGAGAAAACTGTCCTCAATATAAGTTTTCAATCACTTTCTAATCATGTGTTTTTCCATTCTTGCTTTTCCTCTTCATCAAATTAAAGAGCAAAGTACACTTGATTTAGCCTACTTTTAATTAAAGGCCCTCTTTCCCTACAGGTTTTTCTGACAATATCAGAAGTACTTTCTAGTGTTCTTGGCTCCTCCTACAATTATGTTCATTACAGAAAATGTCTGGCCAGTTTTATTAATTTTTTTTTTTTTTGCATACTTTCAATTATCAGTATCTTCTAAAAATATTTCTTTACCACAGATATTTTTTTTGACAATTACATACCAAGTGCAAAAGCTACATTCTACATTATTTTAGCGTGTTATATAAATGAATCTTTTTATATACTGAGTTAAAACATTTAATTATCTATAAACTATATATCCTCTTTATATTACCAACATTTCCACCCCCAACATAAAAAGTAAACACTCCCTGACATGCACAGTGGCTACTAGCAAGCACCAGAAGGCTAAACAAACCAAGTAAATGAAACAAACTATGAATATCAGATGGACAGAACCATGCTGAGCTTCCAGTTAGAAAAAAAGGCCCACCAAAAGATATATTTAAAAGTACTGAACCATCCGATGAAGAAATCAGCAACACAGACTGTGATCTAATGGTGCTTGGCATAACAAGTCACAATACACGGAGGACAACCTGTCTCTTGCAACAAATGAACCCCCAGACAACAAGCAAATTAAAAATAATATATCAAATCATGAATCATCTGTTCAACTTTTCAATCAGTATGTGACATGGTAGGATGACTGTTGCTTACCTCAAACAAGAATTCCCCTTGTCTCCCATCCCCAGAAAAAATCTTGCCTTTTTTTTTTCCTGTATCCCTACTGAGGGATAGGACACTTCCATAAATTCCATCATTATTACTCTTTGCAAATACTTTTAATGTGCAAAGCCACTCAATCCCAAGACTTGAAGTAATAACACTTCCAAAATTATCTTAATACAAATACACGAATCTCCCTCCTATAGCTGTAACACGTTTGAAGCACAACCGATCTTCGGACCACCGTTTTTATCTTATTATTCATATACCTATGTGCCTAGGCACGGATGAATTGCAATTTTATTTGACTAAATGATCCTTCAGCCTGAAAGAATACATGAGCTTTTCAGTTTTCATCAGAAGAGATATTCTGACCCACACTGATTTCAGAAGTTTACTTGGAGTATTACATGATATGCATGCTCATTTACTAAGCATTCTGTGTATCTCCATCTAGGTAGAGTACTGGAAAACAACTCAAAGATTTCTGTCTCTTCATTCCTTGCCAAATGTTATCTCCTTTAAAATATCATACAACTTAAACTAGGTAACACCTGTCACTGAAGTGCAAGCAGAGCATTTACAATGTCCTAGCACTTTTTAGATTACTCCTTATTGCTAGCTCATTGCATCAGAGAGACAGCAAACTATTCCAAGCTTTTTAATGATCCTCTAAACTTCTATAATATTCATCTTTCTCAAAGAACTATGGTTGCTCAAGTCTCTGTTTAGTCACTCGAGGTATCTTTCTTCTGATTAGAGATGAATCATACAATCTGGTCCTAGACTTTTAAAATAAATCAAACTATCCTTCAGTTACCAAGAGCAGTACCTAATTACTTGTTTTCTCAACCTTGTTTGTAATGATGGGAAATGTCTTCTGTAACTTCACCCAGCTAAATGTTATTTTTACCATCTTAAAATAGGCATCTCTCGTAAGAGTGGGATGAATCCCCCACTAGGCATGCTCATCTCTTTTTTAATACAGAAAAAAAGAGCATAAACAGCCACCAAACTCAGCTACTACATACCCTGCAGCAAGTTATTTGAAACATTCAAATGGAAAGTGTATAGCATTAGTTTACCTACTTATCTCCTTGGAGATAAGATACTAATATACATAATGCTTTATGGCATTCTGAAACTCAAGTGCAATCTCAAAAAAAAATATATATATTAAAATATAATCTCCCATTTCAAGTCTGCCTGGAATTGTCATTTGGAAGGTGTTTTTTTGGTTTAATGGCGCATTTATTTTTGTTATAAAAGCCAAGTATACATTATTTCACTTGGGACATCATCTCTTCCTTTTCTCTTGTATATTGTTCACTATGTTTGCACAACCTGAGTTATTACACTTCTTCCACTTATTAAGCCAATTTTGCTGTTCACTTCCACCCTAGAGATTTCAAACTTTGTCAGTGGACTATGCTATAGTGATTTTCACTTTATTAGTCACCTGCACTGTTTATAACTCTGCCCTTCCGTGGTATCTGCCCTCTCTATAAGCTCACACTGGTTCTGGCAACTGAAGAGATGCCAACTGGTTAGTTTTGCTCCTTTAAATTATTCATATTGATTACTTGGCAAATGTGACGTGCACATTGGCCTTGAAATGCAGACAAAGCAAAGAGGCACAAAACCTCTCTCAGTTTTTATTACAGTGGCTAGTGCAAGTTATTCTAAAAGCTATTTTAATATTTTAGACGTTTCAAGCAGTGCAAGCTCGACAGAATAAACAATGTTTATATTTCTCTGCGTATACAGAACCTAATACATCTTGAAGAATATTTTAATATTAACAATAGTATTAGTCATAGGTGTGATCCTCTCATGTCTTCTTTAATAGCATCCTATGCTCACCTCAGCAAACATGGCTCAGGCAACCAAGGAGATTGATTTCAGACTTATCTCTTTATCTTTCTTTTCCAGAAAAAATGATCCAATGACTTAGAGCCTTTCCTAAAGGAATTAGATAATTTCCACATTTTATAGCCTATAAAATATATACATATATATATCTATCTCTGAACTTTTAAGCCTCCCTCTTCTCTTTTGACCAAGCTAGCAAGTAAGAACAACTCTAACACAATCAACTCTGCTCAAGTACTACAAAGACTGAATATATCCTACAAATGCTCATATCAAGGAAATACAAGATGAATAAAATCTCAACTCAGTAGATTAAATCTACTATAGGATCTTCAGGTACTCAATTATAATTAGATAATTAGTAAGTCAGCAGTTGATGCAGCTTTTTCACAGTCTCTCATAATGTTTAATGTCCCTGTTTCAAGTTCCAGCTTTTCATATCATCAGCCTTCCCCCTCATTAAGATTAGTTTGGAATGGATCACTTACTTTGTGATACGGTCAATGTTAGCAATTTGCTTCTGATTCCGGATTATTTCTATTGCTGCCCAAAGATGCTGGATCGCCTTTGTATCTGCCTGTCGTCTCTTCGTTAAGCGTGCCATGACCTGTTTACTTGGTCAGCTGCAACCCAATAAATTAAAAATATATATATTAATGAACTATGAAACAGAATACATGATCATCTTGCAACAAGTAAAATTACACAAAAAATCTGTTAAAAATTCTGTTAACTTCTAGCAATCCAATCTGTATACAACAGCATCATGTTTTCTTCTGCTTAAAGAGCAATGAAACCCAAAAATAAGTAGCACACACCACATCACAGAAAGACAAAAGGCAATCAGTAAAAACTATCAAATCAATAACAAATAATTTAGCATAAAGTTGGCTATGAAAAGACACTCAGTTCACACCTCAGTTCCATAAAATTTGGTAAAAAGCAGAAGTCACCCTAAACTGGAGTTCACAAATTTCCCCATTTCCCAAAACTCCTAAAAAGGGTGAACTTAAAACCACCCTTTGTAAGAATGAATTCTGACATATTGAAAAAGCTGTGGCCACTGTTCAGATTACAATACGGTTCTCAGATTTTTATTTTCAGATTTTTATCACCTAAAACAATTTTTAAAAAATCTAGTATACACACAGAGATTAGAAATACATTTTCATGAATAATATTCAGAAAAAACACTTTGGAGCAATTCCATTTTTTATAACAGCCTAAAACCCAACAGGACCAAAGTGCTTCTGATGGCATTTAACCATCTAACCAACCCTGAATGGTAACATAATGAGCATCTGGCTTTGTTTACAAATTTTCCAAAAGCTCAAGGCAATGAGTACAGATAAGCATAAATCGCCTACAGCTCTACTACAGGCAATGGAATCTCTTTTTAAAAGCTTAACAATGCATTCTGATCACTAAATAACTTTCTTCCAGTGCCACGACTTTCTGAATGAAAAAAAAGAAAAAAAAAAAGACCGATTTACAACTGCTACCAACATCTATAATTTATTTGAGAGCTCTGTCCTCAAAATGAACTCAGCGTGATGCATGTGGATACTTGAAATTAGCAGAATACTAACTCCGTTAACCTAAAACAAGACAAAAAATGCAAAATTAAGACACCATCTGTGCAATGTTAATGACGGAAATGTAAGTATTCAAAATTTCCCTCCTCTAAAAATTCACAAAAACTAAGCAGATCTGAGTATCCTATCTGCTGTGGAAATGTAATTTTCAAGTCCATAGGACCAACATGGACTTGTCTAAAAGAACTGTCAAGCTTCAGTTCTGGTTTTAGTACAACACTATTATTGGGGGAATAAATGCAGTATTATGTACTTCATTTAGAAAAAAAGAAAAAAGAAAAGAAGAAAAAAGGTTGATGTGAAGCAATATGTGTATGTCCAGTTGCAATTGTGCATGAGGCACCTCTTGCTCCTGGAGGCACCAGGGAAGAGCTGAAGTGCACAGGGCTCTTACAGACACACAGTGATCCCATCAGCCCGACATTTCTACTTTAGAAATCTTTTCCCTCTGGGATTTAAAGCAAGGGCAATGGGGTGCATCCCCCAGAAAAGAAAGACCAGGAATGTATTTTTCTGGGTATGATAAAAGAAAATATGACAGAAATACAGCCAAGACTGACAGCTAGTAGATACCATCACCAAAGAATGATTCAGACAAAGTCTCTGTTGGGAACAGTAGGAAAAAATCCTGCATCCCTGTGAACTATTCTGCATTCACATTACAGAACATGAAGACTTAATAAGTAAGAAAATCCTCCTTATTTCTAAGAGAAACATATGATTAAGTGTAGAATTTAATTCTTAAGGATAACAGATCTGTAAAATACAAAATAGGGCTTGACACTAACAATAAAAAGGACAGTCCTACTATCTCAAAGGAAACATAAAACTGCTTGTTTTAAGCAGAATTAACTAAAAGTGAAATCATTCTTTATATTCCATCAGTCCCCTAAGAATCTGCTTTAAAAGTTGGTAGCCAGGATGGCAAATAGGCCAGACACTGAGCTTGTACAGCATTACGGCCAAGTGTGAGAATCAGAGAGGCAACATCCTTCTCAAACGGCGTGAAACAACAGCCCAGTTGTCCCTCTATTTTGTAACAAATAAGAAGTACCTTTTATTCCAACCATTTTTGAAGTCACCATTATTTGGTAGCCTGGCATAGGCAGCCCATGTGAGTGCAACACTGAGTATTGCCCAGAGGCAGAATGCAAAGAGGTGGCTTTTCTCTCACACGCCTGCGACACACCAAGCCGAGCCCCATCCTCCATGCAGCCTCATGTTAGAGCAAGGGCTGGCCTGTAGTGCCAGGGAACTAGCTCCCACTTGTATCTCCTGGGAGAAGAAACCCATGCCCAAGAGAGAAGGAAAAGATCAGTGTTGTTAAAGGTTTCTAAGGGCTGCAGTGCTGCACCAAAGATGGCTGAAGGTGGGGAAAAGATGCACTGCAGAGGCCCTATAAGCCCTTTTTGAAAATACTCTATCTTCAAAGAACATACGAGAGCTGCTATGAAGGTAATGCCTCCTATGTGATGATGTTGGCCCATGATGTCAGAGGCAGATGTTGGTGCAGTGGCAGAAGAGGTTGAACCTTCCCATCAATACCTCATTACGTGTTGCTGCTGTGTGACAGATGGCAGCAGAGGGGCAGTCTGACAGAATGGCAGCTGACGTGGAAGTCTGCATGAAGGAAAGGTGTGGAATTTAATTCCTTCATGTGGAAAAAAACTGTACCCACTGATACTATCAACATTTGGTGAATGCTTATGGAGACCAAAAAGTGAGTATGAGCACAGTGAGGTGGTGGGTGGTGCCTTTCAGCAGTGGGTCACATCCACAGGTACAGACTTTATGAGTGTAGCGTGCAGGCTCTCATCCATTGCTGGTGAAAATGCACAGCTCATAGTGGTGCTTATGTTAAAAACAGTGCTTTGTATCTGAGGATTTGCTCTTTCAAATAGTGTATCTGTTGTTGTTCCCATGGAAAAAAAAAAAATGGGAATCCAGTTTCAGAGTGAGCTACAAACACATTTCATTTATATACCTCTGCTTTACTATTTATGGGCACTTTTGTGAAACACAGAATTGACATTCCACTACTAAAATAATGGTTCTTGCAGAACACGCTTACAAAAATATCAAAACAAACTTGTTATTTTTTTCCAAAAAATCCTGACTACACTAACATTTTTTCATCTTTTGACTGCATAGTATAGAACAAATATAAAAAGCCTCTTGCATTAAAGAAAAAGATGAATAGATCACGGTATATTTCTTCCTATTCTTTGCATTGTCACTCTTCCGCCATGGTAAAAGTAACCACAACTGTACTCTCCCTGCATTTCTGAAAATATTTAAGCAGCTTTCTACATTATTACAAAGGTTGAGAAATAACCTGTCAGACTGCTGTTTAGAACTACTTCCAAGCAACAGACAAGGCTCCCAGCTCTCCAACATACACAACTGCCTCATACAAATGACCTGAAGTTTAACGGGAGACGCAGATTCTTAAATCTGTATTTATCACCATTGATTATTTGTTTACAAGTGGGTGCACAAGTGCACACAAGAGAGCAAGCATACATTTCCAGTGCATGATCGTGTACAAACCTACACCTTAGAGCTCAAGTACCGAAAGAGGTTGATTCATTCACGCACTGCTTTAAAGAAGTTTGAACTCCAGTGATGCTCTAAAACAATAAAAATGAAATGTATATTTACAAAGAAATTCTTGAAGAGGTTTCTTATCCACACCTTTTATTACAGCATTTCTTTCAATACTGTTGAAAGAAAAACTAAAAGCTGAAGTAAACATTAATTTTCCAGCAGTGTTTTGAGAGCCAACATGTTTTTTTAGCAATGGTGTTCCCTGTCCATATGTAAATGTGTTTATTACTATTTCCGTAATGTTCTGCTAATGAGCTTACAGTACCACACAGTTTCTTAGAAAAAGGCTGAAAAACAAAAGGTTGCTAAAAATCTAACAATTGATATCAGCAGGACTTTTCTCAAGTTTTGCAGGCATTCCTGGATCTGGTGATTATAAGGATTCTCCCTATAAAGGAAGTTTGGTGTGCCTGACATGCCAGCTCACACGCTTAGATCACACACACACTCACAACAGGGCCTGAAGCAAATCACTTATCTTCTCCATTTTCAACTCCCCTGCTATTTCTCAGTGTAATCTGAGTAAGGTTTTACTATCTTTTAATTCCCACTTGAATGTGCTATTTCAAAAAGTACACCTCTTAATTGTACACAACTTTCCTCAAGAGCTAACTATTACACGTTTCTTACTAATCAGCAAGGGTGAGCAGGCAGGCTCAGCAAACTGCTGTTTATCTTGTAGTACACACAGCACTGGTTATCATCTCAAGCTGTGCATAGCCCCTAGCAAAGTGTGCATTGCCATGCAGTGGCAATGTTAGAGCAGTGGCAAACCAGACTTACTGTCAAAACAGCAGTGCTCCAAGTCGTTAGACACTCACTCGGCCAAATCAAATGCTCTACAGCTGTCTGTTGCAGTTGTGATGGATATGGAAATCTGCACTGCAAGTGAAAACAAAATAAACAAAAATCACCTTGCAAATCTAGAGATTTAGCCTAACGAACCTCCTTGACCTGCAGCTTGTGTCCAATTTAGCAGATACTGCTGGACTCTGAGCTTAGCTGGAAACTTCCTACGGAGAGAAACAACAGAAACATAGGTAGATCTTAAGCTTTAAGATCTACTATCGCCCAAGCAAAATGTGACGCCACTGAAAATTTTGACTAATGAATTGTACTTTGCACTGAAGCAGACGGCGCTGCAGTTGGGTGCTGCTGCTCTGATGGGAGCTGCTAATTAGGAGCTGACAAGTAGTAGCTTGTTAAATCTCCTGCTTGTAGCTCACTGCAAGCAAGGCTACCTGTGGCGTTCATCCCCTTCAGTGCAAAGCCAAACAGGTTAAACTTCATCCCTGCTATGAGCTACCATTTGGCTGAGATTTGGTATGCAGTTAATTGCAATGGAAAGACAATTTAAGGAGTTGATCCTTGCCACTGCTCAGCTGCTAGTTTCTGCCTTACAGCATGGCATCCCTGGAGCTTGCTATTATTTCATCCACACTACACAGTGAAAAAAAACTTTAGGCGTTACAGGAGGAAGAAGCTAGACTCAATCCTAGGTTTTTTGTGGCTTTCCTGCTGTGAGACTGGCTGAGTTTGGGCGGTTATGAAACCAAAATGCAGACTTAACTACATATGCACTTTATAATGTGATGGACTCTAGTATTTCTTAAAGGCTAACTTTTTATAGTAAGTATAAAACCATATGTATCAGTGGTACAAGTAGTTCCAAATGTTTAGTGCTTTGTTCTTGCATTAAATAGGAGTTTCCTCTTAAAGTCCAGATCACGAATTTGGAAGCTGATATAGAGCTGGGGATCACTGGACTTTATACAGATCTCTGTTGTGCTCTGGAGTTCTACAGTTTTATAGTTTACAATTAAAATACATCTTTCATCACCAGTTTAGTGGGAGGGTAAACATTTCAGTCCTTCCCTCCTAGAACAACTGAGAGCAAAAGTTCATTTTTATTGTATTTCAATATCATTCACTGAGGCTAAGGCATATGATACTTGAATTTTTAAGCTCAGACATTCTGAATCATCAGCGTTCAAACAGTTGAACTCTCTTTTGAAACCAAACGTGGACTTTCTTGTTTACTTAACTCACCCTGCTAAAGGGAACTTGACACAAATGTTGAAGCAGTGAGGCCTCCATCCCACAAAGAGAACTTCTAAGAAAGTACAAGAGCAAGTCAGCGTAAACAGAGTGTAACAAAACCTGGGGTGAAACAGCAACAGCTGCTCAGAAAGAGTAATAATCATGCATTCCAACTAAAGGCTGTCAAAGTCATTTTGTTAGCTACCTAATACAAATATATGAACAGGACTGAGATGCAATCCTGCACTGTATTATCCCTCCAGACAACTCCAGCCTGGAATTTTACACACAATAGTGAAGGCTGTCCTAAAATCTGGAAGGAAACGACCCTTTGTTCTTACCTGGCAGAATTCATTGAATAGAATTTTATCTATCAGTGTAAGTTTGAACAACAGAAGAACACAACTGCCAAGGAAAGCAAAGTATTCAAAGCAAAGAGCCCAGGTTCTTTCTAGCAATATAACTATCGACTTTCAGGTGTGTGTAGGTAAGCTGAAGCATCTCATGTATTTTCTCCTAAATATTTGTCTCAATACAAATTTCATGTGCCCTGGTTCCATGCCTGTTTTTTAAAATAAACAGTATTGTGCTTTAAATTTCAGATTTTTGCTGTGTATTAAACACATGGTGAGTGATCATTCTTTTTACAGCTGGTAACAGAAATAAAGTTAAATAGGAATATCAAAACAAGAACAATGCAAATTATTGTTTGCACAAAAAATTACCACCACTGAAAATGAACGCACTGTTAATGCACCCAGCAAACTCCTGAATCAATGCAATTTAAGCTAAAAACCAGCATAGTGTGGTTTGCCTAAGGTTTACTTAAGAAAACTAAGCTACACTAAACAAAGTTTTCACAATGGAACTTAAACTAGTATAAACTCCTTTTTAAAATACAGCTCATTAAAGTGAGCTTTTTTAAAGTTTCTCCTGAAAGAAAGCTTTAGCTGCTGCAGTAACAAAGCCCCTGATTTCCAAGATGAGGATACCAGTACCAGTTGTACACTTAAAGGCTGCTCTCCAGAAGACTGCTCATCTTTCTTCACAGAAGTTTTCTATTCAAAAGACAATTGCATCCAACTAACTTCATCATCCCTAGATAACAGATGGTTCATACAAGGTGATGACAGTGTTTCTTGTCTACAATCATCCTTGAAAAATGATGACCATGCTTCAAACTTACTTACTTTGGGAGTAACCAAAATTAACATGCTCTACCACAGACAAGAGCAAGAAGTGGGTCAGTTACAAAAGCTCAGGTGACACACATGGCAACAGCATGTGAGCCCACACAGCATGTTAATATGGGCTTTCTGCAGTCTTTCTGCAGTGACTACACCCATTATCCCATTCTTCATTTTCCAAAGCAGCCTAGAACGAAAACAGGGAAAACTTCTCCTGAAGAATCCATAGAAGGAGTTAATAATGAGCAGAGCTATTTCCCTGCATAGACAAGCCCTTGGTAAATAGATACTTCCTGTCCACTCGCCTGGCTGTAGCCAGCAGAGATGATTAATGCAGCTATGCATCCTGACAGGCTCTAACATTCACTTGGCCGTAAAACGGGGAAAATCATGGCCAAAGAAGGCTGATGTTGAGGGCTAGAACTTTCTTCTGGATGCTGAAACAGATACCACTTTGATTCTGCAACTGCCGCTACCAAAACTGAGAGGTGGAAGACATTAGAAAATGCTCAGAAATGTAAATGAGAAAAGCAGCTTTCTCCACAAGCAATCTTTTGATCATCATCTTCCTTTCTGTTCTAAAGGCTAAGGAGCTTGGTTATTCTGTGAGCCTTGGCTGTACAGATGCAACATATTTTCCCCCCTCAGTAAATAAGGTAAAATAGATAAGGTATAACAGTATAAATAAATAAGCGATTTTTCCCAGTACGTGCCCAGGAGATGGAATTCCACAGAAAGTCAGTTTCACACTAATAAAAGAAGACATGCATTTCCCAGGTTAAAGAATTAGCAAAGTACAGAAAAGAGCTAAACCATGAGAAGATGTAAATTCATTTCAGATTATGTAAGATATATGATAAAATACAGAGTGGATGTTGTCTTTCTGCAGATGTAATGTTTCAAATAGCTGTTTTCTCTCCCCCTCTCCTTCTCTGAAATACACATAACTGACATTATCCTTAAAGTGCAAATTGGAATTCTGCTGCCAGCAGCACGACTTAACTCTCAGATGTTTGTAAAAACTATTCCTCCACCAGGCTATATTTTTATTGACAAAAGGTAGCTGAGTCAATTTTTGTTGCTCCTTAACAAAATAGAAGACTGCCTGAACTTGTTCCTTTCCAGCTTATTCTCTTTGGCCTCTCCCTCTCCATAAATAAAAGCACAACTACACAACTTCTAAAACCAAAAGTCAGCACATTAGGCAGACACAAGCACTTTCCTGCAGAAGTCAGGACACGAGCAGCACCAACCCAAAGGAAACTCTTGTCAATAGTCATCTCAGGAACAATTGTTACTATATGAAGAAAATAAGTGCCATTCAGAACAAACAAGGCTGCCAACTTCAAGCCCAAAATGTCTGGGCTCACCTGACCTGGAAACCTACTGAAATACACTCAGAACTCACAGAGTTAAAGCGCACTGATCTGTAATGCAGGTAGAATGAGCCGAAGATAAACAGTGGCAAAGCTTACAGGCTTTTACAGTTTTAATCAAAAGAAACTTTAAGGCAGGGAGAGGATCAAATTGTAAAATCTGAGTTTTCGATCCTGCTTCTGAAATTCAAGGTGAATGTCAGAGAGAATGGAACTGAAAGTTTCATGCAATGCTCCTGCAGCTGTGGGACAGTTCATCAAAATGAAATCAACAGAAAGAATAATATACTGTAGAACTGGAAGCCTTTCCCCAAGTTCTCACCTCACTTGTTTTCTTCTGTTTTTTGTTGTTGCTGTTTTTTTTTTTCCTTTGAGTGCATTTTCATCTTGGCCATACGCATCTAGTTTAAAAGTATCCTCTGAAGTATATTTACTGAATATGTTCTGTCCTTTATGCACAGCACACAAAGTCTAATTATACCAACCATGCACATTTCAATACAGCCTTTCTCTCATTTTGCCCCAAACCAAGTCTATCACCATTCCTTAGTGAAGCCTTAATCCCTATCCATTTCAAAGATCCACTCTGATTCTTTCTTTCCACCAAGGTTTAAAAAAAAAACAACACCAAAACTTAAAAGCAGGTGATTTGTTCTGCGTGTATGTGCTTACTTCACATAGCCCTCAAATTTTCCCCCAAAACTCTTCATGTCCAGACAAGGATGAAGCTTGCCCTAAGGACGGTTTACAGACATGTGAGAACAACAGTCTTCAAGAAACTGATGTACAGTTCCAAACAACAGGATTCGCAAGTAAACAAATCATTAATGGAAAACAGCCTAATATAATCAGGACCCTTTTCTTTTTACATTTGCTTCAATAGTTGATAAAAAGTGGAAAAATGACCACAAGGAAATTTTGAAAAAAAAGAGAAACTTAAAAGCCAAGAAATGATTTGAAGAAGTAAAGATCAAAGAAATTGGTCAGGTGATGAACATATGTCAAACCCTGAATATTGCCAGTTTATTTTAGCAAACCCAGGTAACAGCTGACATCAAGAAAGATTTGTTCTACCATTACAAGTTAGCATTTTCTTCCTACAAGTTGCTTAATGGACAGAAAGGAGAGCAGGAGGAATACATCCCTTCATTTTCCAATCAGCTCTTGGTGTGGCTGATGGCATGGGAGATGCTGGCAAGTAGACATTTCTTCTCTAAAAATTTCCCCCCAGCACATGCTGTCTTAGACTGCAACCTTGAATTTGTTGAGCAGTTTTCCTTCAAAGTTAGTTACTACATTGGGAGTACTAATGTGATCTCTTTTGATACATTTTTGACTACCTATGACTTTCAGATGCTTCCAACACGTATTTCTCATCTTCTCTTACCTGAAGCCAACTTACAACATATGTCTTTATTTTTTAATATAGAGAATTCTTCTCAAGGCTCTTCCAGGACCAGCTGGAGGTGAATCAAATTATGCACTTTTTTGTTACAGAAAATCCATTTCACTTCATCATGACTCTTGCATTTTATATCTGTTCCACATTACTTGCATGGGAAACTTATTACTTTGACCAATGGTTTGCTATTCTATTCACAAACAAGTCCATGGCGTATGCTGAAGCTAGAAGCTAGAGAGACAGGAGTGCTCTGAAGGATTAGGATACCTCTCACTGCAACATTACAATCCGTATCTCCTCTTGCAAGTGCATCTGAAACCCATTTCTTCAAGCACTGATGATGATGGCAATGATACAGAGCAGATTACAAAGGCCCTTTAGGGAAGAAATTACTTCCTGAACACTTAAGAGCTCTTCCTGCTTTACCATTATGTAGGACTGAGGTTTATTAAAGGCAACAGAAGCATACTGTTCTTTTCTCCTCCACTTTCCTCAGGCACAGAAATATAGGATTAATAATTTTGTTGGCAGAAGTAGGGCTTCATTTTCAGATTATTTCAGTGCCAGCATCTGGCTGGTCTATGACTTTACTCCTTTAACCTTAGCACAGAGGAATAAGCCAAAGCTCTGGCACAGAAAATGTATATGGTGATGGAAACTGAGGAAAGCATAGGAAAAGTCTGAAGAGCGTGCCATTCTTGAGTCTACCAACCCAAGGTAAAACCCAGAAAAATGAACTAATTCTACCATCAATCTAACAGAAAATATCATTTATGAAGTATAGCTCCTACTCTGACTTCTGTGAAAATCTTTTCAGCGTAATACAAAGAAAAAAAATTGCAAGAGTATTACAATGTCCCAGTGTTACAATGCAGGGCAAGTCTTCCAATCAGCACCTTCTCTTTACACCCAGGCAGAAGGCACAGAGCCTGCTGTGCGGCCAGAGCACCAGCTCAGCGCTGCCCCAGCTGTGATGCTTTAAGCTGAAATAGATACTTAGCTCTGTCCACTTTCCCAGCACTACAAGTCATGGTTCGGCACTTTGTGACCCTCCTCAGCTACTCCCTGTTCTACAGAACCAAGCATATGATGGAAGGAAGGTTATTTTGTTCACAGCTGAGTTTTTGAAGCTGGATTTCCAGACTGCTTTACTGCAGACGGTTGCTCCTTAGTTACATCCTTGCAGGGACATTGTGTTTATTCTCATTGAAATCAAATCCGTTAATAAAGAAAACAAAATATAATTTTGGGCAGACTTCACAGTAACAGTGATTTCCTTGCAGATTTACATATACATTTCTTTTAATGTGTTCACCTGCTAAGATTAATTCTAAAGTTTAGAGTGTGCTCAGCCCCTATTTCAATTTCATTTGTTCATGTCAGCTTCATACAGGCTTAATTTAATTGCTCATTCTGCTTGCTTTATAATGACATGACTTAAAGCACGAGGGCTTCTTTTACTGTAGGAGCCAATTCTAACTGTTTTAGTGATAACGAAGCCCCAGTAGGTGCCCACCATCTAAGTGACCAGAGCATTCTTCTATTGTATACCACATCTGAGAAGTTTCCCACTGCTTTCACCTCCACCAACAGAGACAGAGTGCATTGCGTTAAGTGATGACATGCTGAAAGAAGAAGAGAATCTTGCACTGGTCATTTGTAAGTGAAGAAAGGGTCAAATGTTTTTAACTGTTAGAGGCCTATTCTTTCCAGGTGGAGAGGTTCTGGCTTTGACAAACTTTTTCTGTTTAAGACTGTCTGTTATTCTATCCTAAAACGTGAAATTTCTTACCAAAACTGACTGTGGGTTTAAAATCTCCAACAACAGAAAAATCTCCTTTTGGGGCAGACTGCAGGCCGGTGCCCACAACTCGGCCACCCTCCGTTCAAAGCACTGGTTTGAACTGACCACCGCTGACCTCCCTGTGAGTCTAACAGCGGGGCTGCCGCAGGGACACCATCCTGTCTTCATTAGAGCTTGTGCTATTTTTGCAGCCTTTGGGTGTAACTGTTTGTGTGCTAAAAATCCACCGATATTCACGTCGGTCTCTGGACTGCAGCTTCTGAGTTTATGACAGATGGGAGACCAACGGAGGAGTTAAAATCCTGCGAGTCCACACACAGCTTACAGCCAGTAGCCATCTGGCTGGGGATCTACATAATACCACAAGAAGATGACAAAAAAAAAAAAAAAAAAAGAAGAAAGAAAGAAAAGAAAAAAGGCAGTCACATTTGCACTTCCATTTCTCTTCCCCTTCTTTGTGCTTCCTGTTTTGAATAGATTTTAATGACTGCATTACAAACAGTCTTTCATCCACTTCCCATAGATTAAATAGCTAGAATACTTTCTCACTAGCACTTTCCACATAGAAATATAAATTCAGTATTAAGCAAAAAGTCCAACACATGACATATCTATTCTAGGTAACAGCCAACCAGGTAGCATTTACAAAAGCAGAAGGGTTTGAGGAGAGAGCACCAAATGGAAAGCACCAAAAAAACCTCACTCAGCAGCACTGCCAATTGCTCTATAAAAACAATTTGAGGCAGAAGTTGAAATGCAGGGCCCCAAGTATAATTGCTTAGGAAAAAACGTGGCCAGCAAAAGTTACCAAACCTGTTCAGAAAAGAAAGCCATGATTTATCCCCAAACGTGCTGGGAGGGCTGAAAATCTGGTTTTCAAAGGTAAAAGCATAAACTTCACTAAAGCTCACTTTTGCACTTCAGAATCTCCTTCTATAAAGACAGCAAATACTGCAATACACAGAAAACAAAAGACCAACACTTTCTCCCCTCAACTTGCCGCAGTGCTCAGAGGTGTTTGCAGCCCACAATTACATGCTTGCTGGGGTAACAGCTCCCTGAAAACAGCAGTTTTCTGGTGGAAAGAAAGACCAATAATTCTTTTCTGTGTTCTGTGTTGCAAAAGCGAGCGCATATTAAGCAACTTGAGAACAGGAAATAACGCTGACAAACAAACCGATACTTTTTCCATAGCTTGATCGCTCAGAGGAGCACATTTGAAACTTCATCTCCCTAAATCAAGAAATGTTTATTCTACTTTTGGCAAGGCTGCTGAATGCTTGTGTATTGCTCCCAACCCAAATGTTTTATGATTCTTCCAGTGAAGCCGATGGTCACTCTAGAGTAGAAAAGAACGTTGAAAGAACATGATTTTTATTACATCTCTCCCCCTAGAAAAATGCTGCTCTACTGGTAGCAAAACGTGTGGAAATGCACCGGCCCTATCTGACACGTGCCTTGGAATCACTCCCGTATCTCTTCACCTGACCTGGAGTCTCCGGCACAACAGGGGTATGTGCCGAAGGACACCCACATAGACACTGCCAATCTGTCTTTCAACCTACAGCAGATCCATTATTTCGTTAATGCAACCTCCGACATAAGGGAGAGGATGAAAAAAAAAAAAAAAAGGATTAAGTGCAGACATCTATGTGTGAGCTAATCACTTCACACTCCCTACACCCTTGACATGATCTACCCAGTGCAACAATCCATCTTGGTGCAGAGCAGACACTGCATATAGGTCAGACGAATTAAGTCCTAAAATTAACCATTTCTCTCCATGGAAGATAAAGTGAGATTAGGATGAGCAACGCATACATTTGGAACTAAATTACACAGCCTCGCTCAGAAAGGCCCCCCTTTCTCATCAGTGCTTGAGCTCACCTAGCTTAAAGCCCTGCTGGAAACGGAATTTCTCACATCTCAGCTACGGGCTGCAGCCACCAGACAATGGTTTGTGGTGTTTTGCTTTGCCTTTTTTGGATGAAAAATTTCATCGATATGCTTCCATATGGACATCTTTGAATAACTGAAGATGTCTTATTTACCCCATCTGTTTAAAGTCAAGAAAAATGCAGTTGTGTTTTTCATTCAGAAAGGCTTAAGTAACTGTATTTGTTATTTCTGAGGAAAAATATGAACGGATAAATTTCAATTATAGCCCTAGTAATACTGTTACCATTCTAGAAAAAGGCAACTGATTAATAGCAACATCTGATATATACATTATTCAAACTGAAAATTAAAATATGTTTTGAATTAATAACTTCTTCACAGATTGAGTTTTTAATTAAGAAAAAATTGCAGCGCAGGAGATTTTTTCATTTTTCTTACAAGAACAGTAATTTTTATAAATGCGGCTCTCCAGCCAGGCAAAAAGCTGAGCTACAGAATTTTCTCCAGCATTTTACAGGAATACCTGGATCAAGTAGAAGCTGAGCCAAGAAAAGAGTATCTGTGCTGACTTTAGGGGGCCCCTTAGCGAACTCTGTGGACTTGGACCCAAACGCTGCAGCACTGCTGGATGTGCACACTCACTCTCGTGACTCTCCCAGCACGCAGCCCATCAAATTGCTTCAGCCAGTTCTGCATTCTATATGCACTTCCTGTGACTACTTCCAAACAGTTTAAGGAGTGCAATAAAAAGAAGCTGCTATCATATAAGTAATGGAAAACTTTAATACTGATGTCTCTGTCTTGAACAATTTGAACATCTCCCATTATTCACAGGGGTTCCTTCAGTTTGACCTTGACTTTTATGGAGCTCACAGAAATGCACAACATGTAAAATAGATCAGAAAAAAAAGCTGAAAGTGCAGGTACCAGCTCCCTTCCACAGAAATGGCTGAGCAGCCCAGCAAGGAGACCCAGCCCTGGCACAGAGCCGTTCCCTCCATGGACTTGCCTTTAGAGAGGGCGCTGGGAAAGCACTTTGAGTTGCTTAGGATCAATCCCACATTGTGATTCAAACTTTCAACCTGGAAGCTTTCTTTGTCTCCTTCTCTGATATATATAGAGGAAATATCAGGAGGTTCTATCTTTAAAACATGCTACTTTCCCAACATCCTGAAGAGAAACAGCATCTGAATTCCTACCTATAGGTCTTATTTGCACAAGAGGAGCACAAGTTCCACACAACTCTGCATGAATTCCTCATAGGTTCTGTTACATAGAAATGCAGGGTTTGGGTTTTTTTTCCCACCAACTACAACAGATTTACACAATACGGAGTTGAACTAAATCCCAAAGCAGCATGCGAAACCAATTCAAGATCTCTTGATTTGAGGGCGGATGGAGCAATTTGGTGCTCCCATGGCTCTTCTGTCACCAGGCTCTTTTGTTTGAGAGCAGGCTGGTGTCACGCAGCAGCACAGCCAAGCAAAGCCGGGCAGCATTCTGCAGCAGTGCTTGATATATGGCGAATTACAAAGGCTGTATCCTCTCCCTAACAATTGTTGGTAGTAATGCCTCAAATAAACCAAACACTTCAAGTGCCCACAGCGAACCTTGCTAATTGCAGAAAGCTTTGCAGGTGACAGAGAGAAACGAGGGCTTTCAGATGTTCTCAGGTAATGTGCTTATGTCTTAAATCACGAGATTTGATTACCTGTCTCTAAGCATGCTTTGCTGCCACTGTTATTAGCTTTTATATTATGAAGCCCTTTTTGAAAATTGAACCACTATATTTAACCACATGACCTCCACAGGGAAGTCTACAGGCCAAATGCACGCTGTCTGAAAACAGTATTTATATCTCATAAAATTACACGCGACTTAAAATATCTGATTTCTTGATGTTGTTTGATGAAGCTGGAAAGGAAGGAGAAAAACACAACCTGATTGCTGTGCCTCATATTTCACATTACTATGTATCTCACAGCAAAGATGAAAACATCCCAGCCATGTCACAGAAAGGACCTGTTCACAAAATTACACAATCACAGGAAAAGGCCACAAAGACCACCTAGTTCAGCCACCTCTATGCTATTTAGTAGTCCTACATTTTATACAACTTCAACATCTTCAAAGTTTAGATTTTGAAGGCCTAAGCTGTTGTCTCTTTGTCTTTGCTTCAGCTCCCATGCTGTCCTGCGCCTGCCAGCTGCAGCCAGATTTCCTGACCCACCGCTTTAATCCAAGCCCTGCCACCAGAACTGTGCAGGAATGAAAAGCAGTTCCAGAGATCCTTTTCCCTCTAGCTGTTCTCTTAAAGAGTTATGGATTTTTCCTTACTCTTTGGAGACATCTGTGTGAAATTACCCACACTACAGTAATCCTAACAAAAACCAAGGTTTATTAAAACAAAGAGGAGCTGGAATTAAAACAAAATAAATTGTTTGCTTAACATAGCTGATTTTACAATTCTCATAAGTTAAACTAGATAAAGCATAAACCAGATAAGCTCAACTTCAGATAAAAAAAAGAAGAAAAAAAGAAAAAGAATCCTGTATTTTATCCTTTGAAATTAAATATCTTCTCTGACCACAGCAGCCAGCCTGTCAGTGGTGCCTGGAGACCAACAATTCCCTCTTTTTGTCTCCCACAGATATGCCTAATAAGTCCCAGTTCAGGTTTCCTAAACGCCGCTCTGAAGACAAAAAATGGGCTTTGGTAAACAGTTACAGTCTCCATCTCTGAGGTGTTACACCACCGAGGAAATGCACACCCTTAATTGTGATCTATGGCTGCCTTTCCAAGCTTTATGGCCCAGCTCAAACATTACCTTTCACTAACCAGTGCTGCTGGCTGTCGAGGATTTGGCTGCACCCATGGGCAAACCCCATGCACAGCAGCTCCTTTCCTTTCCACTTGTCACAGACTGTGAATTACAGACAAGGGGTAAGGCTCTCTGTCTCAATCAGCTATGTCTCAAAATAAGTCCAGTGGACATTTGAAATATAAAACCAGCCTTGTCTGATGTCTCAACTGACAGATTGTTCTTTCTTGCTGCCTTTATAGGATTTAGGTCTTCTATATACATAGTTTTTGCTTCAGTACTCTGTGTCATTGAGTGGGTATTTCCCAGAAAGGAGAGGAGCACTGCTCTTGGAAAGCTGCAACAAAATCTGGTCTGCAATAGAAACTTTCACCACTTCATAAGTATAATGGAAATAGCAAGCTTGTTCCTTCTTGCATGCAAGCACACATGCGAGCACACTAGCCAAAAAAAAAAAAAAAAAAAAGGGCTTAAATAAGCAGAACTTCTGTCTACTCAGCAAATAAAATAAAGGTGAACTGAGGCAGTCTCACTGGACAGCCCCATGTTGGGACAAACGTACAAAAACACAGGTGTACAGGAAGAACGAGGAGAGCTGATTATACCAGAATCCTGCACAGTTAATCCAGCACAGCTTTCCTGGTCAGCCCTTATTCTTCATCCTCCCAGTGAGTTTGGAAAAAAAAATAAATCTAGACAATAGCAAGAAACTGATGGAGCTATTGTTGAAGATCTACTAACAACCTCTGCATAGGCTTGTCTGATGCGATGCAATCCAGTGCTAAGCCAGGACTACAGAATGCAGGTAAGGAAAAGAAACAGCCGTAACTCAAAAGGATTTTTGTACAGGAGACAGTTAGACTGTGACTCGGAGCAGTAACAGTGCCGCCTGTCATTTTTTGCTCTAAAAGGATGCCTGAAAAAATACCACAGCAGCACAAATACGGGGTGCGGCAGCACTTCAGTTCCATAAAGCCAAAAGCAAATGAACTGTGATCCGAGATCTGCTCAACAGAACGTTACAGGCACTTTTTTGGTTATGAAATCCACATAGGACAGTCTTTCCAAGTTCCAGATCAAGTTAACAGAATTCATTACAGCAGCACACATAGTTACTCAAACATTCAATTAAAATAATCTTGCAGAACTGCATTTAAATTGTATCACCACCCTGATGAACTCCAAAGCAAAACATAAAATAAAGGTCAAACTGCAGAGAACGCTACGGAGCAAGTTAATACCCATGAAAAACGAGCCCAAGAAAAAGAAAACTATTCCCCAGTGAAAAATGGTATCAGAGGACATGAGAAGGGATGCTATTTCTCTCCTCTACTGCTGCTCATCTAACAAGAGAAAAGTCAGAGAAGAGGAACTACAATGCTATGGGTAATTTTACATTTTTAAGTTTGTTTGACATTTTCTTACAAGAAAATAATTTCGTAATTGAGAGAAGGTAAAAATAATAACAATTAAAAAAAATCTTAATGTCTTAATTCTTTAGTAATCTCTCTTTTAATCCATTCCGTATCATTGAAAGGACTTAAAAAAATAACCCAAAGATAACTATGCTCAACTGTTTTTTTTCTGGACATTAGGAAATATTACTTCTCGGAAAGGGTGGTCAGGCACTGGAATGCACTGCCCAGGGAGGTGGTGGAGTCACCGAACATGGATGTGTTCAAGAGACGTTTGGATGTTGTGTTGAGGGATAGGATTTAGCTGGGGAGTATTGGTGATGGTTGGACTGGATGATCTTTTAGGTCTTTTCCAACCTTGATGATTCTGTGATTCTGTTTTCCAAAGAGAAATAAAAATATATTGAAAGCCAGCTAATTTACGAAGTTTTCCTTAAAAGAATAATTTATTCAAAGATTCTTTCAAAATTATTTCAGATGCACATATTGCTAACATCAATAAAAGTTAATGAATCTGACCTGAAGATCTCTAATGGATTCCTGTCAAAGTTTCCTTAATTCTGTAGAATTCCTGCACACATTTGAGATGAGTCCAACACTCTACCTATGCTTTCTATTATTTCTGAAGGTATGAATGTTTTGAAGGCATGCCTCTACCTGTGAAGAGAAGGGAACGGGCCCTCATTGTTCTTACAGAGAAAAAATATAATACATTAGCCATAAATCAGTGTGGTGCTTTGATAGAATCCATGAAAAATCTACCTTTATTACTACATTTGAATTATTCAGAAATACATTGATTTTAGTGTTTGACCTTCCAGCTATCAATGCAGCAGTATACAATACATACAACACTCTGAATATACATTGTACATGCAGTAAAGAGTTTTTTGGGGACTGCATGATACATTAAAAGATACAAGGGAATCCTTTGAAGTACTGCACAATAATGAAACACTGGAAAATAGTATCTGTCATGTTTGCACACAAATATTCTGCAAAGCTGAGCTAAGAACAGCACCAGTATAGATTTCTTCTACAGGTGGTAAATTTGAACAAAATTTATTTTCACTACATTAAAAAAAGAAAAAAAAAGAATAGCAATAGTCTGTTAACAAGGTTATTTTTATAATCAAAACTCGACTTCAGTGAAGAAACTCATTAAAATGCTGGAGTTACAAAGGAACTTCCATAGCCATTTATGGCTTGAGGTGAATCCTGGTGCAGTGGGAGTTGAGGCCACATTTCAGGGGTATGGAGATATGGAACCAACACTTGTAAACATACTGAGATTTGAAAAAATAATTGAATGACTCAATCAACTGATTGCCAAATATGCAACACAAAGTGACTAACACTTGTTTATGTGCATCTACGACTTCTACAAGTATTTATGGATTGCTGTAAGATGACCAACAGATGTACACCTCAAAACAAATACCTACAGAGTTTCTGGCTTAGTGTTTACAATTATTTACCTGAATTAAAAAAGAACCTTTCAAGATTTGTGTTATAGAGGTGGATAAAGAGCTGGTTGGCTGGTCACAGCTAGAGGGCTGTCGTTAGCAGCTTTATGTCCAACTGAAGAGTGGCATCCCATATGGGTCAGTCTTGGGATTGGTGACCTTTATCACTGATCTAGACAATACCCTCAGCAAGTTTGCTGATGACACTAAGCTGAATGGTACAATTGACAAAATAAAAGGAATGTCATCAAAAGGGACTTGGACACACTTGAAAACTGGGCCCATGTGAAACAAAGAAGGTCCAACATGGCCAAGTTGTGTCCTAAATGGCTATACTCTCCCAAAGTTAGAAACCTGTTGTGTGCATGCCTTATTTGTCCATGAAATTAAAAAGATTAAGAGGATACTAGGTAAGAAAAATCAAACTCCTACATGCTTTATAGAAGCTGCTTTGCAAATACATTCATCACTGCGCAACTGTCCATTGGTTTGCATCTGGCGTTTGATTTCTCCTTACAACTGAGTAAAAATGTACTAGAATTAACAGTGTTTAATTTGATTTTTACAGACAAAAAAAACAAACAAAGTAAAATTCTTATAAAACACATATCTATAAAAAGGTACACATTCCAATTTTCAGAAAAGAATTTGGAGGAAGAAAATTAGGCGCTACATATTTCTAATATATTATGCCTCCAGTGACTTTCTGATGAAAAGTGGCACCACTCATTTTTTTTAATTACTAACTCAAAGCTCTGGATTAGTTAAAAAGCTTATCCACTAGCACTTGGATGTCTACTTCAAATACACTGTTAAAGGCAAAAACATTAAAAGCTGTCATTCATAACATCTTAAGCACAAAGAGTGACAGTTCTCTCTGCACAGAGAGCAGCACAACAAGCGTAGTGCTGTTACTTTCGTTCATACCTGCACTGAAGATGGCATGCCTAAACCATTCTGAGAGGGAAAGAGATGCTCTTGAGATGCCCACCACCATGCTAAAGCATGAGACAGATGTGAAAGAAAAGCACTTGTCCTGGTGAAGGAAGGGCTTTGACAATGACACGATGGGACACGGAGAGAGCTCCATGGACAGGGCATGAAAAATACTTCTGTTGGAGGCAGTCTGGCAAGAAACCAGCGGAGATGGAGATGGTAACAGTAGCCACCAATAGGCAGAAACAGGCAAAAGAAACGTTCTACACAGGATGACTCAGTACAAACTAATTCCATGAGAAAACACTATCCAGCACCACTCTATCAGGGACCTCACACCCACAAGTCAATTCCACCACAAAATCCCACAATTCAAACCATAATTAGACATATTTCACCAAATACATTGTACTAAACTTGTATAGGATGCAGAGTAAACTCAGTTACAAGGCATTACCCAAACCCCAGAGCAACACTTAACTTCTGAATTTCATAGATAACCTTTCTCGAAGAAATACTAAGACTCAATGACCAAGTAAACTGTTTCTTCTATACTTACTATTCTTTCTATACTTTCTAGTATGCTAAAGAAGTTGGAAATTTTGTTAGACGACCTGAAGAACTTTCTATCATTGGACACATATGAAGCCCACAACGTAAAGCAGGGGAACTTAAGCCTTTGAGATGTTAAGAGGCTTGCCTGAGATCAGAGCAGAGAAAAATCTCTCAGCTCCATTTCTCCTCCTGTTTGTCCCCTGCTTCACTGCAACGGATCAGATGCAATTCTGCATCAGAGCTTTATCCAAACTGCAGAAGCAGAAATCATTTTAAAAGGCTGCATAAAGAAAAACAATCAATAAATCACAAGTTCTGGAATGAATTCTAAATGATTTGATTTTAAGAAAAGTAGAGTTTTGGTTCCATTTTCAGCTCCTGTTACACACACTCTTCTAAAAATTCAGAAACTCATTTTAAAACAACAAAGATGAACAGATACTATTTTCAGAACAGGAGCAAATCGGGCGGATGGATATACCAAAAAAAAGTGTTTGACGTTCCACATTTCATCACAGACAATGGCCCTTGAGGCTGCATTGAGACAACAATGAGCAGCCTCTGTGAATGTTTTGTGAGCTGGGCACTGGACACACAGGCAGATAAGATAGCATAGGAATACATGCCATCAAGCATCCATTTACTGCAGGTACCAGCCCGGGTGTCTGCAGTATGTTTACGAAGATAAGAAAAAAAGATCAAAAAGAAAGCTATTGAAGTAGTTTGCTTCTATTATTTGTTACATGATTTTGGGTCAGTAAACATAAATCAAATACAAATGTTCAGCACTGACAAGAAAAGAAATTTGGTACCTATACATTAATATATTCCAGTAAACTAGGCTAAGGAACAAATCCAGTCATAATTCAGCTCACAACTGCACAGAACCACACTATTACATTTGTACACTATATGAAGAACAAAATGAGTTTAAGGAATACCAGTCTTCAAATGGCATCAGTAGTAAAAGCACTGCAAAATCCTATAACAACATTACTAATTTATCATTGTTACAGCTTAAAAATGCAGCCACGACATATCAATTGCTTCTCCCTCATGTAATATCTTTGAATTGCCCAATCTGAAAAAAGTATCCAAAGTGCCTAATAAAGAGACTTTGCACTTATATAGCAGAGGTGGCAGAAGATAATGAAACAATAACCACTGTGACATAAAGGATTATACATATTTTACTTTGGACTTGCCTGTATGATAAACGTGTACAGAAAAAAAGTATACAGAAAACTGAGGTACTTAATTTTCTCTCTTGAGAGAAAAAAACATCTGTTTGGTATCAGGTAACCAGTTGAAAGATCTGTGGGTTTTTTCAGTAATTCTGAAATGGACTGGAGCAGACTATAACAGCTACAATTTAACTCCTGGTATAAAATGCCTTCCTAACATGACTGTGATGCTGCTAGTGCATTTATGTCAGATAAAGACATTCAGAATCTTCCACAACAACCACATTATCACTATGAAAATCCGCAAAGGAAATTCAGCTTTCCCTTACCTACACTTTGTTGTACAGAGAAGTACTGCACATGAAGCATTTTTTCCTCTTGGAATTAAAAATAAAAGTCAGATTTCTCCTTTACTCAATTAAGTATTTTTTCTAGAAATTAAAAAAAAAAAAAAAAGAAAGAAAAAAACCATAGGAAAATTGCATTTAATTTTCCTCAGGTCATCTCTCACATGGAGGCAATTTCTGTATCCTTTCCCTCATTATGCCTGTAACTGCTCTCTGCTGTCCTACTTGCTCACACTTCTGTGTACTTCTCTGGTGACTTCAGCTACTGCAGTCCCTTTCCCACACCAAGTGTCCCTTCAGCTCCCCAACTGATTTGCTGTACATGTTCAAGGGTTATAGGCCACCTCTCTGACATCCTCCCCTTTCCTCTCTGAATGCGGTTTCCTGCAATAGTGGGAAACGGACATGCAGTGTTTCATCTGATGTTCTCGGTGGTCCTCATTTCCTCTTATTTTTGTGTTTGATATACAGGGGGTAGGGATATAGGAAAGTGTAAGGAAAGTCCTTCCTCAGACAGCAGCAACTTAAGCTCCATTTGTCAGTATTTGAAAGAGGCCAAAGTTTTTCTCAATATCAATGAATACATTAAAAACATTGCATTTTTAAATCACCCAAAAACTGTTCTGAATGTTTTAGTGCATACAGTGAACATGAAAACACTAATTACAAGGAATGAAAAATAAACTGACTTGTGCTTTCAGTTGTTCACAGTTACCAGCTAGAAAAGAGAAAGCAACAGAAGTACATATTAGAAAGCAAATTTGATTATTTAAAACTGCTATTATCCAGTGATACAGTTGCTGTTTTATACGTGCTTCATGAGGAAATACGAAAATAATTACAATGTTCCCATTTTATGATTCTATGGTTCTATGATAAAATGGCTTAGGTCTGAAGGGACCTCAAGGATCATCAAGCTCCAACCTCCCTGCCACAGGCAGGGCCACCAACGTCCATATCTAAAACCAGACCAGGCTGCCCAGGGCCTCATCCAACCTGGTCTTGAACACCACCAGGGACAGGGCATCCACTCTACCAAGCTCTCTTAGTAAAGAGATTCCCCCTGATATCCAACCCAAATCTTCCCTCACTCAACTCAAAACCATCTTCCCTCGTCCTGCCATTATCTAACCTTGTAAAGAGTTGGCTCCCCTCCTGTTTATAGGCTCCCTTTAGGTACTGGAAGGCTGTAATGAGGTCACCCTGCAACCTTTTCTTCAGGCAATTTTACCAATTTATTAAAAAAAAAAATTAAAAAATCTCTATTTTTAGTAATTTACAATCTTAGACAAATGATTTTGTTTTGGTTTTTTTCCTCTCTATATCTACCTTTCTTTATCGTTTTTCTTCAGAAAAGCAAGAGACTGTAAAATGCATACTACTATTTTCTGAGAAAGAATGAAAGGCTGCTTGACCTGATAAACACTGGAAGAATATGCTAGAAGTCCAAGTAATAGTAAAGCTGATCCGCAGAAAGACTGCATACTATTTTGGTACTAAGCCTCCTGTGTCTCATGCCAGTCCTACCTGTTTTAAGCAGAAATGACAGTGCATGGCTGGCTGCTGACAGCCAGCTTGAGCTGCACAGCAAATACATTTGCTGAAGAAGGCCTTTCCTGCAGGTATGTCAAAGCTGAGTTCTTGGCAGCACTACAGACCTACTGTGACACCAGGAGGGTGTCCTAACCTCACTTTTAAAAAGTTATCATAGCTGCACTTCCAGCAGTTTGTAAGTTGTCTTCATCTTCTAAGATGATAAAAAAAAACAACACCATATCTTGAGCTAATAGTCGTTCCTGATTGATGGGTATTCAGACTTTACGAGTGAAAACTGAAGGAGGCATTCCCGTTTAACATCACTTATGTTTCATACCACTCAAAAAAGAAAAACAAGAGGTTGTTCCCAAAGTGTGGGTCTTCTTTTTAGGACAAGTCCCCTCTGTGATGACATTTAACAACTGGCCTGTAAAAAAAGCAATATTCAGCTCTCTAAAAAGCTATTAGCACAATTCCAGACGTTAATGAAGTAAATGCCTCAGCTCACTGATGACAACAGAATTTCTGATGTCATGGCAAATAGTAAAGAGCGGACTGCATGCAAACATAAACTGAAATACACTTCAGTATTCCCAGCAATGACCTCCAGGTTCACCCTGAATGAAGAAACTGTAGGAGTGCTGGTAGGGGAACTGCTAGCAAAAGTTTTTTGTCTATTGCTGAAAATTTCAAGGAAGATTTCTCTCGAGGAAGATGACGTTACTTCTTTACCAAGATACTACAAGTTTCTCAACTGCAAAATAGCATTTGTCCAGTTACTAAGTACAAAATTCGCTACCTTTATGGTAAAACATTTTAAAAAGTAATCCAAAAGTCAGAGTAGCAAGTGTTTTCTGCCATTTCTATGGCTTCAGCACAATCTCATTTCCTGCTACTACCCGGGTATCATCAACTTGAAGTTCCAGCCATGGTTAGAGAGCCATTAAACAATTTAGTGCACTAAATCTGCTTGCTTATTACCCCACACTTGCATTCATTTTTATTAAAACCATATTATTTCTGCCCACTGCATTAAAAAAAAAAAAGTACACATTATTTCTTACTTCCAATTTTCTATTATTCTAGCATTACAAGTATCAGCATTTTACCTTCAGTTATGGCTTCTGGCCTTACAAACAAACATGTCGCCATAATAAATGGAAGCATTTGCCTTAGCAATTCAAGCAATTTCACCCTACTAATTTATACCCTGAATGCCTCACAACATAGTGAAGTGCTGATACTGCTGCTGGACAGGAGGAAATAGTGCCAAAGAGAACCATAGTTACGTAAGTGAGACAGCATGACTGGCAAGTATTTCAGAAAACTCAGTGAGCTACTCTTGCCCAACTCAGAGCTGCCCCAGACTTCTTCTTGCATGGCTTGTGAGCCACTCCTGCCTCAAACTCTTCAAGTGCAGCCTGTGAGATTCTGGCCATAAAACTCATCAGGACCACCCTGGTGCAGCAGTGGTTGAATAAAGCCAAATTGATAGATTTGGAAGAAATGATCATTAAGGTTTGCTGAATCAAACATCAACCCAGCATTCAGTGCTGAGTCCAAACCTGCACTTCAGGAGCCCTCTGCTTTCCAAACCACATGGTGTGGTGGTTTTGGCTCTTGTAGAGGAATTTTAGTGCGAAATCCATACAGTGAGCAAGTTTGGTCACGCTTGCCCAATACAGTGAGCACTGAAAAACAGGTATTACATTGGCATACCACTAATGTAGCCATGACAAGCTTTTCCATCTCAAGTGTTAATGATCAGAAACTACAACCTAACTCCCAGTTTTTATTTATTCAACTTGTACTGTCATCCTCATATCTATATTGTTCTGTGGCTTTAGTTCCTTTTTTAATTTTTTTTCACCGTCACTTCTTTCTCAACGTATTTATACAGAGATCAAACTTGCAGCGATTGATTGGAGATATGTTTACTGAGTTCCCTGAGTATAACATGCAGCTATCCAAAGAAACGGGATAAGCTAAAAACAGAGAAGGCAACAAAATTAACAACAGTTTCAGCCAAGCTATTGGAACATTTTTGAAATGTCAACGTCTAATTCACAACCCTAGCTAATATAAACAGACTGCAAATAAAAGTGATAAAGATTAGATATTTGTACTGACTCCGCAGGAAGACATTCAAGTTTCAACCAGCCGTTCTCCCAGCTAACAGACCAGCGTGGCCCCCAGATATTGGTTTTTTCTCTAAATCAAGCCCTGACTAGGAGGACTCAGTGTGCTGTGAGGAGTTTTGAGAATCTTACTTTGAACATAACATGAAGAATCCCGCATTTTCTCTGTGAGTCTTTTGGTTATGCCCAAGTAAAGGAATCCTAGTACTCTAGGAGGAAACGTATCCTAAGTTTGGGGATTCTGAGGGAAAGCCTCCAAGGCCAACTGATCCGTGGAGGAGCCATCCGCTAACCACTGGGATCAGGAGCAAACTTTGGCCCCATAGAAATCAAAACAGTGACATCCAACAGCTACAGCTACTCTGCTGCAAAGAGTCCTGGGCATCTCCAGCTAGCTTACAGCTCAATGCATTATTTTGGTGTCTTCATGCAAAACAGAAATAGCCTCCATCACAAACTTCTAATATAGATAAAAATAACATAAGCACATTAAGCTGCTTTTGCTTGTCACCCCTCATGAACTTCATATGGCAACCAGACCAAAAGCCCCCGCTGAGCCCCTGAAGCTGAATGCAAAACGGAAATATCACACACACTGCCAGCATCCCAGAACATGACTCATGCTGCTTAAGCACCAAACCATTACACTTAGAAGATTGCGGTCTGGGTATTTTTCAGGGATAGATCAAGCACTCAAAAGCTGCAGTTGCTGGAGAAGGGCTCCAAACTTGGTACCGCTTCCTCATGTGCTGCTAACAGTGGGCAAGCCACTGCACATCTCTGCACTGCCATTTCCAAATGCAAAGCTAATTACACTAATCCTTGTGTAGCACTTAAACATTTATGGTTGGAAAGAATTATTCTAAGAACTACTTATGCTGTTTTAGAAAAGAACTCAAATACTATGTGAAAAGACAAGGCCAAGTCTCTTCTGTTAGTCTGTCTCTTGACAGAGATGAACTACAGGTGTAGGCATGACGACAAAATCCTGTTCAGGATTGATGGACCTTCCCAGGAGGAGTAAAAGAGGAACTGACAAGGGAGGAACAGTCAAACAACACAGGAAACTCTGTTAGCTGTCCTAAGGGCCAGATTTTCAAAGACGTCCAAAAACAGAGGTCAGGTCCATACGTGGTAGGATTTTCAGAACAAATATTTATTGAATAGACTGAACTCCCACTAAGACCAATGGCTGCTAAGTAGTGTACCCTGTGCAGACAATTTCTGCAATATTAATGACTTTAAACACCACTGAAAAATGGTAAACAGACTAAAGAGATGCTTTTTAATGTTCCCTCTATGACTACTGTGGAAAAAAATTTTAGATGGAAATGTGACTTTTAAATTGCAGTTTAGCAATCTATAAATGCTAATGAAATCCCCTGCTGCCTGCCCTGTGATAATTTTTTCCTATTAAAAGCTTGTTCTTTTTTCAACCTAATAAGCACATTATTATTCTAAGCACATTCATTGTTCAGACGAAGTTTAAATTCACAGTTAAAATAAAAAGAGAGGAATTCTTTGAAATCTAAATTCTTGAGGTGCGTTCACAAGCCAATGAGCTATATGCATGTTCTTCCACTTCAAACCAGTCTTACATGGAGGAGGAGAAAGACAGTCAAGAAAGCACGAACGTGAACTATACACACCAAATCACTATTTTTCCTATTTTTGTACGACAGTGCACAAGCACAGCTTAGAGCACAGTTGACTTAAACAACTACACGTGCAGCACCAACCACTCTAGCACTGCTTTAGCAACACGCAGTGAGTGTTGCTACAGCGTATGGTGAAGTAAGGATGGAGTTTCAGACAGCATCTTCTCCAACATCTCAGCTGTTCTCAGCAATACCACTGATGTGTGCTCTGTCTGGAGAACTACACTGCAGTAACAGCAGGAGGTGCATCTCAGCAGTCTGACAGCAAATCCTGACACAGCCTCCAATCAACTCTGACAGTCCACGTGGAAATGGCTGAACTGCTAAAACCTTCAGAAACATGCATGAATAGCCTGCCATGCTTGAATGTGTGAATAGAGAAGTAGATACTCACCTGACATAGAAGTGTAGAAACCAAGTTCTGCTTTAGAGGCAGAAGACCAGAAATAAAACTTCTAGAATAAATAAAATCTGCAGATTAAAAAGTATAATTCTACCATCATTTTAGGCAGAAAAATGAAAGTCACTCATTAAGAACACATCTATTGCTTGCAAAAACCTCAGAAAAAGTCACCTTGATAAAAGCAGAAGTAGTAAACACCACATGAAAGGCCTTCGTGGGGCTAAGTGAGAGTCCACACTCTTTTAGCCTCAAGTAGATATTCCCTAACAACTTTAATAAATGAATAAATAAAGGAAAAATAAAATAAAATTAAGAAGCCACACAGATCTCATTCCCAATATAGGCAGCATGAGGGTTCGGGGTGGCCTTCCTCACTGAAGTACTCCTGCCTATTTCCATAAAAAAAGGGTGGCAGAAAAAAGCCAACTGGGCATATGTTGCTGAATTGGTAAGATCTGTCTGCCCTACAGACAGGGCTGAAAGACCTGGCCTTTTGTTTGAAGACCAGGTCTAGTGGTGAAATGTGACAGAAACTGACTGTTGTTACAAAGGCTCATTATACAATTCTCAGTAGGCTTGGTCCATGAAAAATAGGTAAAATTATTTAATCTGGGTTATATATATTGCTAGATAACAGATAAAAAGTTCGATACTATTCTGTATGCATGACTTGAAGTAAAAAATATTTTTATTGAAATTCTAAACCAATGCCAAGCTAGATATTCCAAAAAACATCAACAAGCTTAAAATAAAAATAACCACAACTTTCAAGAGTGCATGCACCATCCCATCGTCTTGCTTTTGTACAAATGCCCTCCAACACTACATTATGTGCTACTTTTATTAGCAATTGAAGTCACATAAAAACAATCACTAACAATTAGAAACATCAATGTTACTACTCAAATTCCAAGATATTTCCAAAATGCTCCCAAACCATTTTTTTCCATTTCTCAAAATGAAAAGAACAACGTAAAACAAAACTCTCCTTCTGTAGACAATTTAGTCAAAATGAGTACAATTTCACTCGCAAGTACAATTCAGAAAGATGCTTCTTGCCTTTTCCAAATGAAAATTGTTTATAACTTTCTTCCACGCACTCCTAATGTCTGTGTCAGATGGGGTAAATCTGAGCTGTGCATGACATGTCACTAGAGCAGGCGTAAGTATTTTTGTAAAAACACTGGGAGAGTTCTTGTAAATATTAGTCTGATATGGTTATGCTACACAGTTTAATACTGGATTATTTTCAACTCTGGAAATCCATTCCAGGTTAAAATGGATTACTAATACTGATCATTTTTTAAGATTCAGCTTGCACCTTTAGTGCATCAGAGCTCTGTGAGTTCGTATTTCTACAGAACAACTCCCCACAACAGGATGTGGCTTGGGCTCTTTTTTCCACCTACCTGTTACTCTGCAGCGAGTTGTCCCTATTATAATTTAAGCAGAATTCTGAGACATGGGGTGGTAAATGATAAAACGTGCCTTTGTAGGTGGAACATGCCATGTGCAGGTCTGTGACTGACCAAATCCCAGCCCTGGGCACACACTGCCATGTAAACAGACTTCCTCTCTCCTGCTGTTACCCATGCAAGACGTGTGCCCAAGTCATGTTGTAAAGCTGTGGATCAAACTGCTATCTTTAAGTGAACTGCGTGCTGGGCAGAATGCCAGTATCTGCTGTTTTGAATCTTATTTTCTTAGAATAACCTTGTAAAAAAATATACAGCTTTAACCACAATACAGAGGGGCATTACTTCCTCAACCACCGAATTATGTCCATTTCTGCTGCTCAATACATCAAACATTTAACAGCACGCACTACTTAGCAACTTAACTCACGGTGTGCCAGCTTTTTGAGGGAAACGTCTTCTAACAAAGAATTCTCAAACCATAACTCATCCCATGTTTCTCTTCTTGGCCCCTCCAGATCTACGCAGCTTTCACTTCTCTGATTTCTTTCCATCAGCCTTTTGCTCTCTTCTTTTACGCTTACACTTTATGGATTCTATTCTGTAAAGTCTGAGAACCTCTCCTATCAGTGATATGTCTGAAAGTGCTACTTTGTATTTCCTCTGTACCTTATCATGCCTCACTATGTTCATTCATGCACAAATACTGAACTTAACTAGAAGTGGGGCTTTCTCACTTGTTCAGCCTCTCCTGCTTGCTTGTCAACTGTGAAGTAAATATGTGTTACCACGTAAATAAACCACTATAACAAACTCCAGGTGAAACTGAATAGAAATGTGGGTAGTCAGAATGCAACAAAACTGGGCCAGGACAAGAGGCATCCTAACTCTTGTGAAAACTGCTGAGGAATAACTAAGCTAATTTTATGAGTCAAAACCACAACAACATAAACATATACTTCCAACGAAGTTTCAAAGAAATAAAGTATAAGCTATCACCTTCCAATCACCAAGTGTACCTGCCAAGGGTGCAGGAGCCTCATGAACAAGCACCTGCACTGCAGCTTGCTGTAGATGCAGAGAATGAAGGTCATCATTGGAATGCAAGGCAAACTACGGCAACGCAGAGCACGGTGCTGGAGGTGTGGGTGCCTGCAACCACAGTTACAGGCTGCTCTCCACAACTAATTTCATTAATTCAAATGAATTCTGAAATAAAGCTCAAACATGGGGCTGTAATTTCAAACTGTCAAGAGCTCTTGTGCTTCCTCTGTTCAGTGATGTAGACATGAACAGGTTTGAGACCGCTGCAACCTTGCATTTCTCCGTATTGATCTGAGTGATGACTACCTGGTTATCACATCCCCAGGAAGGTGACCTGGGCTGCCATCTCACTGCCACCCTTGCTGAGTTACCCTTCCATGACCAAAGTCCCTATCAACAAGCAAAGAACGTGCAGTGTGGGCACAGCATGTTCATCTGAAGTTGCCACCTATGCAACACTCTCCTGAAAGCAAATACAAACATCACATCCTCATTTAAACTGCCTCATTACACTTGGCCAGGGGACAGAATTCATAAAAACCTTTATATTCCTCCTCTACAGTCAGACTCTTCATGTGTACAAATTGTGTAACATTTGAAGAAAGGAATCACAACCTATATAGCTCAGATGAAAGCAGGACAAGAAGTTGTACCAGAATTGTCATAGCTTGGTGTAATGAAGCAGGCCAGCTATTAACATGAAGCACTAAACCACTGAATGTTTTGCTTAGTAAGAGCACACAACAAAGATGAGCAACTGACACACACTCCCATTGAGAATATCTCTGCTGAAGGTACAGTAACAGAGATATTTAATGACCATACCCACTCCTTCGATTCAGCTGTGAGCATACAACAGAAATGCACAAGGAAACGCCAAGGGATGCAGATGGATGGAATGAGCATCTCTGGACTCTAAGGTTTCATTTAAGAGGCTGAAGTACAGTTCCCAGCACTGTGCTAGGAAGTCCATCTGTGTATGAAACTTCTTTCTTGTTCCACTTGCATTACGGCAAACTAAAACAACACCTCAAAAGAGCTCAAATTAACTCTTCATTTCTGGAGGGAATTAACTGAGAAGTGCAAGGATGGCGCTTTATAAACCACTGTGGCCAAGCACACTACTGTCAAAGTATCTACCATCTCTTTTTATACAACATGCTTGTCTGTTGCATACCAAGAAGAGGTTTATTTCACTGGGAGTAGCTCCCTCTGAAAACACCAGACACTTGAGAGCATCACATCTCTGTTGTCTTTCTGCTGCCACATGATACTTGTTGCCACATTTCTTCTTTTTTTAATGTATCTAGATCATTGTTCTTCTACTATAACACAACAGCAGCACTTACAGTCTAGGAAATTAGTTTCCTACTGCTGCTGAATACATAAAATAGGCTTTTCTCACTTCCTCTCTTTTTTTTGCACAATTGTATTTAAAATTAAAGAAAAAGCCATCCTTAGAGGTGCTTTCAGTTTCATAAAGTTACTTATGGTAATCATTTTCAAATGTGGATTTTATTTTCATGCTCACACAACATGTATGTTATAAAAATATGAAATAGCAAACTGATGCCTACCTAAATACATGACTTAATGCTGCAGACAGAACTCTGCATCTGAAAGCCAAACTATGAAGGAAGATCAAAATAATTTTTCCTTTTGTTTGCTGCTGTGAGCAATTCTTTTTTCTATTTAGACCATGTACAGAAAAAATAAAATCGCATGATAAGACTATGAATTCAATTGTGTTTTCCTTTATACTGTTATAAGTTAACAGGAATATTTCAGTGCTTTTTTTTCCTTCTCTTTCTGCAGAAGTGCCATTTAGAAGCCAATAACCCGACAATCTTATAGAACTCTTCAACACTGCCCAACAGCCAGATGACCGAGCTGCAATGCGATTAAATAATCTGATAGATCAATGAATGCAGCATGAATTAAAATGGCTGCAAGCTTTTCGAAGCATGAGATCAGAGATCCAAGGAAAGGTTTATCTTACTTGTTATATTTCAAAGTGTGGCGATTCATTTGTAACAAAACAAAAAAACAACAACAAAAACAAAAACCACATGTCCTTAAGAGAAATAATGCAGAATTACTCTAATACATGGTGACTAAACAACACATTTTTATTGTTAAAAATCAGCCTACATTTTGCAATTCTTATACTGAATAACCTCATTCGAGGAAAATGCAATCTCTGCTCAAGATACATCACAGTGCTAGGATCTGGTCCAAAGTGAACTGTTATCTCACGCGTGAAGATAATGAATGTTAATTTGAAATAATGTTCTTTCAACTCCAGGTTTTTTTTTCGTACAATCAATCAGGCCTGAAAATGCGTGCATGCGCTCTCCCCCTCGCACGCTCTCTCCCTGTCACTCATACATAAACACTTCATTATATATTCTCATTCCCAGACAGTCGGGAGAAAATTTTCTGCAGGTGAAACCAATATTGCACCACTGAAGTCGGTGACTGCACCATAGTAACCCGACTGTGCCGCGGATACCTGCACTTCCCCTTAATGCACATCTCACCCAAATTCTCTTTCCTCCTTTCATACATGCACTTCTCGGCTCAGATTTGTACTCAGCAGACACCCACTAGGCCCTTGCATTAACTCACCCCTCAAGGTCTCTTATGTCCATCAAACGCAGCACGAGCAGGCAGGTACACGTGGCTCTTTCCTGCAGCTGAGGAAGGAGCTCTGGATAAATACCAGAGAAAGAGCTGCGGAGGAAGGCTGGGAGACATTCAGAGGACAGAACAGGCTTGACCCAAAAAGGAGCAGCCTTTAATGTCATTACAGCAAATGTTCAGTTATTATACGAAAAAGAATTCGAAATACTCAAAATGAGTTTTGGAATAAACACAATTTTTGCTGCGTAATGCAGAAACCAAGATCTAATTATTGTTGGGGAACAAAGTTCTCTCTAACTTCCTCCTACATCATAAAATTGGTGATTTTGGGCTCCTTTCTAGGAGACATCTGAGATTTGCCTCCAGCCACTGCCAGACTCTGTATAACAGAACACGCCAGTTTGATCAAGAAAGGCAATTGCGGAAGAGAAGCCAAGCGGAAATTTGGACACCATTCCTTCTCGCTGGCCCAGGAAATACGGTGACTGCACACCTACCAACCTGGCCGAGCACATGCTGCTCTGTTCCTGGGCACACCTGGACTCAGAGCATCTGTGCCTCTGGTTACCTTCAGCTGGTGACTGTCACCACTTTCTGTGCAACTACACAATGGACAGAAACATTTGATTGAAAGCCACATCTCTTTAGGAATCAGAAATTCAAGTGAGGCTTACATTTGGACAATCTGTAAACAAGTTACTCTTATGAATCTTTCTTCAGAACTACTGAGATAAAGAATGCCAATGCGGATCAGAAAATCTAATAGCACTGGCACCTAGAGGTACCTGGCCAATAATCTGTATTTCCCAAAAAGCACAAAGTGAATGAGAAGCTCACACGTCTGGAATAAGAAAGAAGACAAAGGTATGCTTCCAAATTATGAGATCTTATCAAGAATCCTTCTGGGAGCCAGTGAGTGGAAAACGCACAGGAAAAGGAAGAATCTTTCTTATGAGTATTTCCTGTAAGTTTATTTACAACAGGTCAATGCAAGAAGTGATGACAGCAAAGCTACAAAACAGAAAGATGCAATTACTGGACTGATAGCAGCCAGGCTTCTTCTTTACAGCAGTCAGTCTGAAATGCTCCCCGGTATGCATCAGCACCAACCCAACTGAAACTCTCCTTCATTAAGACATGTCAGGGAAATAAAACAATCTTTAAAAAACAAAAGTAAAAAAAAAAAAAAAAAAAGATTTTAATATTTAAGACAGTTTTTCATTAACCTGACATAATGTTCTAGTCAGACTAAGAGGTCAATGGGAATTACTGCTGATTGAGTGTTCAACTCCACTTACCCACAACCACACTGAGCTACGCAAAGTTTTCAGAAAGCTACGCTGATTGATGAAATTAAAGTTCTTATTACTCAGGAAATGTTAGTATCAACGCCATATTATTCAGTGTGCTGTATTATCTTCAAATATCAGCATGCACAAGAAAGACAACTGACACTGGAACTCCACTTCCCAAGGAAAGTTTCCTGCAGTTGGTTCTTAGGAATGTCTAAAGCCTCAACTGTGTTTACATGAAGCTAAAAATGGTGCCGGACTGGTTCCTGTGAAAATGGCTGATAATGATCACATTTCCTCTTTTACCTGTTTCTTTTACTTATAATTAAGTCTTCATACCTTACAGCTTGCATGTTATAGAAAAACATTATCTGCATTTCTTCTGTTTTGCTCATGGATACTGTAAATTTCTTCAAGGATTAGCATGTACATAGGAAACTGCCTTACCTTCAATAGGAACAATCAGCAATGTAAAATTCGGCACGTACCACAAAAAAAAAACACCTTTGCAAAGTAACAGTATTCACACAGCTGATATTCAATAGGCATGAAAATAGCTAACATGATCCTGAGTATTCCATTGAAGTATCCAAAATAGAATATATTATTTAAAATGATAAAGACAAAATGAACTACAACTGTGGTCTTCCTTTAATATAGGAGATCTATGTAAAGATTTAATTTAAAACAATATGAAAAATAAACTTGATTCATCAGTATGCTCCAAGGCTGATGCATTCTTATGTCCGTCTGAAACAAATGCTTGTATGACCAAGGTCTCCATCAGCATATTAATATTAATCTCCCAGTAACAATGAATTTTCTGCAGCAAACATCATCAATTTTCATCAGTGAACAATCAGTGGCCTATGATTACATTTTATGAAATAGCTATTCTTTTGTTTGTACATTTTTGAACCTGAATCTTAAGCAATTGACTGGGCAGAAGGGACTGGGCAGGAACTCTGGGCAGCTCACCCTGCAGCCAATGGCAGCTCAGAAAAGACTGATCTCAAGATTAATGAATGACCCAAAGAAAAATCTGAGAAACAAAATCCTATAATTTTGAGGTAAATTTTCCACTTGTTTTGAATGTGAATGTGTGCACTGTGATGTTATGCTGCAAAACATGAAGTCTTCTCTTTGGAAGATTTCCTTCACTGGCAACACCAAGAAATAGTAAAAAGGCATAAACGGTTATAGCAAACGTGGCTGCTACTTGGTTTCTGACTGCAGAAACATCTGTAATTTCAAACAGTTATTTGTAGACGAAAGGATCTCTTACTGAATACTGAACATTGTCTGAGTCTTAACAGAAAATGATAGCATTCTAACAAAGATATAGCTCTCTTGTCTCTCCGATCTTTGTTAAGATTTACTGAGCAATAAACATATCTTACATCCTTCTAATTTATTTTTCTTTGTGTATTACTTGTAGCTACTTTGGGATTCCTCTGATCCTCTTCCCGCAACGCCATTTTGCCTCACTTCAGTGCTGCTCCAGAAGTTTCCAATAAAAAGTAACACTGTGAGATAAGAATCACTAACAAAATTAGGGAACTAAGTACGCTATCCCAACCTGCTCCTCCCATCCACCTACGTTGAATGGATCAGATAATAACATCATGCTTAAGTGCAAAGCATCGAAATACAAATTTCCACTTTCCAAAATACCACTTCTGGGTCCCACACCTACATCAGTCTCCTGCAGTTCATAACCAAAACATGAGTTAAATTAGCTGCTCAAAAGTCATACGTTTGAATATATGGCAAGTTGATTTCATGTTTATTTTTAACATGCTAACAAAGGAAAAGGAAACAAAACGGGAGAACTGAGAAGTAAACAGCAATATATTTAGCTTTAAAAAAAAAAAAAAACAAGTAGAACTCAAACTGGTTGTACGGCATTAGGGACAAAAATGGTCTAACAGTGAGATCAATTCTTCTTCACATGCAGAAATGCAACTCCCACAGAAAAGGTGAAGGAGAAGTTACTGGTATTTTGACAGGTATGCTCAAGTTTAGGTTTTTTTGCCAACAACTTTCACAATCTCTGGGGCAGAAAGTATTTATTAATAATTTTATTTAAAAGATATTGCAATTGAGGGTTGGTAGGAAGAGTCATAATCATTGATCTACAACGTTTATTCTGCAATTATATTACCTGGAACATAATACTGCATAAAGTAGAAAGTATATTCAAAGCTGTTCTGACAGCTGGGGCACTAGTAACAATCCTTGCAATTTTTGATATTTTCATAATTTGAAATACTATGCTTTAACCAATAACATATTTTTAACTCAACTGATATGTCTCTATGCTCATCTCACAGAACAAACTGCATTTCACTCACTAACATAGAAAATGGGAGGTTAGAATAAAAGAAAAAAAATTAATCAAAAACTGTTTCTGTATACAAAACTCTCAGCGACAATAGTCTGGATTTATCTGTGTGGTGGAGCTATAGGACCAGTCTTTGACAGGATATTACCAAAGCTGTGTGCCCTAAATTAGATGACATGAGAGTTAACTTGGATTCATGATCATGTCACGGTGCCTCACCACCGTGCCTGCTGTCATCTGCCCACGAGACTAAAAGATCCTGTTTGTCTCAAAGGGAAAGAAAACAAACTTGAGACACTAGAAATATGAATGAAACGTCCTTGAGACATAAGGAACATTAGCCCTTAGCTCTGTATAGTTTTATATCTTAAATCGGTTCACCTTTAATATCTTGTATATTTTAAGAAATTGATTGCAGCCATTTTATATAGATGCATACCAAACCAAAGACTGAAAAAAATTGGTCTTCCACAGCCCTGGTCTCCCAGAATGCGGCATGCAGACAGGCCTCAGAAAAGAATGAGTTCTGGGTGCCACATGGACTCACACGCTCAGGTAGAGGCCTGCAGTATATCATATATACCATACACAGCTACCCCACTATTTACCGGTCCATGCTCAGTTACCTACACTACATCCAGGAACAAAGGTCTTTGGAGAAACATTTTCCCCACTATCTAAAGAGAAATTTGAGCTGTACTTAATAATAATTTAAAAAAAATTAAAAATACCAGACTGGATCCTTACAATGTGCTGAAAATTACTTAATTTTTTTTTTAGGAATGCAAGGGTTAACTTTTAAAGAAATTTCTGCAAAATAGAATCATTACCTCATCATATAAACTACCTATTTTGCAGGCTGTACTCTCCCAACTGGCAGATTAAACCTTAGAACAATAACCCAATTATGAGCTAAATTTACATTCAACTGATCAAAAATCATCTAAAACCTGACAAGAACAATCTTTGTTCACAACACTTAGCACAACCAACTCTGACAGACTAAAATATATGAGCTATATAAAAGATGACATATGTTGCATTGCCCAACTACCAAGGGCACCACGCTCCAAGTACCATGGGAGTGTTCACCACATCCTGAAACTAACTTTAAAAAAAAAAAAAATTAAAAAAAATCAGTCATCTTTTACACACATGGCCAGTGATTTTGAACAGCTCAGCATTTTATGAAGAAAGTTTATGTGAGCCACACATACTTTGGATAGTTGTTGTTTTTTTTAATAGTTCTACTTAGTATTTGCAACAACCTACAATACAGATAACAGCCTTATTTTTACTGACATGTATGCCACTCTGAAGCTTGCTAAAAACACTTCAATCAATGTAAGAAGAAAATAAGAAGTTTCCTTAAGCCATCTGCTATAAGGAACTCTTGTTCCTCTTTCAGATCTTTTATCCTGAAGGGATTCACTGTCTGAAGCTCTTAAAAACTTCCAGAGCTAAATGCACTGTAGAACTGTGGAGGGCGGTTAATACTGAAAGCTAGTTGCACATTGTGTCCAAGATTTGTAAATTCAACTGATGGAATACAGACAGCCAATTCTAAAATAATTCTGATTCCAAAATTCTCTCTGACTTTCAAATTGTGTGAAACAAGACATTTTTCTAACAGACTAGACAATGTAGACATTTACACGGAGAGTCAGAGACATAAAATTAAGGAAACATCTTCAAATGTTGTCTTTTATCTTTCTGAAGTATTACATCCTAATTCAGAGGTGGTAGCAAGCACAGTTCAGAGGTTCCCATGCTGCAGCTCACAACAGCCTAGATGCAGTCTGAGCCACTTCAACGTGATTTTGAAGACATATTTGCTGTCTATCCACCTCCTTCTCTTCCAGGAGCACCACATCACAAACAGCAACCAATAGGCTGTACCGTCAACAAGGGAAAAACGCTGAACACACTTTAAAACCTTTCACTATTTCATTTGCACTTGATATAATGCTAGGCTGAAAAGATGGTCCAGGCTCTTTCCCCATCAAAGCCTCAAATCTCCCCCAAAAGCTCCTCCTCTCTGCTCTATGAGCAGGTGGACACACAGCCACCTGAGCACTGACTGCATTCAGACCACCCAGTGCCTTCAACACAATGGGCACAGGACCAGGCTACAGCAAACAGCCTGGCACTTACATACACTGTGGACACAGTGATTACAGACAGGAAATTCATGTTGCTTCAGTAGCATCCTATTTTTTCTGAAAAGTTCAGAAGTACTCCTTTGGCCCACAGTACATAACGGCCAAGGCAAAATGGTCACAGAACTTTCTAAAATTTATTTGTATTTAAAAGTAACATCTGTGTTTAGATTAAATAATAAAGCAGTTACAGCACTGTGGAGGACAATTCTAGCCTCTTGCACTTTTCACAGCAAAGGCATGGGAGTGAGCACACTGCAACCCATCACTCTCACCTAATAAGCAGAAATATGTGAAGGTGGAGAAACTTCACCAGTCACAATCTTGTGATCAGACCTGAACTCCTTTGTTTGGATAAATAAAGAACATCCATACACTGAAACAAATGCACCAATTTAAATTAGTTTACTAACACTTGGAAAAATGTTACGGACAGAATTAGTCTGATGCTTTTCACTTCTCCACAGAAAGAACTTCTCTGTCAAAAAAGTAAAACTTGAAAGATGAGCATCCTCCTAGCACACCACCCAAGTCTAAATACTCCCATCAACACCTGCACACTCAGAACTCCAGTTACAGCTGAGTTTATCACGAGTTAATTTCCACCATGCAATCCACCTCACAAGAAGTCATTTTTCTCCTGGTAAAGAAGTGTTCCAGAAGACTCCCTCTGTCCTTGGATGCTGCCTCTGACACCACATTGCAGGTGCCTCTCCATGACTGCACAAACCGCAGCGCAGCCAACAAACAGCCATCCATACAGTAGCCTTTTATCCCATTTGTACAACCAAACTCACAATCAGAAAGATGAAGTGCTTTCTGCAGTACTACCTACCCCATCCTGTTTCCCACTGCATACCTGCATGACAGAGAATGTTTGTTTAGGCACAAAAAAGCTGGCAGTAACCAACAATCCACACGGGCTATTATTTTGAGGATACTTTCACTTTTGTATAAAACAGCAGTCAGTAAATAGCTGACTTCCCTAAAGGCATTCTGTAGCATGTTCTGAACAGTTGATAAGATTCAAAAGAAAAAAGGAGAAAAAAAAAGATGCCAGGTCCTTCCCACTGAAAGATGAGGCCTAGAACAGCCCAAAGGATTACAGTCTGAACCACAAGCCAGCACTTCCACTCCTACCCTAACCCCAGCATCTGTCCCAGTGCTCATCCTAGGTCAATTCAGCAATTTCCAAATTGCTGAACAAAAGTGCCAGAAAAGAAAACAAAACAAAGCATCACTGAGACAAGAAAGCATTTTCTACCTTTGGCCCTCTTCACTGCAGCAAGATCTTACTAAACTTCTTCACAACAAATAGTAATATTCCTGTAACACACAGACTGTGGTAGACAACTCAAGGACACTAAATACCAAATTATGCAATCATAAAACCAACCAGCACCAAATTAAAGAGTTTTTTCTTAATCCCTTTTCCTCTCCTTCCGCCACCCCTTGCTGCAGCACCTGCACTTGCCACACGTGCAGACAACAAAAAATAAACTCCCAAATTTAACTTGCTGTTTTCAGGACGAGCCCAGAAAAGAGGCACAAAGTTTTCCAAGTCCTTCATATTTTACAGGAGGACTCCTCTCTGGCACGTAGGGAAGGTCAGGAAAGCACACAGTGGCTCCCAATCATCCCTGCCATTGGAAACCCCCAGCACTCGCTTTCATCTTCTCCTCATCAAAGAAAGGCGACGGATAGGCCTCCGGACAATCCCCGCGGCTGGGGATGGAGGACAACGCCTGGGAAAGCGAACGGAGAGGAGTCACGCAGAGCCAAGGCTCGGGGCGGGGGGGGGGGGGGGGGCGTGAGTAACAAACAAAAAAAATACAAAAATGCCGCCAAAAGCGCGTCCAGGTTTTCCTTCAACCCCACCGCCGAGGCCCGCGGGGCCCCATCGCGGCGAGAGAACTATTCGCGGACGGAGCGGGAAGGCAAGGCGCGGCCCCCATCCGCGGGGGGCGGGGGACACAGCGCAGAAACGGGCCGCTCGTCCTTAGAGTGCGGCGGGTGTGCGGCCTCGGGGCCGCGCTGGAGGCCGGAGCTCCCAGCTGCGTCCTCGGCCCCACGGCCGTTCTCGCCCTCCCGGAGGCTGAGGGCCGGGGCTCCGAATTCACCCCCGTTTCTCGTCCCTTTCTCCTCCCCGCCCCCGCGGGAAAGGGGAGCCGCGCTCCCGCTCCCGGCCTGCCAGGAGCCGCCGTCTCCCTCGGCGCTGTCGAGCAGCTGCCATTACTCGGGCCGAGAGCCGTCCTCCGAATAGGGCATCCCCCGTCCGAGCGAGGGAATGCGAGGGTGATGGGGCAGAAGTGAGGGGAAGGGAGAAAGGAGGGCAGAGCGGCGGGCCGAGCGGGCGCCACGCGTGGGGGAGCGGAGCCGGGGGGGGGCGGCGGGGCCGAGGCCGGGCTGCGCCACACCCCGCTCGGCCTCGCCTCTCACGCCAGTCCCCGGCTCCTCCGCGCCCTGCAGGCCCGTGCGGAGCGCCGCGGGAGCGATTCTGTGCGCGTCCCTCTCCCCACCCATCTTCTGCCGGCTCTGCGCGGCCCGATGCGGGCCGGCTGCAACTCGGGGAAACCGCCGGCTTTCGGCGGCCGAAATCCGAGCCGGGAAGGTGTAGGGACAAAAATAATCGCCGTTAATAATCACACGCGCTCTGCCGCTGTCCCCTTCTCCTCCTCGATTTCCAAACGGGCTGCGATAATCCTTCCCACTCCGAAAAAATATTATATATATACATACATACATATATATATAATCCCGCCTTCCATCCCCCCACCCCCGCGGCCCCACACATTTTATTATTAAGTATAATTGCTCCCCCCTCCCCATATGCTCCCCCACGGGGCAGGATTGCCCCCTCCCCTCGTGCCCAGCCCTTCCCCTGTCCCCTCTCCCCCATCTCCTTGGAACGGTGTGTACATGATTTTGTAGTTTTTTTAAGGCGCCATGTTTATAATCCTCCATCATATTAAAAAAAAAAAATCCACCCAGCGTGAGACGCGGTGCCACGAGCACCCCAAAGCCAGGGAGGCAGACACAGAAATATCCACGGGGCTGTAAATTCAACCCCCCCCTCCCGCACACACACCCCTCCTTCCCAGACTTAAAAGTCTCTCTCACCTTGTGCTGCTGCCGCTGCTTCTGCTGCTGCAGGGGGGGCGAAGTTAAGCCAGGGGAAACTTTTCAATCCCTTCCCCAGGCCGCTGCTGCCTCCTCCTTCCACATATTTTTCCCCTCAGAGTTTTATTGTGTCTGAATTTTCTCTCTCTCTCTCCTCTTCTGTCTGTCCACAGTTCAGGTTTCTGGGGTAAACAGGGTTTAGGATGGTGCTAGGGATATTTGGGAGAAGGAGAACTCTAGTGGTGTCTACTGGAGTTGCTGTTTGTTTCTTTTATTATTTTTTTTTTAATACATGTGAAACAGATCTTTAACTATTTATTATAAATGTATTCTATCACACTGTTATGCCTGGATCCTATCTTACTGCAAGGGAAAAACGCACCAGTTATCTGACTCTGCTACACGCCAGTTCCTCTTATCGTGAAGTCCAGCTTGAAGAAATACTGGAAAACATTTTCAAAAGTGGATATTCACCTTGAGCAACAGAAACTAAAGCACACAAAGTCATTGTTCTCTCCCAGAACTGGCTGGCTGTATGTTCGAAGCTATGGATCTACGCTTTCACTGCAGGATTAGGAGTTCTATAGTACTATGAAATATACAACTGCATAGGCATGTATATATGTAGCATGAGAGCATGTACATTTTATGCTGCTTTTACATAAACTACTTGTTAAATATTGTTAATAAATGTTTATACATTATAAAGTTTTTGAAACATTTAAATACTTAAATAATTGGAAATAACATATTTTGTAATTAATGAATTTTGATCCGCAATGTGGCATATTTTAAAACAGTGCCCTGTAAGTTTGATTCTGTGAAAATTTATGCATGCAAATAATTTCCCTTACATGAGCCGTCATTATCATTATTAGAGTAGTTTTGGACTATTAAGAATTAAAAAGATGCATCCATTCTGCCTATTCAAAATTTTAACACAATTTATACACTGAATAGGTAAACTTTCTCCAGTGTGTTTAGTAAATAAAATTTTTAGCGGTGTCTAAAACCACACTTGTTTCAGACTGCTACATCAGAGCTCCTCTTTTAAGAAGTAAAATGCAAATAAGGGTTTGTTGCACAACAGTGATAAAGCTTTACTTTTACTGTGTATTTAAATATGAAGGAACATTTTACGTTATCTAAAATAAATAGATAGGAATAAAAGTGCTGGTAGTCAGCTTTCAAAGGTAGCTGAGGGATTGGGCGTTTACCAAAGCGTGATAATGTAGTTTAACTTCATATTGTTTTCAATAACAAATAGCAAATGAAATTTACAGGTTTTTAATTTATATTATATATAATTTTTTTTTTTTAAGTAAGAAGGGTACTCAGGAAGAGATTTGCTGTCAGGATACAAAAAGGCTACCTTACGTCAAGCATTCAGTTGCGTTGCTTGGCTCTGATTCTGTTCCTACCTGTAATTTTCCAAAAAAAAAAAAAAAAAAAAAACACCTGATTGAAATATATGCCAAGTTTCCATGGGATACTGGCGGCTTGGTTCCCTTAGGTTTTTTTGAAACCTCCGTACAAATTGCATCTAAGCTATATTTATATAAGTAAAAATGTTTGGATCCTTATCATTTCTACTGTTTCGACTATTCATTCAAGCGAACAGGTCTGTGCAAGTGGGTATGTTTAAGGCATACCATTTTTTTGCACCCAGAAGGAAACAGCAGAGCAGTGTAGCTAGAAGCAAATATATCTGCCTTTAATTCTTCAGCTAGAACAGCCAGATACCCAGTACCACTGGGTTGGCTTGGGGGATTCTTTGGCATAAATTCAAAACAAAGCTCCACTTCCACTCTGGTTCTTTAGTGAGAAGATTTATTACTCTGACACAGTGCCTTTGCCTTACCTATGTAAATATTTACTTAAGGCAGAAGTTCAGCTATCTTCAGTATAAAAAGGTTTTAGCCCTTTATCTCTCAGGACCCATAGGGAACTGTCAAATAAATATGTAGGCCGTGGTCTCACAAATGCAGGACTGAATCTTTATGGCGTGTCTTACAGTTTTTACCTGGAATCTACTCCTTGCCAACAATCTGTTGTACTTAACATATTTGTAAAGGCTGGTTTGGACCAACTCCAAATATTTGTTTCAGGATACAAATATTTGATTTTGGAAAGAACAAGGTATTCTAAAGCAAACATTTAGGGAGTGTCTACAGCCATAACTGGTTTATGTTGCTTGAGCCGATGGGCAGTGAATTAAATCAACTGTAGAAAAACAAGCAAATAGTTTACATGCGAGTGTTCGTGAGTCTTGTTTTGTAGTGTTTTGATAGACTCATGCGGTCCCCTGGGTAACTACCTGTATTGTATCACCTTCAGAATATGTACTGAAGGAAAAAAATAATGCATTTTTCAATTGTTCTGAATTAATTTTAACTGCGTTGGAAAGACTTTTTTATGGTTATTAAGATACGGATTTGAAGCTGTACCAGCCAGTCGTGGTTAGCCTCAGTTCTTGAATTTACCAGCCTTTTGTTTGATCTCCAATATACGTGTTTTACAGACCTCTTTTGGCCATTAACTTTCCAACAGGAAAAAGAACCCAGAGCTCGAAACAGTTAATGCAGAACTCTGCTCCGAAGCAGTGCGGGCTGAGCCAGGCAGACAATAGGAAGGAAATCCCACCCTCCCTGAGCGCTGGGCAGCAGCATGTTTCCTCATAGGCAGTGAGAAATGTTTGTTAAAACAAACGCTGGGTTGGGGCTGTCTCCAGCCCCCCACCTCCTCCCATCCCCAGGGCGAGGATTGGCTGCCGAGGCAGGCAAGAAACGAGGAGGGGCCGGGGGAAATTCAGGCATTTCCTCCGTCTTCGGCCTTGAAGGTCCCTGCGAACACGGACGAACGTGGAGCTGGGTGTCTGCAGCAAGATGAGTGCGTCTCAGGTTGAAGTCGTTGAGTTTGCGAACGAGTTTACTGATCAAAACCCAGCAGCTCATTCTGTAATTGTAAGGGTCCCAGATATCTGTTTCCTTACTCAGTTGTGGAAGAAAAAAATGGACCACAAATGTGGTGTTAGAAAGCAAACACAAAAAAGTCACTTCATTTTGGACAGAAAGTACATACAATAGAATTGCATCAGGCTACACACGTGCTTTTGACTTTTGCCAGTCTTGCTGTGCTGGTCACGTCTGTTGTAAATTGTGCTATTATCCATGTTTAATATGAAAGCAGTTTGGAGGGCAGGAGAAGCTGTTTAAAGCAGGAGGACAGTGTTGCCAGAATCCAGACCAAGAATGTAATTTGCTGTTTTGACTTAAAGTTGTCTTTAAACAAGTTCAAGGAAAATTGATCCACTGCAGGTTGGATCTAAGCAAGCCACACAGTGCAGGAAGTCCCCAAGCTGAAAGCAGCTGGAGACTGAGACACTAGCAGGCACGAACACCATGTATGTCTGGCTGGTGCTGTGTCCCCACAGTGCCCTGTTTGCCCATTACACTTCCTGGACATGAGGAAGGTTCTGCTGCCTACTCTTTCCTTTTAAATTATACTACTCCTTCCCAAGAGATTGTTTTGCTCTGAATTCCAGCACTGGTTAATGCTGTCACATATGGACAGGACTTTTTATTCTTACCATGCTGTTTTGCCATGCTCTTGGTTCAGAAGTACAACATACATGAGTCTGGCTGGTTCCAGATACTGGACTCAGGACTAGGAAAGCATCATTTGAATGCTGCTCTTGGTACTGCCTGTGCTAGGCTAATGGATGAGCCCAGCATTCTCCTCTGGGACTTTCCATCCTCCTCACTGATCCAAGTCTACCCTACAGCTCAAGTCTGTATCTGGCTTTGAAGGAGAGGTCAGTGCCAACACACTTCAGTGTGTGCTCAGCTCCCAGCCATGCTGAAAAAAACACAACTTCAGTGTGTTTCCTGAGATGAGACTCTTCTGTATTGTGATCGGAAAAATATTAATGCAGCAAATCGATGTAAGTTTTTCATCAGAACAAAGCTTTGCAACATGGTTTTCTTTCCAGGAAAAATCCCAGCAATGCACTTAGTTTAGGAAATTGAGGGGAAGGGAACAGAACAATAATAAAAACAGAATATGGAAATCCACCAAGCTGAGAACAGTTGGAGGATGGGAGACTCATGGGGAGAAGCTTGTGCTATTCCTTTTCTTCCCCAGGCATCAAAAAGAAAATAGCAGGCTGTGGAGGGGGGCACAAGGCAGAGGAACCTCAAAGTCTGCTGTTCACTGAAGCTGTCCAAGGAGGGAATGCATGCTACCCCAAGGTGTATCCCGGCAGGCAAGCATATGTTGAAGGATGAAGTGGCACCCACAGCAGCCAGGATCCCTCTTTTTCAGCTTCCTTCTGGCTTTGCCCTTGGCCATGCAGTCTGGCCAACCAGTGCTAGCTAGACTCAGAGGAGCGCGATGAGGGATTCTGTGACTTGGTAGGAAGAATGTAAATAAAAAGTGGGAGGGAAAGTACAAGCAAATTAAAAAAATAAATAAAAATTGGGGGGAGTCAGAACTGAGGGTATTTGTTGATGACAGTACACTGGGAAGTGCTGGACCTTTGGCCTGACCCTCTGTGTCTGGTCTTTTGTTGGCATGAGTATCTTATGGGTATTATAACTGATGATAACTCAGATAGAAAAGACTGTCAAGTATGGATGCAGATTGAGATAAAAAATGCTTTTTTTTTCTTCACAGCATTCTCTCCTTAGATTTCCATGTGCAGCTGGGAATAGGGGTTTATCCTTAAAAGTTTACCTGTGAGTAAACTGACATATGTTTATGACATATGACACGATACGTGTTTATGCCAGCATTATGTTTCATGAAAACTGTATGCCTGATTCAGCATACAGTCTGTCAAAGGAAACTTAGCTCAATATTTTTTCACTAGTTTAAAACAACGGTGTGAGATTGTGCCAGCTTCATATTTTGTGTCATCTGGCTATTGTAATTTAGATTCACGAGCAAATGCTGTAAAATGAGAGATTAAAAAATCATTAATGTGTACCTTCAAATGGTGTACTGAATTTGTCTCACACGGGTTTGTACAGTCTTGGTGTAATATCTAAAATAATTTATTTCTTTGCAAAACAGATACACAGAATTCAGATTTGTTGTTGGATTGAAAAGGAGTCAAATGGAGTCTGTGGTTATTTTTTATGAGGATGCAGTGATTGGAGATATAAGATTGGCCAAAAAAACCCAGCTGTTTATATGAGGAAATAAATGGTATATTTTGTTACTGAAAAAAATTATAAATTAGAGTTTTTATGCAAGAAGACATTATGAATGTCACAATTGCAGGGAAATTTTAATTACATTATGCATCATATTAAATGTCAGCATAACCAATAATAGGAAAAAATTATATTCTGTGTAAATGGGATTTCTCATTCACAGACAGTGGAAAAGCATGGGTAAAGGAGCTATCACAGTATGCATTAGAGGCATTCAGAGACTTCCAAGTGCCTTCGCACTGAGTGAGTTCATGACAAGCCAGGCTTGATTGGGTTTGGTCCAGCAGTGGCTTTGAGCTAATTATTGCAGAGTTACTTTGTCTCTGCCCTGCGCTTCAAAGCCTTCTGTGTTCAAAGTTGGCTTGTTAGTCGGCTCAGAGCTGGACCCAAGCTGGTTCATGCTTTCATGTGGCACTTCTCTGGGACTAACAAGCCTTCCCTGTAAACAGAATTATTTCGTGTACAGAGTGGAGACATCCAAATGTTTCTGAAAGAGATAATAGGTTATCACTAGTACTGAACTGAAGCTAATAAGCCTTGCTGGACTCAGACTGATGATATGCAGAGCTATCCAGCTGTGGCTCTGTACAGCTTTTTCCCAAGGTCCAATTTCCAGGAGCAGTGTTTTGTGTGGCATTAACTCCAGTCTCACATAGTTTATTGTGCCAATTGTAATGCTACGCAAAAGAGGCAAAATTGATTCTGGAACAGAATCTCAAATCAAACACATTGCCTGAGCTAAAGATCCCTAGCAGACTGAAGCTGGCCTGGCATGAAGCCATCTTGATGTGTATGCAGCTTTGATGTATCCTGATGTCATCTGCAGCTTGAATAAACCTCCTAGAAATATCACTGATTGGCTGTAAAGGATAGCCATAATTAATAGCAACATTTGTGTCAGTTTTGAACCATTATGGTCAAGATGAAAGCTAATGAAGGAACAAAAAAAAACCAACCAAAAAACAAAAAACCCTGCATCTGCCATTCTGTGGTTCTGCTCCTTATTTGAAAGCATCTTCTGTTATTCAGAGCTTAAGGTAATAGAGTGGATAAAATAAATTAGTTCTCATCCAGTATCACCTGCTCAAAACCAATTGTAATATTCAAGTTTAATTTTCCTGTTACTAACAACCGTCCATCACTGGCAGAACTGAAAGACAATATCCTGACAAGCAATGAAAGTGGAACTTAAGCTGAGACATTTTGAAAAGATGGCATCTGAGAAGATTACTGGGAGAAATAGATCATAGATTGTTTCATCTTACGTTTTGTAAAGCAGGGTATGAAATAAGTGCAATTCATAAGTAATAGATAATATTTATAATTTTTTCTATATCTCATAGTAGTTGCTCTACATTCAGCAGATGACAATGCAGTGACTTAAAAGATTTCTTATGAAAATAGGAATTTATTAACATTCTATTAACAGTGATGTGGGTGTTTTTTTTGTTATATCTCCTATGTTAACCAAGCATACTATTCAAAAATAATAGCTAGCTATTAGCAGGGTAACTAAAGGACTATTACCATTTAAACAGGAACCTTGAATATTCCAAAGTGATGAATTTTAGAAGTTCCTTTGAATTTTCCCTATCTTGAAACCAGATATTTAAAAAAATCAGATTTTGATACGCTGAATTCTATGTATGTCATTTGGCAATCTTGATAATACAATGTGTTCTGTACCTGCATTTACTAAGTTTTTCACACTGAGAAATAAACTCATGTATTTTATTTCCAATGTTTACTGCCTTTTTGCCTCTCCTTACTGCTGCACTACTGCTAATTTTGTTTATTTGTTAACACAAAAGACAGATTTATCCTTTCCATGTTACGGTTCTTGTCTGTAGGTCAAAATTCTTTTCAGTTCTTTATGTGAATGACACAGATGACAACTTTTAGATGACAATTTCTATTACATTCACATAGGAAATAATGTTGTGTCTGAGGGGTTTAGCAGAGCATCAATATGTTGGCACAGATACCAGGTTATCCTTCTTTCTCCCATAAGTCTCTACAGATCTAATGAATTCTGCTTAAGTGTAAGTTAAGTGTGCTTCTCTAATTTTTTTCTTGCACTTCGTGTAGTTAGGGAATATGCAGAATATTTCTCTGAAGACTGTGGCTCAAAATAAGAGTACTAAGTCAAATATATATGTCTCACAGAATCATGGGATTGCAGGGGTTGGAAGGGACCTCATGAGATCATTAAATCCAGCCCTCCAGTCTCCTTCGACTATCACAGTTATTTGATATTTCCTTCAGCTAACATGGATGAGTGAAGGATTGGTATTGTTCCAAAGAAACAGGCTATAGCCATGAATCCTGCAAGCACTCTTTCATGCTTTTAATATGAAAAAATTAGATTTCAAGTGAATAAAATACTTGTGTCTCTCATTCAAACTTTTGAACTTATTTTTATGTGCAAAATTGTGAACAGAGGAGCAGAGCCCCGGTAGAGCATACAGAGCCCACTGAGATCTCTGGAAAGGATCCCAGTGAATTCAGCACTCTTGGGATCAGAATTTAGATAGCTTTATTCTGGACCAAACAGGATTTCCAAATCATTGGAATATTTTTTCTTTTGAGTCATTCCCATCTCCTGAATTCTTCCACCATCTTCATTGTATCTCCACTGTATGAGATGTACTTGCACAGACCTTAGTTCAGCTCTTCAAACAGATGTATCAGCTCTGCTTTGGGACAATCAAGCTAAATATGAAGTGTATGAACATTTTAGAGTCTAAGCAAATTTTTATACTTTTTTAAATTAGGATAAAACGTGGATGACAGAAAATTAAAAACTGGAATGTCAAAAGTGGAATTGTACGTGGAAACCAAAATGACAGAAATTGAAATAGTTATATTTTTCTTATATATTTACAATATCTTTTCTAATAGAATACCATAAAAGTTCCAAAATAACACAATTCTGCCAGTAAAAACTGAGAAAGCTTCAAGAACTTTTCAGGAAAGTTCAGGGAATAACTAAAGTTTTAACCCTTTCTGTCAAGACAGAAGCACTGTCCAAATATATAAATATCCTAATCAAGATTTATAAAAGTAAGATCTTTCTCAAGAGAATGATCGCAAAGTATTTTTGTGATAGTGACATGGCTGCTGTGTGCCTTAACCTATGTGAATTCTGAGATCAAGTGTAGTAAGCCCACCCAGATGACAGGTGATGTTAGTGCTAGCAGCAAACTTCTCTTGTTTTTTCACTACAGCGGTCAAAGCATCCAAGGCCTCCCAATGGTAACAAAAATAAAATATAACAGATTTCTGCACATTGTTCTGAAACGTGAAGTCTATGGAAGGAAGATGAAGATATAATCTACAGAACTCTTGCAGAATATAAATTGTATTGTTAAACTATATGCAACCATTTTCATTCAGTCCCATCTGAATTCTGGAATTCTCAGACTCAAGGAAGCAGGGAGGCATGAGGTATTTGTAAGCAGTGACCTTGCCAGGAAGCAGCAGTGGCAGTTTATCTGAATGCCTTCAGAGAAACAAAATATGCTAAGAAGATACACCTCCTGAGGTTCAAAGTTTTGATTATCTTTGTTGCAGCTACTGGATTTACATGGTGCAATACAGATTGAAAAAATTCTCTTGAATTCTAACTTTGTGTTACTGGGAGTGTAAAAGCCAAACCTGACCTCAGTATGTATTGTAATTTTAAGCACTGTAATTTTACTATCCTTATGGGAATACCTGATCAAGTTTGATACTGAAAATTATAACAAGTTCCTTCAAAAGGAGGAATCTCATGAGTTTGCCAAGAGTATTGTAAAAAGATGCTTCAATGTTTCTGACAAGTAACCCCATCTTTATGGAAATACATCATTCTGTCCTCCAGAATCAGGGAACATAGGTCACAGTGATAAGACTGGAGACTGCGTGTTGTGGTTCAGTAGTTTAGTGTAGGATATTATTGCAATTAATAAAGCAGAGTGGGTTAGGAGAATTAAGTTAAAGGCTGAATTAGAAATAAAATCTATTTACTGTACTTGAACCAGTAAGTCTACAGAAAAACAGTTAAGCCATTGACTTAAGGTTTAGATAGTTTACATAGACACTGCTTAGAGGCTACGAGAATCTGTTGTGGCTAAGGCTTCAAAAACAGTGGATAGTTTGAGTTAGTATTTTTATCATACCAACAACTGTATGTCTATATTAGTAAATAAAATGTCCCTAATCTGAAACCAGCTGACACAGCATGGCTTACATTCAGGTGGCTGAACTCTGTCACTTCCAAAATATGATGTTCTCATCTGAGTAGCCCTTTTGAAAAAGTGTTTGGCTTGTACTGACACGGTGGCCTCCTTGGCTTTTTCTTTTTTCTTCAGTTTAAGTTAATTAACCATGTTAATTATTTAACAAAATCGGTGACTGCGTTCTAGTGCCTGTACTTGGACCTTAGCACTTGGTTTATCATTATAGACATTGTTTTTTATTTGTACAAGCCACATGTTCTGATTTATTGTGAACTCAATTTTATGTGAGTCTACACATTCTTAATTCAGAATAAATTTAGAACCCTGAAATCAAGCAGATTTCCTGTAACCATTACCTTAAAGAACTAAGCTTGTTACTGCTAACGTGAGCAAACTACAAAGCAACTACAAGTCTAGCAAGCAATGAGAAGTTGATTTGAATGTAGTAGTAGCAGCTACTTCTTAAACAGCTTTTTTTTTAGCTTGTCAAGACATGTTTAACTTGGCATGCACAATAGTATTTGAATATTTATTTAACCGTGCTTATACAGCCTTCCTTCATTAACAGTAAAGATGTTAAATGTATAAAAGTGTGTTTTATAAGTGAGAAAAGCTAATAAAACCCTACGCTCCTTATATCCTGTTTTTTAGAAGAGCACAATAGGAAAAAAAATGACAAATAAATGATAGGGTCTGTAGTAATAGCAGCAGCTGTCACCTGCATTTTTTGTCTCTGTTGGATATTAAAAATGTCTAAGTAGAATTGATTAGAGTTTTCTTTAGAAGTGTTCTGGAAAGGAAGCAGGTATGACATATTTCATCCAACAAATAACAGATTTTAAACATTGAGGCCACAATAATATGGGTTTCCTCCTGTGGTCCTATGAAATAGAAAGGGGATAGTGAAACTTTGTTAGTGTTTGCCATATTGGGGCTGTATAAGCCACCCACGCTCACTGAAAGATTACTGTTCAGCATGCATGTGGCTTACAGGGGCATATTTTGAATTGTTTAGTTTAACAGTAGAAAAGAGAATACATGGATTATTTCTGCCCACAGAAATATTATCAGTCTTCTCCTATTCCATAGTATCTTTTTGGAAAATAGTATTTTTGACATAGTCTAAATATTCAGTTAGAAGGCACAAAAAGCCTTCATATTACTGAAATTTAAGATAGGAGCAATGGAAAAAGGGGGAAAAACACATTGTTCTGCACAGATCAAACAAGTATATATCCACTAGTCATTTATGTACGAAGAGACTGTGCTTCTTAGATGTCTAAACAGAGGTGTAACAATTTAAGTTTCATAAATCACATAAAACTTTTTGGCCATTAACTGTGATGTCAAATTACTAAGCAAGATATATGTGCAGACAGGGCCAAGAAAATTGAAGTCATAATGAGTTTTTTTAAATGCTTTCTGTTATCTGAAGAGAACCATTTGTAAAAGTTTATCATTTTTAATGCTCTTTGCAAAATACAGTTAGAGCTCCTGCAATGCCAAATTTTTTAAGTGTGACTGACATTCGAAAGAATGAATCACATATGATGCCTTATGCTTTCCTATTCCCATTGCATCTGTACTGTTGGACCCTCTGTGACACTGCACTCTACAGCTCTGAATTCAGAGGGACTTTGAAGCCTCTCTGAACTTAAGAAAATGTAGCTTGAGTAAGGCCTTCAGAAAGCTGCTCCATTTCTTCTGTTTGCATTGAAAACTAAAAAAATCCTGTCATAGTTCTGCAGGTTGTTTTTGTAGGCAGGCATGCAAAAGAGAAATAGAAGCCCATTTTTAATATCTTTACAGAAGTGATTTAGCATGTCAGAACAGGAAAGTCCTTTCTTTCCTTCTTGCAAACTCAATAAATCAGTGCAGTTCTCTTAAGTTCCAAAGTTTGCTGAATTTCTGAGTTGTAAATGAGCTGGAGCCTACTTCTTACCTTCAGAAGCTTTTATAAATGCTTCAATGAGCGTGAGAAGCAATAAACCATTCTGTGCTGTGGTAAAAGGCCGATTCCAGCGAAACCATATGGAGAGAGGCCTCTGACTCCCACAGTGGAGATCACAAGGCATACACATCACTTAACCCTTGTAGCATGAGAACAGGGGAGCAAGTTTAAAGAAGAAAACATTCATATGCCTGCTTTTGGAGATAATACATACTATTCATTTTCTGTCTGCTTCAGAATGATGCAGATGATCTTAAAGAGCACCTCAAGAGAAGCAGGAGGGCAGTGGAGGCTCAAGCCTTCCCACCTATGTAGACATAACTCAGGAGGGATCCAAATGATTATGTTGATGCCTGGAGAGTATCAACAGCTTCAAATGTTAAAAACGTTTGCCTGCAGTGGTGTCACTATTATGTTTTCTAGAATTTATTTCTACTGTTTTGCAAATTATCAGAATGTTGGGGGATCCAAGTTTTTGCACCAAGCACTGTATGTTTGTGAAAAATGTAAAATACATGCCTCACAGGCAAACATAGAGTACATATTGCCACAGTAATCTGGTGGTTGCTTTCAAACCATTGCTTTCTACTTCATTGCACATAAATATGACTCTCCAAGCATCTTTGCATGAATTTGACAGGAAGAAAATCACAAGTCTTTCATGCAAGAATAGCTAAAAGCAAACTAGGAAGGAGTATCTTGGAGAAATAGCACAGATAGGGCTCACTGCCATAGCAATGTGCCTTAAAGCATGGGGTGCTCCTTGTGAGTGCATACAGCCTGAGATATCATTCTCCTAGCGAGTATGAATAGCTGTCACCAGGTCTGCGTATGAAACAACTGCTTGCATGTCCTAGTGGGGCACTGAAAATAGAAAGCTGACCTTATTATGCTGTCTGTAAATGGTTGCATATTTTTCTATCACAATGAGTAGTTTTGTCATTTTGAGATGCTGTGGGTTAAGCCCACCTGAGCCTCACAGAGCCACCACCAGTGGGATGGGAGGGAGAACCTGATAAGGTGAAGTGAGAAAACTCCTGGGCTGAGATAAGGACAACTTAGTAGGTAAATCAAAAATGCACCCACAGGCAAAGCAAAACAAGGAATGCATTTACTTATTCCCCATCAGCAACAGATGTCTCACCATTTCCAGTAAAACAGGGTCCATTGTGTGTAATGGTTACTTGGGAAGACAAATACCCATCACTCCAGATGTTGCACCCTTCCTCCATCTTTCTTCCCAGGTTTTATTGCTCATCACAATGTCCCATAGCGTGGGATATCTCTTCTGTTATTTGGGATGAGCTGTCCTGCTTCTGTCCCCATCCAGCTTTACGTGCATCCCCAGTTCCTCACTAGTAGAGCAGTATGAAAAACAGAGAAGTCCCTGGGCTCTATAACTGAAGGTCTTGGCACTGTTCAGTAATAACTAAAACATCTCATTGTTATCAATGCTGTTTTGCATCACAAATCCAAAACACAGCTCTGTACAAGCTACCATGAAAAACTATTATCTCAGCCAAAGGCAGTACTAGAGATTGTGTTATAATTCACCATATAGCTCAAATCCATTAGCAAGTGGTTTCTGTAGCACCCTCTGTAAAAGTATTTGCAGTAAGGATCAGACACCAATGACTTCTCTGGTGTCTGCAATAACAACCTGTGTGTTGGCTCCTCCACCTGCGCAGCTGTTTAGTCTGGAACTAGTATGCTAACCAAGGAAAACAGCTCCTGGCAATGATCTGTGTGCAGACCTTCTGAATACATTTTTAAAAAAATGAAAAAATGTAGAAACATGTCTTTAAATATTGGTTAAACTTGTTGCCACCAGGAGCATTTTCAACATTTTCTTTTTCAGCCACCATTCGCGTGAAGAGGAGAACAATATGGTTTAATTTTGCTGGTTGGAGATTTAAATATTGAAGAAAAATTTCACTCCTCTAGTTCTAAAATAGCTTCAACCAATGGCAATACATTCATTATGATGTGGATTTCCTTTTAAATGTTCTTATGTGAGGTATTTTTTAAAAGTTATTTTAGAAACACAGCAGAACAAAATAACAACACAGATTTGTATTTGGGGAAGATTAAAGCTTTCAGTAACAGCACTCATACAAAAGCTGTAATACAGTGAGGGGCTGCAGGAGGGGATGAAAGGAGACTTTAGGAGGAGATAAGGAAGGATATACTCATTTTACAGTTATGAAAACTTTGTAGTAGAGGAGGACTTCAGAGTCGGTGTATATCAAAGGTGGAAACAGCAAGTAAAGTTTAAAGCAGGCTGAGACATTGCTGAATGTGTACACCATCTACTTTATAGACGTATCTAAATGTAAATGAGAAGGAAATCAAATTTGGATACAGATTCTGACATCTGCACATGAGGATATATGAGTTTGCCACCTATGAACGCATCACTTAATGCGAAAAAAAACAACAAGCTGCACCTTAATTGCATGAGCATCTTTGGGAACTGTGTTTTTCCTGCTGAGGAAAACTGCAGTTATGAAAATGAGGTATAAAAACCGATTCGCTGTGTGGTTGAAGATTTGTTTCTGATCTCTTGTGAGGATGGTGGTATAGTTTTGTCAGATTCCTTTTCCTTTTTTTCCTTCTAATAGAAATTAAAGACTATCTGAAATTCCTTCTCAGGTCTATCAACTACTTAGCCTGCAAGCTACTAACTGATAGCAGTATTACTTTACACCATCTTGAAAATTTGGCATGTTTTTCTTCTGTTACTTCTAGATGCTGTACCAGCTCAGCAGTTAAGAGCGCAGATGAGAGTGTAGTAATCAAGGTCAGCCTGAGTAAAACAGCAGCGATGCTGAGAACGTGAAAGCACTTACTGAATTTGCCAGCATGGCTTACAGAGTCAGAATCATCCAAATCTGTAGATGTGAAAGATGGATGCTCATCTTGTGTTCCAGCAGGGCACTCACTTCTGTCTGCCTTGCTGGAGCAGCATTACAGCTCTCAAGACAAAATTCAGAGCTCTCTCAGCAGAGGTTTCCTGCCCCTACAGCCTGCTTGCTGCAAGTGAAAAGCAGAATTTTTGAGAGCCCCCATGTTGCAATGTGAGAATTTGTTTGAGTTCCACTGTTTGGAGCAAAAATGAGAGTTTATTTGATTAATTTATTTGCAGATGATGATTGTTTAATTATTTAGTCTCCCATATGCCCAACAATGGGCATACTAATATACTCCAAAGTGATGGGTTTTTGTTTTGTTTTGGTTTTGGTCTTTCATGATTTTAAAGAATTCAAGAAACAAGAGAAGCAGGGTACAAAAATAGATAAATGAGTCACACACTGTGTTTTCCAGTTTGAGATAAACGTCTGATAACAAACCAAGGCCTAAAGCATATATGTTGGCAATCAATTCTCCTGCACAGCCAGACATTCATAAATATGATTTATTTCAATTATGCACTTTTCAACAAATGTCTGCATTTTTGTTTATAACTCTTGACTTACCAAAATGTTTTGCTAAGAATTTAGAGGATGAGGATATATGACAAGAACTACTTTCACAAGCTGTTAAAGGAGAAAACTTGACATCTTTTGGAAGAATCATGCATATTCTCTTCTGGAAAAAAAATATTGTGAGAGGCTGCTTATGGAAGAAGGAACCTAAAATGTGCTTTAACCTACTCCCTGTATAGGCAAGCAGTTCAAACAGTTACTATAATAGCATAACAGTGTTACAGAGAAGTAACAATGATTTTCAGTAATCTTTTGCTACCTTTGGGCTTAGACAAATGTTACAGTTGGAATTCCATTTCTTTACCATAGTAGTTAGGTCCACTAAAGCAGGCTGGTTTGTGCCCAGTGGAGAAACGCCATTTCAGAAGTTTATGGAAAAAATAATAATAAAGGAAGTTACTTTATGCTCAGCAAATTATAAACAAGCAGGAACATGAAATTTTGGCACGTATTAGCAAGTTGATCTCCAAGAAACTTGCCAATTTCTATTCAGAACAGCCTCCGTAAATATTCTTGGCTTTTCTTTGGCTTCAGTTCACTTCACTACATTTAGGAGTTGTGTTATTTTAACTCTCCAAAGCCATAAAGGGACTGGGCCCACATTACGATCAACTCTACAAGGATAGATAGAATATGCTGTTCTTCCCTGACTTGGTTGTCATCACAGTTAGAGGTAGAAAAGAGAAAGAGAAAAGATTCAGCATGTGCATAGAAATAGTTATTTAGCAACTTCAGTTTTGGATTTTACTGAACTGTAATTAAACTATTCTTAGAATTTCATTCTTTTTATATATACAGTGCTTTCCTTCTCAAGTGATTTTTGGGTACTGCTTGCCCCCTTTACTCTTATGCACCTTTACAAAAGCTGAATCTCAACTTTAATTTTTCGCTTTTTTTCTTAAGTAAACTAGATATGACCATGTTTTGTGTAAGAGAGGCAAAGAGTAGGAGAACGTTGTTACAGATGTGTGAAAGTACTTGGCAGGATGAGTAGAGGAGGATCTGCAGAACCCTATATTAAACAATCTGGAACACTATTCTTACAAAAAGCCACAGGAAACAGCTCCACTGTGCATCAAACTGCTTGGGTGTATTGATAAACTTCTACTCTTATGGCACTTTGCTTCAGCATATAGGATGTATTTGTAGTTTCAGTGATCAGTCACACATTTATCTGGATATTTAGAGACACAGCTTCCTACCTACAGAAACAGTAGCTGCTGAGTGCTTAATCTTTTTACATACTTCTCTGTCTACCTTGAAATTCACAACACTGTTTCCCTTAGCAAACCCCATCCTTCAACAAGAGGTTAATCACAAATGAAGGATGAAGAACATTAGTTGATAAGTATCGTTGAATATCACCAGGCATGGTAAGTTATCCACCTCATCACATGCAGTCCAAATAATTTTAACAGGCATACTGTCATACTGGAATGCAGAGAAACATTCAAGGCCAGGCTGGATGTGGCTCTGCGCAGCCTGGCCTGGTGGTTGGTAAACCTGCACATAGCAGGGGGGTTGAAATTAAATGACCATTGTCATCCTTTTCAACCCAGGTGTACAACTGACAAACATACAGTTAGAAGAGTGACAAGGTTAGGACTTTACGGGTTTATAGTTAGAAAGATTACCATGGTGGAAAGAAACAATCAAAAACAAAATGCTCACCTGTGTCCTAGGCTCACAATAGAAGACTCTAAAAGGAGGGATCTGCAGAAAGAGAACCATTTAAGGGCAGTCAGCCCTTAAATGGGGTATAGGAGAGGTGCAGCCAGGTCCGCCCCTTCCAGTCACAGCTGGATTGCCTTCACCTGTGCTCCCATGGCTGACTCTGCTTGCCTCAGGTGATCAATCAATGGTTCAAGCTGTGATTCAGTAGTGCCCATACACCAGGCCATTCTATGATTCTGTGATTCTATGATACTGAATTGTGATTGTATGCAGGCAGATACATATTACACTTTCACGTGTCATCTTTGATCATTCATTTTGTTCTGTTTATACAATTGAAAACACAACGGAAGTGCAATGAATCAGAAAGTTGATGGAAATGGGACAGAAAAATCTGACATCTTTCTTCCTGAGAAAATGCAGTACCTAGACAATCACACCAACCAGCACCTTTGACATGGTCAGCATACGAAGTGCTTCTGTTTCAAAGAACGTCTGGTAGCCATCAGCTTTTACTTAGCCTCTGATCAAGGCCAGGATGCTGTGACCAACCTGGTCTAGAGGGAGGTGTCCCTGCCTGCAGCAGAGGGGTGTGAACTAGATGACCTTAAAGGTCCTTTCCAACCCAAACCATTCCATGATTCTATGATTCTGTATTCTGAATGCATACAGTCAGTGTTTTGCTGGTAGGTTAGATGGACTCTTCTTTCCAGTGATTTCACATTATGGTGCCTTGAGATTTTATTTGCAAAACTTGAGAATCCTCTGAGTGTTAAATCCCTTCAAAGTGTCATAAAAGGAATATCTGCTAACTGGAATACCCCTTTAAGTGTGCATCTTTTTAAAATATGGGTTCTAAAATAATTTAGAGGTTGCTCAGTTTAAAAACTGCTTTGGTTCCCCTTTAAATAAATGGCATAAATCTTACTGAGTTGAATAGGAACAAAATCAAATTCTTGATTATTTTTCATTTGAGATTTGTAAGCTGTTTTGCTCATGCAGCACTCTGAACTGTGCTCTACTTGAGTTATGCTCAAAGGAGTTAATTTTTCATATATAAGGAAATACAAAATCCAAAGCTTTCAAGTCTTAGTTTATGTATTCCTAGGGATTTAAAAGCTGTCTTTTTTTAGCAGGATACATGTATAAATTTGTAAGGAATTTAACATTAAAAAGGTCAGAAGCTAGATATATGTTTATATTTTGTCTAATAAGAGGCAGCAATGCATGTATAGGAAATAGAGTCATGCTGCATTTGTTATTTATAATTTTAGTCTTATAAGTAACTTTTTAGAGGAAGCTCATTATTTCTTTGAGGAAAGGCTGAGCTGGCATTGAAAGTCTGTTGGATATTAGGATTAGGAATAAAATTAAAATAGTGAATCCTCTTACAATAGGGCCAGATCCTCAGAAAGTGTAAATCACAACAGCTCAGTGTAAGTAAAGCAAGCTATGGCAATTTATGTCAGTTTAGGATTTGACCTTCTCCCCAGAAAATTATTTCTCTGAAGATCATACTTCCTATATTTGTCTTACTTTGTGCCTGGCAGAGAATTAATTAACACATAATTGCTTTGGTGAACTCCGGATAAAACTTCTCTGTTCAAGAACTCCATTCATTTACTGATTAACTTGCTTCATGGCTGAGTTAGTTCTGCAGGGTCATGCTGTACTAATGACCAGAGCACAGGAACACTGTCAAACCAATGAGAACGAGGTAGGCTTGGCAGCTCTCCAGGTTCTGTTCAATTAATCACTGAAATTTCAGGAGCTTTGGGGACAGAGTTGAAAAGTAAGTGGAAGAGAAAATAAATACATGAAGAATTAGATTTATGTCCCAGACAGATGGAGTGGGAGGGAGACCTTACCAGATGAAACCAAAAGAAAGAGGAATCAAGTGGAAATGTGGGGAAATTAAAATTAAAAAAAAAAAAAAGCATAAAATGTGCTACTGATAATTTTTCACAGGATTGTGATTTTTTGTTTGTTTACTATCCTTTGAATTTCTTCTTTTTCTTCTCTAACGTCCTAACATCACCTGATTGTGCAGTCTTCCTGTCTGTGTGATTACTTGCAAACATACAGACCATGCATGCATGAAGTTTTGTGGGATCCAGGTTTAAAAAAATCCACTCTTTAAAAAAATTCCATTTTCTTTTCCACACATCAGATTTCCTGCCACAAGATGGTATTGCACGCATCCTAAAAATTGCTCTTTAAGATACAAAACTTGATAATTCCCAGTAAGGTCAATGAGAATTGCTGATGCTTAATTTCTCATAGAGAGGCATATCGAAGAAAGGTATTTTCTCTGTGTTGCTAAATCCCATTAGTATTACTGAGATAATGGCATGTGCACTGGAAGGAAAACAGTTGGCTCAAAGATGAGAGGAGACCACATTTTTACATAATCAGCAGTTCAAATATTGATTTTTTTTAAAGTAAGGTTTCAACTGAAACCTTTCAGCAGGTGCTGTAACGCAGAGCTTAAGGCAGAGCTGGATTTCAGAAAATCAGATGAAATCTTCCATATTCTATCTTACATTTCCTGCTGACCATTTGTAGACTGCTTAGCGTGGTTTTGAGCAACTTGAACCTGAATTGCAGATAGTGAACGTATCACAAATGTCATTTTTTAAACAATTTTGGCTGCTATTTTGTCAGGAATTTTTTTTAAAAAGATTTTCGCTTCAGCTAGTTGAATCAACTCAAGTGCAATTAAATTCTACAGAGAGCTGAACTCCATTCTTAGTGTTCACATCAATTAGCAGATCAAATTAAAGCCGTATCTAAGAGCTTATTTTGATCTGCAAACTCATGTCAAGGCTGCAGACTGTCTGGACTCGAGGGTTACTTTATGTTATTTGCCTTCATAACTCAAAATGAAAACTTAAGTTTTATTCTTGCAAAAACAAGAGACTACTGTTGCTGATTTCAGCCTCTAGAATCTGGTTAGTGTTTCCATTTAATTTTGAAAGTGTGAAGTGAAACTAAATTTGTTATGTTTGCTCAGTTTTCATAGCGCTGGTCAAAAGGTTCCACAGCAAAAATCAATAAAGGCAGATGTTAATAAACTGAAATTCAGCACTGAATATCTATACATATCTATGAAGGCAGTAAATTGCAGTTGCTGTTTGAGG